>OZ035958.1:9682144-10262419 GCA_964034955.1 Orchesella flavescens | reverse complement strand
CCCCTTGATGAAATTTGAAAATTTAAAAGAAATACACTCCCCACTCAGTTGACCAAATACTTTTGGAGCAAATCGCAAAAGTCGATCTCGACCAACGAAGGTCCAACAAACGACTTCAGTGGCGGCGCCCCATGAATGTAATTTGGAATTGTAAGAAAATCTCGAGAGGGGTCGGTGAATCGCAAAAGAGCTAGGGCGGATCCTGGTCTACATTGGTTCCATAGAGACGACCTTTTTGGAGTGGCCCCCATCAATGAAATTTGGAATTCTAAAAGAAATGCCATACTAGAAAGCAGGAGTTGAGTCGGATGGTACCACGCCTACGACGCCACGACTACGTCGGACGAATAATTTAAGTATAATTCGAAAAATTCCCGACCATAAATCAAGGTCGACTTTTGCGACTTCCTCCTGGATCCAGTCGACTCCGCGGGAGTTTTGTAATAGGGTGTTTCCTTTAAGTTGCCGAATTTCATTCATGGGAGCAAAGCCAGCTAACACATCTCTATAGAACACATGCGGACCAGGATCCGCCCTAGCTCTTTTGCGATTTACAATTAAACTATTGGGTCTACGGAGTCGGGAGTCTTCCAATCGACTTCCCTCGTCATTTCTGATAGGGTATTTCTTTTAAATTTTCAAATTTCATCAATGGGACCACACCTCCCATAAGGCCCCATGTTAGACATTCGGACTTTTGCGATTTGCTCCAAAAGTATTTGGTCAACTGAGTGGGGAGTGGTACCAATCGACTTCGCTCGTCATTTCTGATAGGGTATTTCTTTTAAATTTTCAAATTTCATCAAGGGGACCAATTCTCCCATAAGGCCCCATGTTAGACATTCGGACTTTTGCGATTTGCTCCAAAAGTATTTGGTCAACTGAGTGGGGAGTGGTACCAATCGACTTCTCTCGTCATTTCTGATAGGGTATTTCTTTTAAATTTTCAAATTTCATCAATGGGACCACACCTCCCATAAGGCCCCATGTTAGACATTCGGACTTTTGCGATTTGCTCCAAAAGTATTTGGTCAACTGAGTGGGGAGTGGTACCAATCGACTTCTCTCGTCATTTCTGATAGGGTATTTCTTTTAAATTTTCAAATTTCATCAAGGGGACCAATTCTCCCATAAGGCCCCATGTTAGACATTCGGACTTTTGCGATTTGCTCCAAAAGTATTTGGTCAACTGAGTGGGGAGTGGTACCAATCGACTTCGCTCGTCATTTCTGATAGGGTATTTCTTTTAAATTTTCAAATTTCATCAAGGGGACCAATTCTCCCATAAGGCCCCATGTTAGACATTCGGACTTTTGCGATTTGCTCCAAAAGTATTTGGTCAACTGAGTGGGGAGTGGTACCAATCGACTTCTCTCGTCATTTCTGATAGGGTATTTCTTTTAAATTTTCAAATTTCATCAAGGGGACCAATTCTCCCATAAGGCCCCATGTTAGACATTCGGACTTTTGCGATTTGCTCCAAAAGTATTTGGTCAACTGAGTGGGGAGTGGTACCAATCGACTTCGCTCGTCATTTCTGATAGGGTATTTCTTTTAAATTTTCAAATTTCATCAAGGGGACCAATTCTCCCATAAGGCCCCATGTTAGACATTCGGACTTTTGCGATTTGCTCCAAAAGTATTTGGTCAACTGAGTGGGGAGTGGTACCAATCGACTTCTCTCGTCATTTCGGATAGGGTATTTCTTTTAAATTTTCAAATTTCATCAAGGGGACCAATTCTCCCATAAGGCCCCATGTTAGACATTCGGACTTTTGCGATTTGCTCCAAAAGTATTTGGTCAACTGAGTGGGGAGTGGTACCAATCGACTTCTCTCGTCATTTCGGATAGGGTATTTCTTTTAAATTTTCAAATTTCATCAATGGGACCACACCTCCCATAAGGCCCCATGTTAGACATTCGGACTTTTGCGATTTGCTCCAAAAGTATTTGGTCAACTGAGTCGGGAGTGGTACCAATCGACTTCGCTCGTCATTTCTGATAGGGTATTTCTTTTAAATTTTCAAATTTCATCAAGGGGACCAATTCTCCCATAAGGCCCCATGTTAGACCTGGGGCGCCAGTCTTCTTTTGCGGATATCTCAAGAAGTATACCACGTATTGCGGTTCTGGTTGCACGACTGTGATGCTTGAGTGATGTTTAAACATGTTTGAATGAAAAATATAGTTAACGGACAAAAAACCTTTACACTCAAATATCTCGGGAATTACTCAACCGATTTCGATACTTTTTGTTGTAATGTGTTTATTTTAGTGTAATCTATCACTTTGTTCACTCAAATGTTGAATTTTATATAAAATGGCGTTGGCGCCAACTTTGAAAATTTTTAACGGTCAATTTTTTATTTTTTATTTATTGATTCCTTAGTTACATAAAAATTGGTTCCTACACCCGGAAGGAAATTTAATTAAGAAAAAAATTCGAACTATTGAAATTTGAAATTTCCCACTTAGAATTCGAATTTTGAAAAATCCTTCAAATACCCTATGGGGAATCAGGTAAATAAGCCCCATACCAAATTTCAGGTCAATCGGTCAATATGCGTTGGAGTAAATCGCGATTCGTGGTCCGAATTTCAGGTAGCCCCAGTTCGGTTATCTCAACATACCCCGACTAGAAAAAAAATACGCATCTAATATTTTTTCAAGGTCTTTCGATATAGCACATAAAAAGTTAGAAAAAAAATCATGATGTTTTTCCGATTCCTATAACTGCCGTTGTTACTCAGCATAAACCCATTTGGTAGCAGCATTTTATACTTCCCTAATGTACGCACAATGAATGAATTTGAAACGAAAGAAGAAGACTATGATAACATATTTTTGTTTGTACTTTAAACAAGACCCCTACGGCAACAGTTTAATGCAAAGAGGACTGGAAAACATAAAAAGTTGTCGGTTTATCAAACCTCTCCGGTACCGGCGAAATGCTCCGGAGACAATTATTTCCTTTAGCCGGTACTCTCCAGAGTGTCTTCATTATGTATGGCCTTGCCCAAAAACATAATATTCACGGAAACTGAAGCTCCGAGCAAAAGAAAACTCGGTGAAAGTCATGGAGAAAGTTTGGCAACTTGTGGGTTTTCGCTAAAAACACAAAAGGCAGATTGGTTTGGTATACTTATACCACAGTGAAAGGCAAAAAAAGAAGGACACCGTAAGTACTGGAACTGCCAACTGCATCAGAGACAAACATTTAATATACATACTAATTTCATGTAAAGCATTCTAAAAAATAATAGTAGGTATAATACAGTAGTAACCTATATAAAATAAATTGTTATTTTCTACATTCATCAAAGGAGAAAACGTTTTTTTTACTTTGTTTCCCTCAGCAGTTGAGTGAGTGCACTGTACATACACAGTTATGTAATGACATTACTTTGTGGTGAATGTAGCGTATAAATTGGTGACCGTGTGACAGTTTGGTAGCCTATGTTTGGGAATGCATATTTCATAAACATAATGGGACTCGTGGTAAGGAAAGAACTTTCAATTCAAATAAAAGGACGGAAGGATGCCTGCAACCATAAACTCAGTGAGTGACTCAAAACATTTCCCCTCTCCATAAAAACTGCAACCTTGCAAATCTTCTTTGGAGCGAAGCAGCAAAAAATGGAATACGGATGGTCAACTTTGTTTTGCTTTTTGGTCTTGTCAAAAACAGTGGAACGTGTGGTCATGAGTCATGAAAACAACTACGTGTATAAGCTGATGAAATGGTTTATAGATTAAATGGTGTTTAATGCACATATGTACATGACATGTATTTTGAAAAGCGAGTGGTTTTTAGAGAAGAGATAAGCCCCCTTTTTGAGTAGAAGAAAGCAAAAAGGAAAATGACAAAAGAACCACCAGTCCAACTGAATAAAGGAGGACGTCTCATACAAGAGAAACTTTTGCAAATGCAGCGTTTTGAAAACAGAACCTTGTAGCTTGTAGCTAGATGTGGGTCGAGGAAAGATGTCGGCTTCGGTTGCAAAAAAACCTGCTACGTTAAACCACATCATGCATGAAATAATGAAGAAAAAGGCATACACACAAGGGTAGTATGAATTGCAGCTGTTATGTTGTACAGACTAGACATGCAAGTTTTGGTTGCTTGCCCAAAGTTTTCTTTCAAAATATCTCTGGTTTAAAATGCAAACCATTAAAAACGACCCACAGGTTATTTCTATCTTATATGCATACCGTTGGAAACCTTGCGAAAAAATATTGCATTTTTTTATCTGCCTAGATGAGCTTCAAACAAGTCAGTCTGAATTAAAAAGTTGACAGTAAAACTTAATTATGCATATCCAATTAATTAAAATGCAAAACTTATGCATAAAGTTCATTCGCTTGGGAATTGTGGTGTGCAAGCAAGCTCCAACTATTATTATACTTATGCAATATATCGGATCTAATGGAATTCCTTTCTAGAAGAGCTCTGAAACACTTTCATTTTTTGAATTCCTTATTTGCCTTTTGTTTGATGAAGATGTGTCTGATATTAATTTTTGGAAATTAAACAACAAAAAGTCTTAAACAACATGTTATGTCAAAAGAACAATGTATGAAAGAATACTCGAAATGTTTTTGTCCGGAAACTTTTTTCTATTTCTCCTCTATTTGTATATTTGTAAGTACACAGCGTTGGCAAAAAAGCGCCACATTATTTTTTGCTTTTCTGCTTTTTACATGTTTTTTTTGCTGTTTTGATGCTTTTTTGCTTTTTTCCTTATAAATATACATAAGACGTATAAGGAAAAAAGTAATACAGCAAAACAGCATAGCAAATTGATTAGCAAAAAAGCTCTGTTTTGCTTACTGCCAACCCTGAGTACAATGTTTTAAAATAAGTAAATCATGGCGTTAAAATATTTCCAAGTCTTCTTCTATCATTATATCATATACAAATACAAAGTAAAGAAGCAAAAAGGTAAACTTCGTCTTAATTAATTCACAGCCGAGAAAGGACGACAAATAAACAAGTTCCAAATTAAGAATTTGATTGAATAGAATTTATGAGTGCATTTCACACACTCACGTCCCACGCTTCTTAAATAAGAAAACATTGGCTAGCGAAAAGCAAACAAAAAGTAGGCCGTACGAGTACAAAGTAATTTAACGAGTAAATTTTCAAATTAAAATAGGATACAGTACAAGCTTTTTTACATCTTGAAGAGCACTTGACTCCAAACTTCAAGATAGAAACAATGACACAAATTATGTTGCCGTTGAATAACAACCTTGTTTTCTTCACACAGACTCTCATCTTCTTTCAGTAGAAAAAGTAAACAATATGAATATTGCATTGGGTCATTTCAATAGGGAAAAATATGTATTCTTTTATTTAATGGGGCAGTAATTAAAAGGATGTGTGATCTTGTATACTGTCTCCATATAGGTAGAAGCACACATTAAGCGTCGCAAAGATCGTTTGTTTAAGTTCCATGTTCATCTTGCTCAGGAAGTTTCACTTAACATAGTAGTTTGCTTACACAGCTTTCAAAAACCCATCAAAAGTTAAGTACGGGCATACATGTCAACTTCTTGACGCTGGAGAAAGTTTCCCGTTTTACTTTCTTTTCCAACAGAAGCCTTCTTCTCAAACTTTTGAACTACAGAGAGTTTCATGCAATTTTTTTGTACATAATGTGTGTAGAATAGAATACCCTTTGTGCTCCGCTTGAAGAGTTAAGGTCTCAATTAAAAATTCATTACAGTGGAATTAATGGGGTTGCTGACATGAAAAAAGGATGAATAGACTGGAGAGACTAGAGTAATATCTCATACATATATATAGTCATATATTATTGCTGATCTCATTTTGAATGGGAAAGTGTTTTGTAGTTTAGTTTGTATATGTAATGTACTGGAGTATGAATGAAGGTTTAACACGGGGGTAGAGAAGAGAGTGAGAGGAATAAAATTCTATCACGTATTCTTCACTTTCGACGTGATGCCTCACAGTCAAACACGTAACACACATAGACATAAAACTTTCTTTTGTTAATTTCTCCTCCTACCATTTCAACTTTCTTGTCCCTTCCGTTCCGAAAAAAATTCATGGTGCCCTATATATTTGTCTTCTTCCTGTTATGGAAGTTAAGCTTTTCGGCTAATGGTGAAAAACCTACCTACAATATCGCACACATAACAGTTCAGAATACAAACGTGTGTTTGTGTCTTCTACATCTCTAAAAACTCTCTAGAATAGACCTTTTCCATTGCCTCTTACCCATGTATATCAACCACCCCTTTTTGTATTGTTTTGCAGAAAAAATTCAAAGTAATAATAAAAAGCTCACTTTTCAAGAGTCAGTCAAACAAGAGGAAAAGAGACGACCCTGCTCAAAAACAATGCAGTAAGTTAAGTACTATTATAGGTCACGACTCTTTGACATGACAAGTAGCAATGCAGACACTCTTGACTCCATCCTACCCATATTCTCTATCTATACGGGCGTATTGTTGGCAATAGTCGGTCACAAAAAAAAGTTAACTTATATTGCACGAATGGGACAACGACAACGGGTGGATGGATGCTAAACTTTGTCTCATAAAAACTCATCAACTCTTAAGAATATAAATAAGGAGAAGAGAAAGCACTTTGCAAGCAAACAAAGTGCATATGCTTACAAAATTATATATCTATATTTATTACCATAGCCCTTTCTTTCCCTCCATTCCATATGATTCATTCTCATCACATACATTCAACAATACGCGTGCTCTTCTTTTGTAACAACCCCAGAGGCATAATATACACAACTAGTAGCGTCAAACTCTCTTTTTTTTCTTTTGCAAAAACTATTTTCAAAACATGCGAGTATAATATGAGTACATTGGTATAAGAGCAATTTCGCAAGCTAACAAATGGGGAAGTAAAGCTACGTATATCACATGACGCAGCTAAATAAAGTCCAACCTTATGCAACTTATTCATATCTTTAGCTTTCTCTTTTCTTCCCAAGTACTTTAGTCAGTGACTCTCCCCATTCTTTACTTGAGTGACGAGTCAGCTCAAACTCATGCCATGTTTTTATTACAAAATGTTGATAACCACTACAAAGTGAAAGTCCTGGGTTGGTTTAATGCTGTTAGTTGTGCTGATAGATATACATATGCCTAGGTACATAAATTAATAGATGGATTATAGACACTTAAAAAAGTAGACGTTTTGCCATTGCCATTCGCTCCATATCATATATAAGAAACCAAGAAGTGTTTCTTATAACAATATTTCTCCTCAGTACTTAATAACTTTGCTAGCAAAGCAAAATACATCATATCATAATGCTGATTTTTGGTGCTTCTTCTTCACAAAACATAAGAAACCGCATGTACTTTTCTCACCCAACTCAAACTCAAACTCTTTATTCAACTTTTTTTACACAATGTAATTTTAGCTTAAAAAATAAACTTATCCTTCAGAACCTGCGCTCTGCCTCTGCCCTACTCTTCCATCCAGTGAATAAACATAATGTACAACTTACGTACAAAAGTACAATATACAGAAGAGTGAAAATGCAGTGCAACGAAATCATGCCAAAATACATAAAATACTTTACTGTTGCCTCCTGTAATATATTAAATTCTTTCTTATAACATTGAGCATCAGCTCTTAAAGACTTTCACTTTTTTGTGGAAGACGTTGTTGCGCAATGAGAAAAGAGATGGTAATATGAAGGGAACTTTTTTTATTTTGAAAATAAGGAGAGGCCAAGTCTTCATCGTAGCCTTGAGATGATAATGTAATGAATTCCCTTAAGAGAATGATATGATGCACATATTATTTATCAGATACACACTTATAACCCAGAGCAGAGTGGTGATGGGAATTGGGAACAGGCTCTTCTTGGTTGTTGAATGAAGAAGGGAAAGATTATGAAAAAGTTAGTGGAGATAAGTAAGTAAGTACAATCCAGATCCAGTACCTACCTCAGTATTATCAGTATCATACTTTAATGATAATCTTAATTTTATTCTTACATCTTATGCAGATCCTGTAAATATGTCCTTCAGTTCACAAATTGATTAGCATTCATGCTGCTCATGGATTTCGCAGAAATAAGTCATGATTTTTTTTTATGTTTCACGTTCTACACTGTTTTCATTCGAAGAGATAGTTATTTTAGTACCTTACTGTTGCATTTAATGAAGGTGATTAATTAATCAGCAGTACTAAAAACAGCTGACAGCTAAACGTAAGTGGTTAGTAAAGTATTTATAGGCAATTTATTATTAAAATTATTGTATTAATGTCTTTGAGTTCTGTATAAATTAATTGTTTACATCAATGTCAGCATAAGTTCATTGTTGATTGAAAATTAAACCGCATTCGACATATATTTTCAGTGTTTACTACACAAAACAAAACAATGGATACTAGCAATCACGAAGGGCCAAGTTACTTTCAAGATTTTTATCAAGAGTTTCCAGAAAACACGCCACTTTCTGACAACGACCAGTATCTTATTCTACCGGAACCTGAACACAGATATAATCCATTGTACTACCCAGAAATTCATCCAGCCTACACTCAAATCGATCCCCATCTGATTCAGCCGTTACATAGTGAAAACGAAGACTTCTGTTACAGTTATATGCCGTCGTACGAGCAGCAACACCGTTTTCCACAAAACCCGCTGGAATATGGGCAATCAACAGATAAATCATTCACAACAGCTAATGGTACATCAATTGATGGTTGGGAAAATTCCTGTCAACACTACTACCCTGATATCGAAGGATCGTTGCCATTGTTTAGAGAACCAGATTTTATAGAAGGACCACCTTTGGAAGCATCAACGGTAGCAGAAGAACCTTCAGCGCATTATTCTGGAATTGTTATTTATTCACAACCACCCCCTCCACCAACCGGATCTGTAGCTTTTGTAATACCAGACAATACAATAATGGAGCCTGTGACATTTGCACCGATATATGCTTTGATCGGGGTTCAACCGAGATCGCTATCTTCTACTTCTTCTACTGGTAGAAGCTTTTCACCTCACCCATACCATATGCAACCAGGAACAATTCGAAACTTATCACTGGATGGTGGGGGAACTCTTATGCCAACTTGCTATCAACAACAGGTACCACCACCGCAGCAGGCGTGGCACGTTGCAGAACCACAGATGACTGTTCCAGTACCACCCCAACTTGATCAACATTTTTATTCACAACCGCAACTTTGGCAAAGTCAGTATAATCAGTTCCCTAGCTTCTCTACTCCTGTCAAAGTCGTGATACCTAATATTCCTGGGGATGATGATCAAAATCCTTATGGTTATCCCAGTATGATACCATTAATCTACCCATAATATACAGCTTCATCCAGCATTGTCATGTGTCAAGAGTTTTGGATGGCAAAAATATCGGAGCCGGATCGTGAGTATGAAATATGTTGTTAATTTGTTATTTTATCGACTAGTTATCGTGTTTTGTTAAGTAAAAATGTATCTTATCTTGCAAGTGATACATAGTACCTATTGATAACCTTTAAAAATTAAATTAAGTTCAATTTGCATTCCAATAGAGTTGCAAAGTATATCCATGTTACTTTATTTATTATTTAGCGCTCAAATTCAATGGTAATTGTTGCGAATGAAAGACCTGGGATTTAATTTTTGTAGCAGCAAGACATAAGGCTAGGGTATCTTATTATTGACTACATCTTATTACGATAAGCTAAGCTGCTATTTAGTAATAGTACCACTAAGATTGTGCTGCGCTAAGCTCACTAACCATTAATTATATAAATTAGGGAATGATTAGGGTTGACATTAATTTGACAATGACAAAGATTGATGAAACGTCCAATTAATCTAATTTTACTCATTGACTAGTAATTTTGTGTTTTGCTAACTTAATTCGTTTGATTGAATTGAGTTTATTGTTGTCTATTATTGAGGTTAGTGATCGTTTTTTTGTGTTTGAATGGAAAGGAAGTAGTAGTTAATGAAAACCTTAATGACTGGTATGCTTTCTTTAATGAATTAAATGGGAGGGTAACAAGTAGTAAAGATTAACGGATAAAGCCTTTTGTCCTTTTCCAATACCAAGCAATTTCTTTTTTACCACAAAGTAGGTTACAAAATCCTTTTCTATTACTTGGAGTACTTGGACCACAGTTTGTAAGACATTGTTCGGTTTCCAGTGCATTTAGTACGTACAACTCATTTCATCCGGTAAATCCCAAGTGAGCCGTCAAGATACAAGTTGCAAATCTTCACCGAATTAGGGCAAACGAGATAGGAATGAATATCGAAATATCCTTTATGTTTCTGTGATATATACAAAATGTAGCACATACATATTGTTGAATGTACCACATCAACACTTTCAAAACCTTTCCTACATTTCCTGCTGCGGCTCAGTTGGCTTTCAATGTAGAATTGGTTTGGTTTGCCATTAGCGGAAAGGATAGGCAATTCTTGTTGAAAACCGAAGATTGCTGTAGCATCATCTACATGCATTGTCAAACGTTACAAAAAATCCTACAAACAACTACATAAAGTTTTCCTTTCTTTCACTTTCACCTTGTCTTATTTGGCAGGATTGAAGAAATTCTTGTTTGTGGATTAAGACAACTTTCTTTCTAGGCCATAGTCTACTTTTGTTCTTGCACATAGAACCACAGAAGATACACACATATTCGAATAAACTTACATAAAGTGTCCTTTGAACCATGCTTACTTTTTGTTACGTGAACTTTACACGAAGGCTCAGCAAATACTAATAAGGTTGGAAAGACCCTTTAGGTTTCCATTCCACCATGTAAAAGATCTCAGCCATACAATAGGAGAATCATTTCCTTATTTTCCTTAGTGAAAGTCCAACTGACCTTAAATGATAGATTCTCATCCTCAACGCAAAACTAGTATTCAACTATGTACTTTTGATTAGTATAAAAATGTTGCAGTAATCCTGTTAGTGTTTTTTCGGTGTGTGTGCAAAAACCCAAGTAACAAGTAGCAAACTAAACTAGAATGAATCAGACTTGTTTCAAGTGTTTACTTACTATTAGTTTACCCGTGCATAGTGCATGTGGCATGTATAGTATGTGTGTAAGAGGAAAAATCAAGCTTCTCACAGACTGGTGTCGATCGCATGATATGTATGATGATACCCCAAAACCTTCCAAAAACTGCAACTTCACACATATGTACATACTATTGACCAATTTTCTTTGAAGAAGTGTGTAGACTCTCGTAGTAGACTTGTTATCGAGAAAGCGGTAACGCAACACAGGCGGACCAGCAACCTTACAATTTTATTTACACTATCATTATCATCAGCATTTCCTTTTGAGGAAAAAGTTTCTCTTTTCACAATCTCCTTTGGAAAACTATCAAGTGACCTGGTCATCCAACTTGGAAAGAAGGAAATAAAATATGTATGATACATGCGATGCGTCCTTGATGTAGGTCTAAAGTAGGACTAGGGATGCCAGCGATTTTCAATCCCCATTTATTTTCAACTCCTATATAGTGTACGTTCGTAGTTTGAAGGGAAGTCCCGGTTGAAGCTGCTATAAGTCTCCTGATTTTTTGTTGCATTCGCTTTCTTTGGTATACCCTGAAATACTTTCACTTTTCAATGACTCAGCGTTTTACAAGCAGACATGGCATTATTTGGCTCGCATACCATAACACAAGAAACATCACTCAACAAAAGGAATTTGACTATGTAAGCATTTCATTCGAGGAAAAAACTTTAGAAAATGTTCGTGATGCAGTCTGTAAAAAATGAATGCTTTCACTTGATTCTTCAATTTTCCATTCCTTTTAAGTAAAAGCTGAATTTAAGCTCTCACGAACCAACTCCCATGATTTTTACTACACTCTAAAACGTAATGAAAGTAACAGGGTAGGGCTCTCAGTTCTCACTCCCTATGCGAAACGGAAGAAGTCTACCACTGTGTCGGGTCGAAAGAGAACAAAGAAGAAACAGGGAACTTGTCACGAGAGAGAAAGTTCCAAAGAAGACGGGAGTAGGGAAAAGGGAACATGCCACAAGGGGCAGTGAACATATAATGCATCTCTGTACTGTGAAACATGTCACATTCGTACGTAGAAAGCGAAACATATCATATACCATATCTATTATTTCCTCTTTATTTTTCTATTTTGGAGTAAGAAAGACGAAGACATCGTGTTTTTTATGAAAAATAAATGTATGTTCTGAACTAGTGAAATAGCGTCGTGATTGAAGTGAAATTGCTCTGGCTTCGCTAACGGAGGACTATATTGAATTGAAATCTGAAAGGGAGTTTTGCTACTGGTTTGCCCAAATTGACCTACACTTGACTTGGCACCCAACTAATATTGATGGCCGATCCAACCCTGTCAAGCCCCATTGTCGTCAGTTTGACCTTGGAACAAGACCAAACCAATCTGTCCACTTCTTTCAGAAGCGTGTACGGTTTGAATGGAAGACACATTACTTTACTTGGTAGAATATATAAGATAAAATGAGAAAAGAGAAACGTTTTGGCAATGGTACTTCCTCTTTGTTAACTTTTTCAGTTTTGGGAGTCAGGAGCAGACGACTGGGCGACTGTGTTGCAACTAGGTTCATATATTTTTGTGTGGACTGTGGTGCATTTCAGAATCATAAGGCAGACTGGCATAGACAATTTCTCATGTCACGTACATGTTACACACAAGTCACGGGTAGGACAACTGTGACCTAAAAATATAAATTGTACAAAATGTTAATCAAAAGTCGAAAAAGTTTTTTCCCCAATCTAAAAAGAAGTAGTCAATTTTTTCGAGGAAATATCTGCTCCAAGTGGCAACCTATTTTGTGTAACTTCTCTTGTTAGACTTTCACTTGTTGGTCCTCGCCCAAAAAATATGAGCACGAAACGCATATCACGAGGGAATGTCTAGCATTTTGATTGAAAGCGAAAAAATGTAATAATATTACATTATAGTAACTAGACGGACAACTAGACACTATGTACTTGACGGCATCAAATTAGTTCCCTCTTCTTTCCAAGAAACCGGACTTTCAACTTTCTTTTGTGTTCTTAAGAGGAAAAACTTGGTGGTCCTGCAAAACCCCGAGTTATATTAAGTCCTTTAGAGTACAATGAAGTATCTCTTTTAACAAGCATATAGAAAAGAATGTTGATCGACAAGTTGCAACAAATAAAGCATTCGGTGCGAGGCGAGGCTGTAAGTCCACTTTTAGTCCAAAGAGTCGAAAGTTTGCTGTATGCCCATATGGTGAAGAAAACTCATCCACTCGGCCATGCATATGTCACGTATAAAAGATGTGATCTAACAATGCATTATTAGGTTACATCTGGAAGGAAATGGAAATCAAAGAAAGTTTTTCTCTAGGGTGACTTCATTTCATTCCATTCCTGATTAATTCTATGATGTACTAATATGCAAGATGAAAAATTCACTCATTTCGTGTTCCTTCTTTTTTTGGGGAGATATGAAAAATTGACTCTTTTCTGTTGGCACTTGCGTGCGTCAAAAGAAATACTAATGGAAATATCGAGATCTTCATCATAGTAATATAATCCAAACCAAACCTTGGCCAATGTCGATTTAT
Organism: Orchesella flavescens; assembly: GCA_964034955.1. Lineage (NCBI taxonomy): Eukaryota > Metazoa > Arthropoda > Collembola > Entomobryomorpha > Orchesellidae > Orchesella > Orchesella flavescens. The sequence goes on along the minus strand of OZ035958.1, from coordinate 10,248,834 downwards.
TTCTTTGGCTCTCTGGCTCGGTTTCCAGAACGTACACACATATACACATTCTGACGCAACTGACACCAATATGTCGAGATAATTTGTAATGCATGAATCATGGTTCTCTCAAGCAAAACACATATATATGTTACCTACTGGTGCTGGTATATTTTAAGAAATGTGGTTCATACATATGACATAATCTCAAATCATTTTTTTCACATGTGGTTTCTCTCTTGTGGCAAATAGAGAGATGGGAACCAACTGACTGTTTAAAGATGAGTTCACTTTGTCTATTTCGCACATAACTAAGCTACCTTGGTCTTACAAGAGAACCAAGATCCTTTTGGCGCTTCAGCTTTGCTTCTGTGATGATAGTAAGTACAAATTTTTTCGCCTCCACTCTAGATACTAAAAAGTGTACGTACATACACATTTTGTACGAAAAGATGCGCTCCAACATTATTAACTTTACTTGGAAATAAGGTGCCATATGTTACCGACTAACGCATGGTGTCTACATTATTGCTTCACATATGTGAGTTTGTAATGCTACATAACGTTGGAGAAAAATATACATTTATAAGAAAAACTATTTTCTCTACAGCTTTTGATTGTGAGTGGCCAACAAAGACGAATAGAATACCAGAGGACATTCCTTGAACATACATACATATACAGTACTAAACTTATTTTCTGGTGTCCCGTTCATTGCCCTGTTTACGCTATGGTGGCCTAGTCGAGTGCAACTCCAAAAAATATAAAACCATTCCAGGAGGAAAGCTGACAAGCGAAGAATAAGATTAGGAAACTCTTTTTTATTTACTCACTTTCTCTCTCTCCTCTCATTCTCAAGAGAAAGGGGAAATAGAAAAGCACAAAAGGGAAAAAATGGATCGTTCTCTGCTAAATCATCCTTTTGTTAAAATGTTTCCCAGTAGATAAATCCCAGACCTTTCTTTTAAAAAGTGGAAAGCAAATACGGTCACATTAGTGTGCACATGCAGAGCAAGTACCATTAGCATCACTGCCAATGCCACACACCATCACCAACCTCCTTACATTACACTTACGAAGCCAAGAGGCATTATAAGTGCTTCTTTGTCGATTAAATATCTAAAAATACACACTACTGTACCGAGAGGAGATGGTTATGTAAGTACAAAAAGACTACAAAAGTGATATTATTATATATGAGTACAATTTTAGAAAAGATTAACTCCAGCACATACACGCAACTCTCAAAAGAGTAACATTATCACACACTATCAACTATGGAAGCCCAATCTAAGAAAAGAATTGGAGTGTATGGTCGACAAACAAGCAAATATGTGCGGCGCGGCAGCACCAGTGACAAGAAAAGAATTGGCCTAGTCTACGACTGTGACATAATAAGAAGAAGAATGCTTTTACTTACAATTTTTTTGTTCTACTACTGACTACTGTGCTCTCTTCTTTTCCGTTCCCAGCAGCCCGGTCGAAATTTTACGTTTCGTTCGGACCATTTCAATCTTAAGGTGGTAGGTACTTGTAGAGTGGAATAGAAAAGAAGAATAAAAAATGTCACAGTCTCTTGGGCTATAATGCTTGAAGAATTTTCAGGATATACTTGTAGTATAGGACAGTAGTCATGATGTATATATATGCTGTCGTATGTTCACAAAACTGGACTTTCAAAGTCCACGTTTAGATTCATGATGTTGTGATGCGTTTTTCGGAGAGTAACAGTAATAGAAAAAGCATAACGAAAAAAATGTAAGCCAAGTTGAGATTCCTTCCCCTAGGCTCATTTTCTCCACTTTCAATGTTGTCAAAAGGAAGAAAAGCAAAAAAAAAGAAGCTTTTTCTATTCACCATAATAATGTACTACTACTATCTCCTTATCCCTATTTTCACTAGAAAAGACAAATTAGGAATGCAAAAAGGATATTCTATGGATTACTATTTTCGGGCTGACACTCTGCGCAAAGTACATACGTACTACGTACGTTTTCACTTCGTATTGTATGAATATACTTATGAATGGATGGAATGTATTAATTCTTTATCCTTTGCCTGTATGTCTGAGGTGTACTATGGTTGGTAGTATAGAAGGCGATAAATATACGTTTGTGTAATGTAACGGTGCGACCTTTTATTATTCGTATTATTATTGACATTATATACACCCCTTCTTTTCTTTTCCCTTCCATTTTTCTACTCCATTCTTCTTCACTTTCTTTCACAACAAAAGAATTTATTTGGGACACTCGTAAAAATTGATGGCCAACTGACCTTAAGTGACTCAGTTACTTACTGACTTCTTTTCTTTCCCCTTTTATACCAATACCAGTTGAGAGTGGAGACTTGAGACACTGGCAATAAATGCATTATATACCGCTGTTGCAAAAAAAAAATCTTCACTTATCCCATTCGATAGAAGAAGGACAATGGCATCATTTTGACAATGACGGCTTACTTTTGGTTTAGGGTTATAAGTGGAGGATAAGACTTATTTTCCCGCATTCCATCTCTCCAATTTTGCGTCAATTTCCTAATGGACAATGTTACCCAACAAAAGTTTCAAAGTTACGGGTTTGGAAGTCAGTGCATTAAACCAAGAAAAAAATAAATAGTATAGTGAAGTCGATGTGTGATGATGATCGCCATCAACATCGTCATCATCATCATCACCACCACCACCATCATAATATGCGAGTCATCGCAAAGTGTAAAGTGAGAATCCGTTGATTTTCCCGAAAAAAAACCTTGAGATACTTTCTACTTTATTGAGCGGAAGTAAGAAAGTGAAGGAGAAAGCAAACGCAAGCTAATAGTTATCTACCCAATGCAACTTTAGTTCTTCTAAAGTAGGCAAGAAAGAAAAAAAGTCCTAGAAAGAAAATATGAATGAAAAGTGATTTTCAATATAGTGAACTAGCAAGAAATGTCAAATGTCTTTCCATTGTGAAAAAAAATCTATAAACACATACATACGAGCTTATGTATATATAAAATACACATTCTCGTCCATTATCTAAAGAAGCAAACATATTATAGTCACACATAAAATGGATGAATGTAACACAACCTAACTGCACAAAAAAATCTAGCAGACACGATTTGAAAAGATTTACTGCACTCGTCTCTTCTCCCACTTCTTTGGCTTTATATATAGTGCCTTTGTGAAAATTACCAAATTAAGTACAAAAGATTGCTTCAAGAGGCTCATAAAAAGTTCAAAATGGTCGCTGTTCATTCTAATACTTTTTCCTTTAGCCGGTCAATTTCTCAGCATCCATTTTATTTCACTGCATTTTATTCCAAAGTTTTTTTTCACTGTGAATCATATCAATCCTTCGTTCATACCAACATAACACCCATTGTTATTTTGGGGGGAAGCATTGGCTTGGCATCAATATTGAAATAAACATTTTGTTTTCATGAGCCTCATTCCCACACTGCATTCCACTCACTTCCGTCGCCAACAATGCAACACTTGACATCCAACAAATCTCTTTCCAGTTTGCAGTTATGGCCACCCATCCATATCAGAAAATGTGATGATGGGTGACGAAGAAAATAACGAAAAACAATAACACACAATAAGTATAATATCGGGGGAATATTATTGTTTATGGGAAACAAAGACAAAAATAGAACAGTATTATACATTAGGAGAAAATATACCGGAGAGAAATGAGAAAAGGAAATGGATTGTGGAAAGTGAATGTCCTCCAGGCATCCTTTTCCGTTGTTTTCCCGTTCCCATCTGTACGCTTCCCTCTCAGCCGTTTCTGCCTCTCTTTTTTTCGGTTCCGTTAGACAAAGCCAGGTCAGGAAGCTTTTTGTTTCAAATGTAGTTTTTCCTCAGAGATAGATTTTGTATGGAAACGATAATATATATATATATATATATACATACATAAGTACACCATACCCACATCATCATCATTCATCACTTAGTTTCACAAACGTTGCTAAAAACCGATACTTGAAATAACACAAAAACCTTTTTCACTTTATCTCACGCTTCCTTTTCTAAAAGCACGACAACAAATCCAATCCAATGTAATTGCATGATGTGCATGATGATGCTTGTCTGAGCTTGTGGCTTAGAATGGTGGAATGGTGTGGGGTAGGGTAATGCACAAGCTGTGCTAAAAATATATGCTAGGGGACAAATAACCGCACAAAATAAAAATAATAATCATGTGTGTAGTATCATATTTCTCACGACTAAACCAAACCAGTACTCATCATCATACCATATTATTATTGATAGAAAAATTATTGGATGTATGTACGTATTTTATATAGAGTGAAGCTAAAAAAACATGTCCACAATAAATATGATTACCTTCGTTATACGATTTTTTACTCCATTTTTTATCTGTGTATTATACAGAAATATTCATGTGACACAATTCTTTTTTTGGGGGAGGGAGAACAATCACTGGAAATCCGAGCCTTACATCATACTTGCATAATATACATAATACACTTACTTTTCGGGGAAGAGATTTTTATTGAGCAAGAGAGAAAAAGAAGAAACCAGATTTTGCTTTTACTCTTTTTGTTGCCTTTCCTCTCATTTGAGCCTTATACTCCCTCGCACTTTCTGCATTGTGGAGATAGAGCGAGAGGCATTCTTTTTGCGAGTGCTGTAGCTACATACACCACATTTCTACTTATCTAGTATAAATGCAGGGATATGTGTTGTCTATATACTTCCTAGAACGCCACGTCACATTTTTTTATAGTAGTTGTGTTGTGTATACAATAGAAAAGAAGAGAATACACTTTCACTACAAAATTTTTGAGCTCATATCATATCTGGGAAAGATTTGGATGTATTGTATTGTCGTTGCAATTCTCCAATGGCACGGCTCACTGATTCGTACTTTCATTTCAGTTGAGTTTCATTCGTTTCGTTGGTTCATTCGCCTCCAATTCCGCTCCTGGCTCTCACCCAGAGAGAAAAGCAATAATAACGAAAATGAGGAGCTACAATAAGAGCGAAAGAGGATATCAAAACGAAGAGAGAAAGAGAAATATACTCACACCACACCAAAAGTATACGTCGGGTGTTTGCATTTATGTATATATATGTATGTGTACGAATTTAGCTATTCTATATATATCATTGATATCTGCACGAACAGAGCAGAAAGCACCCCGCTCACACAACACCACACAGAAAAAGAAGTGAAAGCAAATAGAGTGAGTTTTAGCAGGAAAAAAAGATAGGATTTTTGGGATGCCATTTTTGGGAGACTTTTTTTGTTCCCCCTAGAATTGACTATCATAGCTACGATACATACATGAATGTAGGCAGGCACACCAAATATTGTGTGGATTGTGGATGTTGTGTCGTTTTTGGTTATGGTTTAGACAGTAGACACTGAACTGTCTGTGAGAAGGATTCATTTCAGTTCACAAACTGCTCCCTTTCTTTAATTCATTCATTTCATTCACTTCCTATTGCAGAGTGTTGACAAAAGTAGAATCAAAGACATGTATGTATAGCTGATGATGTAAACTTCACCATACAATCCACACAGAGAGAGACTTTGGGAGGAAAATGATGAAAAAGAATAAAGTGCGAAGAGAAAATATTGTATATAAATGTACATTCATAATAGAAACAGAGGATTAACCCAATATATTGAATGTATATAATCTATGCATGTACACACGCTTAAGAGAAAGCGGTGCTCGTCTGTCTGAATACAAACTATAGTTGATAGTGCAGATAAAAAGAGAAAAGAGCAAGTTTGAAAATCTGGGACAAATAATATTGCTAAAAGCACTGGTTTTCTCTCTATTCTCTCCATTATACAAGAGTGTCACAAAAGACTTTGCCGCAAACTTTATTTTCATCGTACGTAGTGTGCTATATAGATAAAAGTATTTTGTACATTGTCCATAGCTTTACTAAATACTACGCACAGAAGTGCTCAAAATGAAACATTATACACCAACGCTTCCACGCATTAATCCACATCTTTTGGTGTTGTCATTAGACCCAAAAGAGTGGTGTAAGTAAAGGAAAGCAAAGGAAATTATGCATGGTAGAGAAAGGATAAGAGATGTGAAAAGATCGTCGTGTGAACGGGACAGCTTGTATATACAAAATTAAAGGTGGTGATGAGTCCTTATAGGTTTTATATTGAAGGGTTTGTGTACACATGCATTCATTTCACTCACTCATTCATACCGGTTTAGTTGTAGTTTCTGTTTTTAAAAGTTTTGAATCTGCTTGTGAGTGCGTAATAAATTTTCCCGGAAATACATTCCTAACTGCGTGGCACGAGGTGTGTTAGCCCGAACTAACCAAACAAACGTGTTGTCCTTGGAGTGGAAAAACAATGCCTTTCTTCTCAAAGTGTTTTCAACTTGGATAGTTAAATTGTGAATAAAGGAACCGGAAGAGAGTCAAAAGGAATCATTTTGTAGCAAATTATGCTACAAGTTAAAACACACGAGGGTTTTGGCTTATGCATCATCATTACACGCACGCATCATATCATAGCAAGGTTGACTGGTAAAATTTAGGATGAGAATGGAGAAAATTAGAGCTATTTACTCATCATTTTGAAAATGTGAATAAAGAGATTTGGTGGGCACTAAATAAGAGGATAGGAAGGATGTAAACGTTCAAGTGAGTGAATAACCAGGATAATCATAATAAAAGTAGTATAAGTCACAGTTTGGCTGGGAAAAGTTTAGAGGGAAAGAGAGTGAAACTGTGTCAAAATATACTGGGAGGCGAATCACCTCGGAAATTTGCACATAGGGACTTCCTAAATGTTTCACTTGAATTGGCGATAATGGGATTGTGTCGGTCGGTTTGAGTTTAGCTGGAAGTGTTAAAGGAACGATGACGATGGGTACAAAGAGAAGCAATAATATACGTGCATATGATGATGATGATACTCGGAAATATCAAGGATGTGATGAGGCGACTATATAAACTGTATTTGGTGGTAATATCAACTCCTGCGTGTGCATTATGGGGGAAGGAAGTACAAATTACGGAATGAATATGTAAATCAAGAGTTATCATCACATCACATCCTACAATTTTCACTTTTGTGCTGGAAGTATTTGTGTGGTATGGTATGGTGTGGTGCAAATACATTATCCATCCCTATTTCCGTCTAAATATCCCTAAATAAATATCCGTCGCCTTTCATTTCATATCATTCAGGATGAAATGGCAATGCCAATGAGACCGTTTTTGTAACACATATTTAACATAGGGAATTTTCACGGACTGCTGCCGCTTGCCAACTAACAACTAAGTGTTCAACAAAAGTTGTCGAAAATTTTCCACGCAAATGACAGAGGCTACGTGAAACTATTATAGTTGCTTGTAACACACACACACACATTCGCACACATAATATTCCAGAGGTTGGTTGCTGCGGTGGTTGTGGTATTAGAAAATTGCAATGTGAATAAAATGATCTGCATTACATTTTACGTCTTTTCCTCTCTGTTCCATTACCATTCGACAAGCATATATAAATATGTACATATATTTAAACACAAGTAATATTATTGGCAATTACATGGTGGTGCGGTAAGTTGTGAAAGGGTATAAAATTTGGGAGCAGCGAACCATAAATGACTTCGGGTGATGATGATGGTGATATAATATGTAGAGCCCAGAACCTGCTGAAACTAAAAAGTTGGAGATAGAAAATTTTGTGCATTCATTACAATTTCCTCCTGTTCTTGTTGTTCGCTTCCTAAATCTATAGTGCTTCCGGCCCTTTTCCACCGATTTACTTTGCACGATTTAATTTAACCTTACAAACCATAGCTAAAATTTCCATGTAGTACTAATCTGCCCTCCATTTCTACAGGAAAAACGGCACACATAAGTACTATTGTCCTGATATAGGAATTTGCCATCATTTCATAATCATGTATCTTTGTTCCTTTGACATGATCAAATTCATCTTTCAAAACAGCAACACTTTCAGTTTACCAGGGAGAGTGTATCGACCTGCACAACTTTCCTTTGAAATGGAAGAACATGCTTTATGGAAATGGAAAGGGTGTGAAAGCCCGACCTGTTTAAGTCACGTAACTTTCAAATTCATGCACTTCTTCGCTCAGTCAGCCAGTCAGTATGGTTCGGACTGAAGTTAAAATGGCATTTCGAGTTTTTTCTCCCTTTTCCACATAAAAGAGTACTGTTGAATCCACAAGGTTCTACCCGAACTCAAGGGATTTCCTATACTGATTGATGATTAACTAATGATACTTTCCAATTAGAAAATATGCTAAAATAATGTACCACAACGCGTTGGCTTTACGTGGAAAAATACAAGTTAGTTTATTTAGGCAGGACAGTTAAAATGTAGTACAATTATCTCACAAATGACATCCTTTCAGTCAAAATAGTAGCGATAAAATAGAACCTACAAGAAATAACGTCACTCTCCACGCGAGGCCTAACTAACCAAATCAAGTCAACGACAAAATTGATAATGAATTATGAAGACGAGAGAAATGAGCTCCCCTTCCTACTTAAAATGTATTATACCGACGGTCGATGGATGGATAGGCCTAGCCAGTAGAGAAAAAGGACGCTTCCAGAACACAAGAGAAAGAAGCATGCATCATTCATAAAACAAACAAATTCTTAAACTCTATGACTTCCAACATCCTCCCATCTTATTTTACGCTAATGACAAAGGTATTTAGTAAAATAATTAATAATAAATATAAAATTCATAAATGCTTAAAAGCTACGTTGAAGTATTGTCCATATTGGACCGACTGCTTCACGGTCCTACCCCGTTTAGTTTGCACTTCACGGACACTGACACTAGGGGTAGGAGCTTTCACTTTTGCTGGCTTCTTCATCAGGTCCAGAGATCGGCTCCAGGCTTGCTTCCGTTGGCCAACTCCCACCAATGCATCACCAGGCTTGTAGGTCAGCTTCTTCACATTTTTACGTTGTAGCTGGTTTGGCCGCTCCCACCATTGAGACTCCAGTAGACGATCCTGTGAGCATCGTCTGACCTCTAAACTCCCTACAAACATGGAGGACACGGACACTGCTAGGTTGGAGGATGATACAGGAACTCGACCACTCAAAGTCCAACCAAATATGGTCTCCATTGCGACTAGTCCACAATGAAGCTTCAACATTCGTCCTGTTAGCACGTTACCCCAATAGTCATTCCCCAATAGAATATCCACGTCGTGACAGCCAGATCCCACATCCGATATGGAGATTCCGTTTTGTGATAACTCGTCAAGCCAGGGGCCGTTGGGGACCTTTGACAGCTGTCCACACATCTCCTTTCGCTCCAGGAGTTGGAATTTACTTTCCTCCAAGTTCATAGGATTGAGGAAAGTCACTGAATATTTATTAGACAAAATTGGAGGTGTGGTAATCCCTCCAAACAACACGTTTTGTAGCCACTCGTGTCCGATCCTTTCACATCCCAATCGTCTTGCAACATCCTTCCGAATGTAGCTCCGTTGGCTCCCGGTGTCTCCTACAAGTCTGACAGTCATTGTGGAATTTTTTCCCTTCAACTTGACAAGGAGTGTGTTGAGCAAAACATCAGAGCTGCACTGGTTGGCTGAAGATGCGGATGTGGTGTACGCATCGGTGTAAGTATTTAATGGTGGAGGAGGTTGTTCATATCCTGGATAACCGTAACTGAAATTCATGGAATGTGGCAGAGGGTCCTTTACTCCATGTGGCTGGCTAGTATCCTCCGGCTTCTGTTGAGGTAGACCTTGACACATTATTGCATAATGACTGTCTCCACATATTATACACCTCACATGCCACTTGCACTTTTTGGCTGAATGTCCAGGACGGAGACATTGGAAGCACAGTCTCTTGGCTTCGACCTTCTCCCTTTTTTCGGCGTATGCCATTGTTTGTGCCTTGACGCACCTGTCACTATCGTGCTTCCCATCACAAAAGGCACAGGATACAACTCCAGTCATGAGCCCAGCTGCAGTTGCAATTTCTTCGGAATCATCTTCTTTCCAATTTCTTGCTCTACTTTTCCCAGCTGGTTGTTTAGAGTTGCTTCCTTCTGCTTGTGGTACTTGAAAGGTTGACTGTGCTAAGGATATCTGTTGTTCGGTCCGAACTTCATCCTTCAAAAAATCCATGAGGGAGTCCAGCCTCGTTTCTGTCTGCTGCCTCTGACTCCCATCAAGTTTTGAATGAGGACTACGCTGCCATGCTCGTAGCGTTTCCTCAGACAGGCTGGATTCCACCAGTGGGAACAACCAGGTTGCTGGGTCTGCTTGATCCATTTGCAGCGTAGCCAAACATCGAAGATGAGACTGCAACTTCATGTGTAATGTAGATAATGGTAGCTTCTCCTTGTTTGTGACGTTACTGATCACAAGGGTGAGTAGTTCACGAACGTAAAATTGTAGCTGAAGGTCATCTCTGCCGTAGCGGTCGATTAGAGCCTCCACTACTCTCGGGTAATTTTTGGCACAATGAGGGTAACTGTTGACAAGTTCCTTAGCTTCTGTCCCATCCATGATAGCTTGCGATAGGTGGTGAAACTTGTCCGCATCATCCAGCTCCTCGTCATCATGCACTTTCCCAAATTGAGACCACCACGAAAGCCAACCCTTTAAAGTCCCATCAAATGGCTTAAGGATGATTGTAGGTAACTGTAAAGTCCTTGTCCTTCCACGTTCGCTTGGTGTAGCAATAGAGACTTCTGATGGCGTTGGTGAAACGGCAGGTTTATCCAGCTTATTTATTTTAATTTTGACGTCGATGTACTGTTGACGGTAGTGGCTGACTGAGGTACACTCTATCTCCATATCATCATCATCGGCGTCATCGTCAAGCTGCTGATCCTTCACCTTGGCGTCCAACTCTCCCAAATTCTCCATCACCTCATGTAGAAGAACAAGTTTGGCCTGGAGTTCATCCTTATCGGGGTCGCTTCCCTGAAGGATGGCGTTGCACTCATTAACTAAACGAGTAACCTGAGAACGGAGTGGCTTCCTGCTCCGTTTTAGACGATCCATAATTACTTGGGCGTAATTATAAAAACGGACACCAAGTAAACTTCACGTCACTTTAAACTTTTTTAAGCACTAAATCTCGGTGGAACCTCCAAATGTTGAATCCACAAGGTTCTACCCGAACTCAAGGGATTTCCTATACTGATTGATGATTAACTAATGATACTTTCCAATTAGAAAATATGCTAAAATAATGTACCACAACGCGTTGGCTTTACGTGGAAAAATACAAGTTAGTTTATTTAGGCAGGACAGTTAAAATGTAGTACAATTATCTCACAAATGACATCCTTTCAGTCAAAATAGTAGCGATAAAATAGAACCTACAAGAAATAACGTCACTCTCCACGCGAGGCCTAACTAACCAAATCAAGTCAACGACAAAATTGATAATGAATTATGAAGACGAGAGAAATGAGCTCCCCTTCCTACTTAAAATGTATTATACCGACGGTCGATGGATGGATAGGCCTAGCCAGTAGAGAAAAAGGACGCTTCCAGAACACAAGAGAAAGAAGCATGCATCATTCATAAAACAAACAAATTCTTAAACTCTATGACTTCCAACAAGTACTTTCTTGCAAATTTTTGCAATTTACTCGAGAAATGTGTTCATGATTCATACACAAAAAAACAAGCACGCCCATTTCCATAGACATGTAAGCCAACCTAACGTGTGTAACATTAGCGAATTTCTAAAACCACATGTTATACACTACACACTAAACACGTAAGAGAAAGTTAAAGTCTTGGGGAATGTAGTATCTAATTAGGCACTATAAATGTCCTTTCTCGAGAGTCGGTCTGTCGGTGCTGGGTACGACGGGAAAAGGAAAAATCTTGGTTATTACGTGGTAGGAGTGACTAGTCGATGTAATCGCTGGTCTGGTCTGTACTACATTTCCATCCATTGAATAACATACGTAACATAATACCTTAGAAATATATCCATCTTTGCCAAACTCCTTGATCGTATTTGCAAAGAGGAATTTTGCAATGTTATTCTACTTCCAAGAGAATAACGCACGAAGAACGACCCCTTCTACTGAAACAAAATTCACGACCAGGCAACTCTGAAAAGTGTATATAATAATCATTTAACATTTAAAAACGGATGATTACTACTTTAGCAAAAGTAAAAACTGTTTAGTTATGGCTGACAGGTGGTCATGTTGAGTTTCTGAACTTTATGGAAAATGATTGATTTCCTCTTCGGATATAGTGCAGACTGGCATGCAATAATAGGAATGCCAACTCTGGAATGTAATGTAATCTTGTAACACAAAACACATGACGTGTACGTACATCCTCCTCTTGAACATACGTGAAATGTCCTTGAGAAAAGGCTTGACTTGGACTAGTGTACACCAACACACACTTACACTACTTTTCGATTACTAATTAGAAGCTCAAAATTTCCTCTCGTGTTCATTTTCATTCCATTCCCTGCAATGCATCGTACATTAAAGGGAATCAGTGTCGACTGACAATTAGAAAGGTAAACTAACGATTATATACCTTCCTTTTTCCAAGAAAGGTTTTTCATTGCAGTTCTTGCATGTGTTAATTTGCAGTGTTGTGTTGTATTATATCTGGAACAACATTTTACATGTAGACGATGAATCCCCTTTCCTTTAATCGTCTTAATTGTTTTGTTTTTTGAGTTCAATCCTCTGATTCAGCGTTAATGCAACAAAGAAAATGAACAATGATTGACTACATTTCAGAAACTTATATATTATACCATCATCATTATGTCAGCTTAATTTCAAAACCTGAAAGGAAAATGAAGTTGGAAACTTATTCCACCATGTATAATAATTGAATTGAACGACAAGTTTATACATAGAGTATTATTCTTCACTTCAATAATAAAATATTCTGTTTCGGGACCAAAGTTGGAATTCTCTTTCCAGCTCACTTGTGACAAAGAATAGGCAAGTTGATGAAGGTGAATGAAAAACAAGACATGCATTCATGAGCACTGTCAAATCGATGAGCAGATAGCATGAGACAAAACAAGGTAGGTACATTGATGAATCTAATTTTGCTGATGAATTCATTTGAGACGACCCAGTAGCAGAGAAGAGACAAAAACATCAGAGACCTGCTCCTTATAAACGAATATAGCAAATGCTCGGGATCGATAACTTCAAGAAACTTAATATTCTATGAAAGCCAAGACAGACAGACAATGGAAGCAATGACTTGAGGGAATCCATTTCCTCCTCTTCAATCCGATAGAAATCTGAGACTGGTTCAAATCAAATCGAGATAAGAAAAATAATTCCAACTCGTCGTCGTCACTCACAAGTCAGTCATAGTATAGGACTTTTCGTTTACTTATAGATCATCTTCAGAACTATGAAAAAACGGGATGATTGTAATAGAGCCGGTTGTGAAGGAGACATAAGTATATATAGATTCCTAACTATAGGATAAATGATAATAACAAATACATACATATACATATCATTTAACAATGCTGCTACCAGACAAAGGAAAAGATACATAAAAATACTTCATTCCTTTTCTTATTCCCTCTCCACAATGTAATATATTGGCACTGGTCTTGGTTGATACACGGGACACCGCCTTGATGTATAATCTTTTGTGGATGAACTGTCGTCACTCACATTTCTTCTCCAATATTTTGGCCTATCATCAGAAAGTGAAGAAGAGTGACTTTTTTTTGGGATGAAATCATTATTATTACAAAAGTCATTTTCTTCTTTGGAGAATCAAAATGAAGAATGGAAGAAAGAAAGAATTCATTATAACTTGAGAGCAGGGAGAAAGTATATAAATAAACGTTATATATTTTCTCTTCTCTTGGTATAAAATGTATATATATCCATCTGCAATATCCTACTGAGTTTCTGATGAGCATACTCCATTTTATTTATTCTCATTGAGTGAGCAAATTCCTTCGCAGAGTATAGTTTACTTTACTTGCCATTCACATCCTAAGCTGAAGACAGTAAACTCGCTCACATATGTGCCACTTCTTTTTATATCTTTTCCTTTCATGGACTCCTTACAAATGTATATTACAATGTACTTTCAATTATTTTATTTTGCTGTGTTTGTACAACCAGTCGAGCAGAGTAGTTGAGATTTTTCTTGCTGTATAAAATAATGCTTGGGTTGAGAAATATACCCCCATGTAATCTACACTACTTCCTTCTTTTATGGGATTTCTAAATAGTTTCAGTGACGAAGCAAAAAACACAGACTGTTTGTAACGCAGTTCAAGTCACATTTATTCGTTGTTGGTTGATATACAAAGGTAAATTACCAAAAACTGATAGTGTTAAGGTATTTTATAGTCATTTGCTTTCGTTCATTCATTCATTCATTACCTTTTCCTTCTCTTCCATTTTATCCGACATTCTTTCACTGGAAAACTTGTTCAATAAAAAAAATTGGTTTGAAAAATGACTTTGAAAAGGTTTTCCCCATGAATTATCGTAGCAGCGAAAGAAAATTGTCTACGTATAAAGTATATCTTATAGTCATCAGAAATGCATATATGCAAAAATATGCATTACACTCCGAAAGAATCTCAGTTTCAAGGTCGATTCCAAACGGGAAAAACTTTACTGATAGACATTGATGAAGGGGGAGCATGATTGATATCTTTTAAATGTCTTTCAAAACAGCATGTATTGTGCATCGACCTCAAAAGTTCCTTTATGCTAGATGGTTCCATTTGACGAGACCTTCAAATTGAAAAGTAATGGGTTGGTAACTGTTGACGCTTAAATGCAAGGTGAAATTAGCACTGAAATATTATCCTATAGCCACATAGCTTCAAAAAGATGCAATACTAACATCCTATGAAGTGCATTGAAAAGTCAACCTTCATGAAACATTCCTTGAAGAATCTAGATAGTTTTTCCCATAAAAAATTTACTCCATTGTTGGGAATCAAATTCCTTTTGCGCTCGAAGGAAAAATGCTTTCCTTAGTTGGCCATGAAACCATCTAAAAGTCACTGCTTGTTAGACAATTTCCTTGAACTACTCCAGGAAAGAAGTAAACCAATGTTTCTGAGAAGAAAATAATGCCTCCCCCCTTGTCACATGTCAGCAAGTAAACCCGCAAGTTAAGGAAACCACCCGTTTTGATACAAAGGCTAGAGCTTTTTGTTTTGTTAACGATGCGATAAGAACAATAAGATTATTACGTGCAATATGTGTGCATGCATACACATATACAACACAACAGTTTGTAATTATGTGCAATAGTGCAACAAAAAATGTGGAAAAGGAAGAGAAAGCTTGCTTGCCTAATCACTAAATCGTACTAACAGTTCCAAGTACCCTCTCCAGTCTGCAACATTTTCTCTCAAAATAATCAATAAGGTCCGCTGTCCGTTTCTTCAATTGAAATTACATCACACAGCCACAGCCTAACACATGCTTTCGCTAATCCTCTTCCTTTCCGCTGCTCATGATATTCCCTTTATTTCCCCCATTCAGTTTTCTACACCAAGAAAAAAAAATTTTGGTGGAGAAGGAGAAGGAAGGCAGAAAGAAATAAGAAAATATGTGGAAATGACTTTTAGTAGATGCAACTTTCCCATAAATAGTGTACATGTGTACAAGCATCCGGCATACGTAGAGAGAGAGAGACATTCCCATTACATTTTTAATGCCTAATATGTGTTGTTGTGTGAGTCTGTATATTATCTTACTGGGGAAAAAAGCATTTCTTGGTTCTGGAGTGGCTTATACGAGTCACTTGGGATATGAATAGTGGCATGGATGGTGAGTTAGTGATAGGCAATTCCTTAATGGAATTTCTATTCCCAAGTTGTTTCATGTTTCTCTCCAGAGTAGAGCGAGTCGAGTCTCAAGGTCCCGCCGTCTTCAGTCAGATGCACCCTACGGCTTGTACTTTTCTGCTCAACATCCAACTACAACATCCTGTTTTTATGCTGGATGCACATTCACCAAAAAACGAGAACAAGATACGAATGCGACGTTGGTGACTAACTTTGAGAGATCAGAAACAGACATCTTGTGGTATATGAATTGTAATTATAGAAGTAACACATTGTCTTGTCCTTACAACGAGCCAAGGATTTGGTGACTTTGTATGTATTTCTGGCTCACCATTGGAAATGTCAGGTTCTTGACCTCTTCTCTCAAACTTGGATTCTTGCTTTTAGTTGTTGATAATGACATTAAGAATAATACGCATTTACAAGTGGAACTAGGCATGTTTACCAGTTATCTGACATATTTCCTGCAAAGTATAGCATCATGCAGAAAACTCTTGAAAAAAAATCAGCGTACACTGCTGTCTCCGTTTCTTTCCAAGCCGCATCTCCGCATCGTTACGGGGAACGTGAGAGAGTTTCCCCAAAAGTTGTACTCTGCTGCAGGCAAATATATACATCTTTTTCTGGACAAAATTACATAATGCAGTGGTTGGTATATACAGAATGGGTAGAAAATTATGTAATATTCTTTGTATAATATATCCACCTATCTTGAACCATGATATTATTACACATCCTCCTCGCATGTTTCCCCCTTTCATCTTCAAACTGAATACTTTTCTCTCTACTTCCCCACCACTTTACTCGTCTTCTCCACCTTATCCCTTTAGATAATGCATCCCTTTCTGACCTTTATACGTGCCTGAACTTTATGATGACTTAATCGAGGAGCAGAGTTGTGTGGAGTCCAGTCATAAAAATCATTTTCCCATCACATTACTGTCATTTCCTGTCCCTAGTGCATGGACATCTTTTTCCCCTTTCTCCCTCTCTCTCTCCTTTGACTTACACCACGCCATGCCAAGCCAAACCAAGCCACCACGTAATAATATACGTTAATATCACATCACAATTCCATCGCATGTGTACGGCATTGCATCACATATCATCTCCAATTTTTTTTTCGCTGTACATGAGACGTGGCAATCTCTTTCCCATCCGTTCCTGTCGTACCTACCACGGGACACATGCTGTAAAAAAACTTTTGCTGAGACTAACCTTGGTCTTTTGCTCTTTTTTCACATATATTTTCATCGTCGCACCAGATAAAATTGTACATAATGATTGGGTGAGATGGGATATGTCCGTAACACAAGGAATGTGTTCTACTTATATATAGGATGACAAAATAACCGGATGTTCCCTTCTCCTAGTTGGTATCGATGCTGGTGTGGTTGGGATTTTAATAATGTTTGCCGCAAAACGGGACCGGTCCTAAGACCAGCAGACCACAAGTAATATTAGCAACTCTAATATAAAATAGAGGAGGAGAGAAATCAAGCCCACGTGCACCCTAAATTGAATACCACACTTTCACATCCACATCCTGCTGGATGTATTACGTACGTTGGGTTTGACCATAATGATGTAATATTTTGTGAAAGGTCACATTAATAACGGAGCTATCTATAATGGGTATCGTAGTAGTATACCCTCTCGTCTACAGAACCGAAACGCGTAAAAAATGTTAGGTTCAACATCAGAAACGGTTGCTCACTTGCTTCAGCTTAAAAATGAATGAAGGATATGAATTCCATCATTTATATATTGAGAGAGGATAATGTCGATGTCGATGTCGACATGCTTCCGTTTTACACACCAGATGGTAAGCGAGAGAGATATCCCTGAAGATTATTCTACATTATGTTAGTTACATTTTACTCTTTTTTTGCTAGTGCAAGGTGGAACATTGAACTGTGATGTCATTTTTCATTTTCGCTCTTCCGAACTTCAATTTGTAATAGTAGATACGATGATGGTGTAAATATGGTTGTCTGTCATTTTTACTAAGAATTTCTGCTGAGATGAGCCAGCTGTGTCTATTTCTACCAGAAGGCAGGTGTAAATTTTTCAGTGAAAACAAAATCCAATAGGATGGATCCATAAGGTGGGGAGAAATATATGTTAGTACATTTTTGGTCATATTAATGCAGAATTTTGATACGCACACATAAACATATAGAGTTAAGTTGGATATAGTACTTGGAATCCTATTGTGGTTCTTGGGTTTTTCTGAGAAGCAATTATTATTGACTGTAGGACACTATAATCTCAAAGGATGTCTGAAAAACTTGACCATAATCATTAGGGAACAAGGTAAGAATAAGGATGCAGCTCCAAGAAAAGTCTCAAAATATTTTAACTTTCCCTGAAAGTACGTTGAGTAAAAATAAAAATTATGCACTTAACTGAAGCCGCTGTCATCACATCTTCATCAAGTACGGATACAACAAATAACGACAAGAGCTAAGTCCTTGGGAATCGAAAATACACCCATGCTCATCTCATAGTAACACAAGTGGAAAGTGGTCCACAGACTGAAGTTCACTGTTATTCCAGGAAAGTGCAAAGATCACGAGGAAAGGATTTTTTACTCAAAACATTCAATACGATCCAACATCCAAATCCAACTACGTAGTATGTACACATAGGCATCCACCACCATATTTCCTTCCTGCTCATGTTTACAGGATGGAGATGAAATCAATTTGATACCACCAAAAAATGGTTATATACCCAGACATCTCATATTTTTGTTCCACGAATTCACTCTTACTGTTCATATTTTTCAGCCTACAAAATTCCCAAACCCGCCTTCAACCTTGTCTTTTACAGCATGCTGTGTTATGTTTGTTGGAATAAAAGGTAATATAACATGAAATTCAAATTGATATTCGATATCATGCAATAATCTACCTGGTTTTTGAAGCATGATAAATTTTGGCTGCGTATAAGTATATATATTATCTATCTATAGATACATATATCCATTCCTTTCACAATGTAGTAAGTAGGCGCGTATTTATTTATAAAATATTGAAATTCAATTTCAAAGATAAAAACCTTCAGAAAACAGGTCGGAATAAAGTAAGACGGAAGCAAGATGTCGGTTGCCGTTTGTGGCACGGTATAAAAGCACAAGAGGGTTAGGGTTACTGATCAAGGCCGTATCACTTATATTTCCATATATTTTTAGCTATTGCTCTTGATGTGTATCCCAATGCCATGAGATGAGAACAACATATTTTTTTTTGGTTTTCATCTTACATTTTCAATTTCAATTTTTCACTCCTTTGAACTATATTATTTTCTCTGTCCACTCACCCAAAGTAGTATATACTTATAAATGTGCAAGAAAAACAAAAACTATAAAGTTTAATACAGCTCTACTCTAAAATACTGAATTTTGACCACTTTCACTTCCCGTATACGTATGTATTTCTAAAAATAATACAAAATCCAATACGATGCAGTCCTTCACTCTCAAACATAAAGGTTTTATGGATGAGCCATCTGGGCATTGTTCTGCTTTTGGCATGGAAAGATGGACAGTTCAAATCAAGAGAGAAGGGAAATAAACGAGAAAAGAAGTGAGAGAGTGAGTTATATGCTTGCGTTATTTCCATCACGCTTTCCCTTTCAGCTTCAATGCACACTTTTTATTTATCTTGGGAAAAATGTTATTTTTTCCGCTTGTGCTCCCTACCTCCTTCTTCCTGTATATAATTTTGTGGTACTTGGGTTGTATATATGGATATTCACTACACACACGTTTGTAATGTCAACCCCGTAATATATTATAATGCTGCTGATTGCTACACTTTCACTTATCTTACATTTCACTAGCGTATATATACTTCCCGTTCTTTCCGTCCACTTCAAAAATATAATGATGTAAAAATGTACCCATGCAAAAATTTGATGGACAGACCTTCAAAGACGAAATGTTGAAAGTGTACACACACACCACTGACTTCTTTTACGTGGCACAACCACTTTCTCTGTACGGAACAACCTTCATAAAATAACTACAAGTCTCACCAAGAGACTTGATTCCGTATGCAAATTGCCTCCCTCTCTTTTTTTTTGGCAAAGTTGAGCATTAAATATTTATTTTACATTTCATCTACCTGCTGTACGGAAAAGTGTGTGCTCAGCCAGGCACCGCATCGCTTCTGGGCTATTCCAGATGCAATTTAGTAGGTAAAAAGGAAAATTAATTGGGGAATATTATGACAACCTTTTACGGTTTACAAACTAGGTACAACTTTCTTTCCACTTGTTTTGAAATTTCTTCAAGGTAAGGGTATATTTTGATGAAATTAAGGAGATAAAAATGCAAATAATGACAAGTGCAGTCAAACTTTGAACCAGATAATTTCTACTCGTCACTCATAAATACAATCTTGTAAACACACATTCCTTCCATGGACTATGGAGTCTGCTCATTTTTGTCAGTTTCTCGCTGTAGTTTTTTTCCAGCTCATTCGTCTGCTGAGAAGCAAAGGCTAATACAAACACAAACTCTCATCTTTACTGCAGTTCCCTCTCAGTGTGAGGAAACTGCTTCTAAGGAAAAAATAAATTGTCTCATAGTAGTGTACATCGCTAGACAGAATGGACAATATGAGACATACATACATATATACATACATTTTAAGTGTACACACACGATCTTAATCTTTAAGAATTAACCCATTTTCTTAATGGTTATGTAAGCCTGCTGATGAGAGTCATAACACTCTGACGCAATCATAATCTCAGCAATGAAATGACAATGGCTCTTTACTCGCTTACAGTCTTGCACAATGCCACTCCACTCTTACAACTACTCATTTTAGTTAGTCCAACAAAGAATGGGAAGAGAAGAAAGAGAGACAGACAGAAAAAAAGTTAATGGGATTGTGTGCCTCCTTATACCCTTCCTTGAGCCGTGATGGTATGTCGGTGAAAAAAGCTTAGGTGAATACATTTATGTATGTTGTAAGTTGTAAGTAGTATATTATTTTTTGTTTTCTAAGAAGAAGGACCTCCACTGAGCATGTGATGTGATGTGATGCAAAAGCAGCTAATATATATAGCTTATACCCAACCTATTATCTTTATCTTATGTTTGGTTTTTTCATTATATCATATATCTACTAAATTCAAAATATTTTCCTCTTTTCTGTACTTTCTCTTCCTCCAAGCAGTGTACACGTGGTCTAGCATAACATATTTTTTCAGTTGATATATTCTCCGACTTTCACAATAAAGCTGGTATTACCCTCCCTTTTTCAGGAATCGAGAAGTGGTTCTCGTTATTTTTATTGCTTTTCATTTCATTCCTAATGAATTCTTCATTCTTTTTTATTTTTACATTCCGTCATGCGTTATTTCTTCCATATGTATGGATGAAGTAAAAGTAGTTCATAACTTGTGATGTAATGTTTTTACTATATAATGTGTTTATAATATAAATTCTATAGTAAATTCTAGAGGAAAGTAGAATATGGGGTTTAAAATATATGTTTGACATCTTACTCACATGTCTACATCCTTTTGTATGTTTACGTTCTAAGAATGTTTAAAAAAAAGTATTGGAATTGCTTTGCGCTATGTAGTCAAATTTATTTCAAGGCAAATGAAATTATTTTTCTAGAACCGTGAAGGTATTTTAAACTATAAGAGTATAAATGCCTTTGCTTTAATCAACACAATTGAAAATTTATGCAAAGAATATATATTTTTTAGTAAATATTTTTCAAGGTTCAACTAGTCCCACTGCACTGTTCCCTGTTTCCCCTCATACTCAATATAAAAACAACAAAAAATTTGTAGGGTAATAAATATAAAAAGTGGGTTCAATTCAAAGTATTATTCCGTTACAGGCTCTAAGATCGTCTTCTAGCTCAATTTCCATTTTGTTTTAAACTCATTCATTCTCTGTATGGAATTGTAAAGGAAGTGGATTTAAAATTTAAGTTCTCTCTTCGAGAATAAATTTTGAGGTTGAACAAGACAAGACCCCAAGATACGTAATTTTATGTGGTACGTGTTAAGTAAATTATGTAGAAAAGATTTCTCTTCTTGAACCTACCACTACTATGCATGATGCTTCATTACAGGCGACTAAGAAACAGCAGAGATCATCTTAATGTTGAATTTGAATCTCATGTGGGGTGTCACCCAAGAGGAGGGGAAAAGCCGCAAGCGCTAATAATAATACAAGTATACAAGGGGCTGCTGCTTGTAAGCGCATATGGGAAAGTGGCGGAAGGCTGATCTATCAGATTTCCAACTTAATATAAGACTCTCTCTCTCACAAGCGAAGAATGCAAGCAGACAGACTACTCAGAAGAATCGTTATGAAAATTTTGCAAAATCTACTAAGAAGGATTCATGATAATGATGATAATATGATGATGATATTTCTCTACCAAGGAGAAAGCAATCTCACCCCGTATAATTTTAATATACGTGTCACATGGAGGTAGTGAGCATGAAAATCGGGTCAGGAAAAGCGTGAGACTGGCCAAGCTCAAGAAACATGGATATAATATTACATTATTAACCCAAGTAAAATGAGCCACCCGCATGCATGCATAGTTTTTCAGTGTTATTACTAAAACTGCAAAAAAAAAGGCTGAATGAAATAAACTACTGGAGACTAGCAGACTATAATACAGAAGACCAGTGCAGTGGAGTGAAGTAAGCGGAGCTCCAGTAGTAGTAAGTTTTACCGAATCACATTAATTTAATGTTTTTGCAGATAATCTAGATTTGTATCTTGTGATCCTAATGGGCATCATGATGGCCCTTTCTTGCTACTGCGGCGGTGGTGGTACCGGCAATAATAATGATGACGAGCATATAATGTGTGTGCTTCGCTATATTATTATCGTTTGCCGCTTGTGCTTTTTCCTTCTCCTTTTTACTTTATGTTAAGTTTCTCAAACACGTAGTCGACCTAGTCCAAAGTCCACCATATCTCCATCCACTATGCCTTTCGTCTTTTAACGCGGGGGTCTCTGTAATGAGCTTACTTAAAGCTTTCAGTCCATCACCTACCCATTATCGTTGCAGTATAGTTAATAACTGCAGATGAGCGTTGGAGGAAAATGTTAAGAAATGGTTATGCTTCACCCAAAAAAAAAGTCTCATTTAGTCGTGCCCTAAATGTGAATGACCTGACCTAAGTAATACTCTACTACGGAGAAATTTAATTTGATGACATTCTAACTCCAGCTCGCTCGCTGTTGGCGATGCCTACTTAAAGGTTCCCATTTTCAAATACACATCGTATATACTACTGTCAGTATGTCAATCTGGAATGACCACTTGATGGGTTGGATTTGGATCTAGAAAAAATGGTCTGGCAAAAGTTGGAAACCCCTATATAGTAAATCGAATCGGCAATTCACATTTTTAATAACACCACAGTAAAAAACAAGTCTAAACAGTGTTTACGTAAATGAGATTTGATTGCATGAAAGTCTCGAGGTTGACGTATGTATATAATTTTGCACTTGACCAGCCCAGCACCGATGACCTGCAGACTCGCCACCCGCGTTCTTCATACTGTTGTTAATCTATTAAAAGTCATTTCATATTAGAAGCCGCCACACCTAGCAGTTTAACTCATTTTGCTGACCACCAAATTTGAGACGGTTCATCAACTCATCATGATTCCATATGCATTGACCTGCTCCTACCACCTACCCTTTTCTCTCAGTTCTCGGCTATACTTTCATCTTTTCCACTTTTTGTACAAATTATTATGGTGTACCGTCTTTGGATCCCTCCCGCTGTGCTCCGAAAATCCCAAAATTTCCCCCTTAATTTTAGTATCCACACCACACGTTAAAGCTGTAATTAATTTAATTATAATGTGTAAAAGCGTTTAGCAAAGGGAAGCCCCATTACTATTTAACAAAGCAAGGTTCTTGTTGTTTTTTTGCATAAAACCAGACTTTTTTTTTCTTTAAGGTTGAAGGTTTGTTGTTGGCTCCCTCACTAAATAATTGCGAAATATGGTGTGACATGACATGACTTTCAAAGGCGTCTCACTAGCTCCCATGTTTATTTGTGGTAGCTTTCTTGTCCATGTGTATTTTGTTAATGTACAAAATCTGAAAGAGAACACAAAGTAGCATGTTTGTATGCTTTAATAATGAAAAACGCAAACCCAAACCAAACCATAGGCCATCTTTTTTGGTTTTCCATTCAGCTAGGAGTTTCAACTTATCAAAAGGGAAACGTGGAAATAGAAAACGTTGTGTAGAATGGAGCAACGTGCTGAGATGTGCTCCCTTGTCTTATAGAAACTACTCTTATTTCCATGCGGAGAGTATATATAGGAAGCAGCACCAGCAGCAAAATTTCCTTTAGAAAAAGTGAAACTCCAACTCGGAAAAGTTACTCAATATCCCGTTCATTCCTCCGAATCGGGTTTCTGAACTCATTATAATCATTATCAAAATGGGTGAAAAAGTGAAAGGCGAAAAGGATTGTGCTTGTGACTGTCTGCTCTCGAGAGGAGAAAAGGTCGAAGAAGAAAGCCGAGACGGAGAAAACACACATACACAAAAGACTCGCTTCCTAGTAAAATCAAGTGAAATGGAACGAAATCGATGACTGTACTCTACACCACACACATATATTATATATGCATAAGTGACTTTCTTTAATACACCATGCACCACGACATCTCTCTTTCTCTCTCATTTTCATCGTTAATTATAACGGATTTCACCCTTCTTATTTCATGTTTCCATTCTGCTCACCATCATTTCCCAGTAGTTTCCCATTAGTCGGTTGGAATGTGGACAACACAAACATACATATAAAGTTCATGACTGATCATTTCATGGAAAAGTAGGTTACTTTTTGGATATGTAAGTGTGTGTACCTTTCTCCCAATGTATAATAGTTTGTCTTCTTGTGCTTGGGAGCAGTTGGTATGCGTGTAAAAGAACAATGCAAAATGGGATGAATGTGAGGAAGAGCTTTAGTTGGTCGAAATAGCTTATTGACTTGGCTTTCTCTTTGGTTGGTTGGGCAGATTGGCATTGGCATCCTTAATAATATGCATTAAGTGAGATTTCCCTTTGGCGAAAAGACGTCTTTCCTTACTTTATTATTACATCTTTGCGGTTTTCCTCATAGCGACTGGATCCTCTAGGATAATAATGTACGCTCGTCTTTTATGTGACCTGCTTTGGCGTGCTCTAGCTGGTTTCCGACGTGAATAGAGAGAGAGAGAGGATTCTAACCAAAAATCAAATCTGTAATCATCTTCTGACTCATTTACTTCTAAAAGTAAATTGGGTCTTCCAATTATAACCCCTTTAAAAAGTAATAATCAACGTTTGCCTACGCACCAAGTATCATCTTTGTAAAGTAAACTTAGGTATAGACATCTATAGAGTAGGTCGAATCTCATGTCTTCATTCTTCTGTAGCTTGATACCACATGCCTCACCACTGCTTTCATAATTACAAGACACATGTGTATGTCCTCAATTCTAAATCTTGCTTGAGTGCCAATGCCCAAGACCGCGGTTTGCAAAAGGCTTAGAAAATTCTTTGCTTTCACCTAAGCAGCTTTCCCCATCGAAAGAGCTGCTAGTATGGAGATTAACCAGGTGGGACCATTTATAATAAAAGCAGTCAGTTATATACATGGCTTCTTTTCTTAGTCTCCTAAATATAGCCAACGTCACTGGAAAATTTGATCTAATTTTGTAACTCTTTTCTTGTTTCAGCAACATTATTAATTAAACAGGGATATTGTTTTGAAGGTTTTTTAACGGATGTGTGACTATAGCACGTGACGATTCTACAACTGTTCGGTTCCCTTCGTCAACCGAGTTTGACTAATTGATTCGTTTGAAGTCTCTTTTGATACATATAATTTTATTCATGCTGATTCTAGTTGAATAAGTATATGCATCAATCAATAATTGTAGATGTAAAATCAGTAGAGTAAAAAGCGAAGGACTGTGTTAATGGTTGTTTGCTCTTGCTCAGACAGATCGATCTATGCATGCATGTTGTAATTTTACAAAAATAGATCAAACGCAGTTGGTAGTCAGTGACAGTTTTATTTAGTCAATATGGTCAATATATATATTTATTACACTTTGAAGTTAACTGTTCAAAGAAATGCTTACTTTTTTTGTACATCAAGGCTTTTAACTTTCTACGCTGCAATTCACAACTCCATTTGGCATCAGCTCAGCAATCAGCATGCGCCTTTGAAAACTGCTCAAAAGAAAAGTTTTCCCATTTCCATGTTTCCTTCATGTGCGGATGTAGATACCACAGAAATAGATTTTTAACTTACAAAAACAAAAGTTTATAAATGCTTGTCACAAACATTTATACTGTAACTGTAAGATCATTAATCAATAACCACAATCGTAAATGCGTCATCTGTCTCTCATATCATTTCTCAAAATGATGAAAAACGTTCCATTCCAAAAATGAGCTATATGGAATAGCGAAAGGTTAAAGGTTTACAACAGCAAACAAATGCATCACTTAAATGAGAGGTTGTGGTTGTATTGAATATCATATCAGTATTTGCTTTCGATGCCATATGTTCCATGCTCCATGCATCACTGGAGAAAGTTGAGGTACTTTTATGGTACCAATATGCCACTCATACCTAATCTGATCCCTTTTCCCTCCAATGTATTAATCCTATCATTTAATTCATTGAATAATCACAACAAAAAGTTGTGTGTTCCCCTTTCCTTCCAGCTGACCAATCTATTCTGAAATTCCTATTGAATTTGAAAGAAATGTATATGTATCGCCATCGCCATCGACCCACCAACCACCACCCTTCTCATTCCATTCATCATCATCCATTGTCAAATGGTAGGTAATCATTGAAGCTTGACATGGTAATGAAAAAGCTCTATTTGACTTATAATATTATGCCGTACGTCCGCCATTTGAAAACGGATGAGAAGGCATGAATGTGAAAATCTTTCAGCAACCAAATTCTCAATTTTTTTAGGGGGAAGTTGAGAGGGTTGAACACATCCAGCAAAGGATAAAAGTTTCCCGTAAAACCAATTCCCTCTCAAAGACTTTTTCTCTCATTTCATTACATTTCGACAGACTTGAAAGAACTCCACTTTCTCCAATTAGAAAGAAGCAGCAGGAGCTTCTGTGGTAATAACATTAAAAAGGGAATGCGACTGCATAGGAACTGGGAGTCATGCTCTTTATATTTCTGCTTTCCTACTGACTCACTCAATCTGTTAGTCTGGAAGGTTCCTACATTATAAAAAAAGGATGTGTCGTGTCGTTGTGTTACTAATTGAAATGAAAAGGTGCAATTCTATCACCATAATAATCAGTAGACACTAGACAGTCATCCACACACAGAGACTACTGACTGTATTTCTACACCTCTCTCTCTCTCTCTGCTGCATATCTACATGCTTAGGTGCATATGTATAAATTGCACCTCACATTCACACCAACACTCTGGCTTTTCTCTCTCCTCCTGTTCCTTTCAACACCAAACCCCGTGATACCTGAAGTAATGAAGTGGGCTTTCATCAAACTCCAACTTGGCTCCCTATTTAAGTTCTCTCAATCGTGAAGACGGCGTGCCTTCCGGAGAATTGCGAGGATAAAAAGATGAGGAGAAAATGTCACACACAAAGGGACAGGTGGAAGATGGTTGGTGAAGTGAAGATGACACTAAAAGTGTAGATATGGGATAATGATGGTTCGTTACACTTCGTTAATGTTAGTAAATCCAGACGTTACAGTGATGTGATAAGTATGTATATGATGTATGACTTGCTTGCTGTAACGTCGACGTTTTCGTCGTTAATTTAATAATAACAGTCATTTTGTTTTACACACTATAGTAGTAAAGCATAATAGTCATATAGGCCCCTGTAAGATAATGTGGAAGGGATAATAAATGAGCTTCCGGAATAAGTTTAATTAATTGCTCTAATGCAGCCCCTTTGTTATCTCATCTTTTCAAACTAATTACACTTAAATAACAAATTATGTTAATTACACGTATTTGACATTCTGGCTGTAAATGTAACCTCGTCCTTTCGTTGTTCGTATAATAGAATGTTGTAGTATATACACAAATTATTCATGTAAAAGATGTAATGTGTAGCCTAAAAGGCTCAACCCATTTGTAGCGCATCACACACAAAACTCTGCATTCGTGTTAAAACAACTACAAAATGTACACCTTTCATCACGTAACCTAATGAGCATGGACTGAGTTCACTTTCCTTCGATACTGGTATGTAAATTATTGTTATATCCAGCCAGATGCTACATTATTAGTTCTTGAAGGTAAATATACCTATAAGTACAGAGATAAATTTTAATCCACTTCCAGGGACAGACTTCCACTTGCAGAAATCCAATGCAAACATGCTATACATGCAAAATATTATGATAGCTGGAAAATATTCAATTTTTCCTTTCACTTTCTCTCCAGTTGCAGTCGACCGCAAACACCAATGAATGAGCATATCTGCTTTAGCTCACATGAATGCCAAGGACAGCTTTGTAACGAGATACGCACACCTGAACATCAATATAGGTCTACCATCGATCTATCTATCTGTCTACCTTACTCAATATTTTTTTGTGCTTTTTAGTTTCATACCTATAAAAATTAGGTACATCCACATCACATATTATATGTAAGAATGTATACAAGCGTGAATTTTCCAACTGCTGTCAAGAAATAGGATTTAGTTGGAAGCACATCAATACTCCTCTGAAATTACAGAAAAGTGGAACTCGTGAAAAGGAATTTGATGTGAAAAAGAGCAGAAGAAACCATCAAAACAGGAACGCTCATCATTTCCTTTTTGCAACATTTCATGCTCATTTTGGTTTGCATTTTTTCCACTGATGTGGAATCAAGAATCAACTTGTTTTTTCCTGGTACTTTCACTTTGCTCATGCAATTCCCCATAAAAGTAAGTGAAGAAACTGAGAGAGAAAATTTTGTTTTTCAACTCCTACTCGTTTTCTTTTCGGATGATCAATGCCAGAAAAAAAGTGTGTGAGTGTGCCAGTATGTGGATTGGATGAGTTAACGTTTCAATCGCTCGGCCTGAAACCATTTATTTTTTGTGATCATCAGCAAGGATTGGGGATGTGTGATGGATTTATTTTTTTTATCTCTCTTGGGTATATTCCATCGATACATTGTACACTTCAAAGATATACTGGTTTATCATTCATCACCTTCCGTCCATCGAGTTTAAATTCGAACTGACGATGAGTATAAAAATCCAACGGGAGCAGCAGCCAGCCGCAGGACAAAGTTTCACAGATTGTGGCCTATATATCTTACAATAAAACTCAAGCTGGGATTAAAGGAATAGTTTACGAGGAAACACAAAATCGAAAAGTCTTTTAACTGATAACATATATCTTTTATATGAAACGGTCTTGTATATACATGATCTAAAACACATCACACATGCACATGCATGCTATATGCTTATACTTAAATTTTAATCAATCAGGAAAGCTACTCAACTTTCAAGAATAAATGAAACGATTGATGCGCAAGACGATTCAGGATGAGAAGCATATAAGTACTAGTTATATAGTCATCATTCGAGAGCAAACTAATTACGTAACTTAAAAATTGGAACGATTTGATGATGCCACAACCAAACCAACCCGAAACCCACTTCAAAAGTAGATGGGTGTAAGTATAAGTATAAGTATACGCTCGATATTTTTGGGCTCTCTTGCAGCTATACCTAAACTTTCATTTCCATACACTATATATCATATATAATATCTCAGCTAATATTTCCAGACAGTTCGTTTTTGCATAACACACCAAATAAGGCAGTATAGAATGTTACTTCTTTCACTCCATTCCTTTGCAGTGAAGTACAGTACATCTTTTTTTAGGAATATAGAGAAAAAACTACATTTTTCAAGGAAAACATTCTCAACTCAGACACAACCTGCATACACAATAACCCCATGTGAGAAGCGAAGCATTAAAAATGGGTGAAAGTAAAGTTGCAAACTTTTTTCTTGCTCCGTAAATTGCACAAATGGTAAAAAATGAGGTCTAGTGAAAAAATTCGCAAACCTAATAATAGCAACTATATTGCATAACATACTTATACATAATATATACTATTACATACAAAAGTTTAATATGCTAAAAAAACTCTTTCACTGCAGAGTTTTCATCTGTGAAGAAAAAGAGCAAACAAGTGTGTTGTTTCTTGTTTCAGTGACCTACCATACCACACTACACCACACCATATTATATGATATAGTGGCTGCATGGGAGAAAAAGACTAGAAAATGTTGAATGAATTCTTTCTTGCTCTTCATGAATAACATTTGGGGAATGTTTTGTTTAGTTCATAGTTGTGTGTACTGTAGTGAATAGCGGTAATGGCAATACTATTCTAAAGCACTTTTCATTTTCCCATTTCTCCTCATTCTCTCCCTTCTCACTCTTGTTTTTTTCTCAGCTTTGCGGTCCCGAATTTAAGGGTTTTCTCTCACATCCTCAAAGAAAATTACGACTGTTTTATAGTTTGCAAATCCTCTTTTTTATCATTGAACACAAAAAAATTAATGTGGACAAAACTTTGGTTTGCTTGCTAGAGATATTCATCTTGATACAGAGATTTTGTTAGAAATGTGTATCAGAGTATCAGTAGCTGAGGAAAGATCCATTTTTTTCATTTGTTTCTGGTTTCTTTTGTGTATGTGTGTGAATGTGTTACAATTTCGCAATTCAATTTACTGCATAAAAAGGGACAGTAAAATGTGCACAATTGTAGCTATTTCACTTGACTGCATTACAGTGATAACATCGTCTAGATTTCTTTTTGTGTGCAAGTTTAGTTTGTCTAGTTATTTTTTTCAAATGCAAATTTTACTTCATTCCTTAATGCGTGGAGCACTGGGAATATCTTCATACATTTACAGCACACCAGTCAAGTCACCAACACAAACCCGTGATAGTAAAAAGTAAAAACTTTGTTCTTACAAAATGAAACAAAAAACAAAATGTTGGACTTCTAAATGAAGAAGAAGCGATCAATATAAACACAATCAGCAGAGGCGGCTCCAAGTTGAGAGCCGATGATTTTTCAAAATAAAATGAGCTCGACCAACAACCTCCCAAACACATATATATTTTGTATATCAACAAACTAATCGTAACTATACTAGGTATATTACTAAGAGTTTTGTACAGCAGAGCCGTGAGAAATTCTCACAGGAGAATAAAGTTACAAAAAGAGAAAAAATGTGTACCACAAAATGGCGAATTGTAGCAAATGGGAAAAGTTTCTTTGCAAAAAAAAATCCCAAAGAGGAAAGGGAAGATTCAAAATTAAGAGAAAAAACATTGAGCTATTTTGTATCCTACGCAAGTATGAGAAAAAAGTTAGTGATTCCTTCCCCAATACATAGTTTAGACAAGTAGATCTACGATTCTATTAAAATACACGTTACTGTCTGATCACTGTTGCCCGTGCTACTTTAGTTTTGTTGCAACTTGCTAGTTTTTTTCATCTGTTTAGCTTTCTTTCTTTGGCAACTAATTTTTTCCGCTTTCATTCTTACTTCGTCTGCGTTTATTTCCATCAACCCGTCCAGTTGTCTAATGTTCTTGAGAGAACAAAAAAAGTATAAAGTAGTTTGTACATTCAGACTTCCCATATTATATTGGTACTAAAAAAACTATGTATGTACGTAGTATGAATGCCGTAAATGCGTATACAAACAAAGCGTATTATGTATGAACTTTCCCTTTGCTTATTTCCTTCTTTTTTTTCAAGTTTATTCTTCAATGAGCAACTAAGTACTTGCGTCTGTTTATATAAACAAGATAGCTTTCTCAAAGCTACGTATGTTTAGTTATATGCAAGCATTCTTAAATCAGATAAATATATGACAAATATACTTTTTGAGATATAGCACACATCCTTAGCAAATGTCGCTGTCAGTAATATTGTTGTAGTACTGACAATAACCTACCACTCCAGTCAACTTTACAATCTCTCTTTTTTCCCCAAGCTGCTGCTGCTGTTCCTATTTTTTTTTCTTTGGCTTCAGATCAAATTATGTACGCTATACGTCCATTGTCAAAGCTTTTCTTCCTTGAAGAAAAAAAATCTTTTAGGAGAAGCGTACATATTACAATCAGGATCAGGAATGACTAAGTGTTCAAAATAAGCCTTAAATTTTGTCAAGATGGGCCCGAGCAACTACTGCAGAAGATACACACAACCTAACCTATATAGGACCAAATCCATGCATAAAAAGAAGATGTGATGTGATGAGATGAGATGAGGTAATGTATTTAGGTTTAGCTTCTTCGAGAAAAAAATGAGCATGAGCTAGTGCTTTGGTTCCTTTTGTATCCCCCGAATATGTATACACAAGTATGTAAACACCTAACTAAATATACATTATGTATATTAATATAAAATGGAATGAAATGAGCCTCTGCTTTCTCCTTTCTCTTCTATTGCTACTGCTGCGTGTTTGCTTTATTTCCTCTGACGATCCTTATTCTTCTTTATCTCGATGGTGTAGTAGTGTAGTAGAAGTAGTACAGTTTTTTTTGTTTCAGAGAGAAAGAGAGGACCCGCTAAGCAGCATTTGATTTCATCTCACGCGTCCTTTCATTGCTTTGTAGACATCCTTAGAAAATCTTAGCATAAAGTACACACAACGAAAAGCACGACATATTATTATACGACGGATGGAGAAAGAAAATAGGAAATCTCGAATTTCATCCTTTTTCCTAGGGACCACCATACCACCGTTCCACTTTAGATTTAACACATAATATATAAAAGCTATGCTCTGTATTACTTTACTGTTCTTGGCCTGGCCTGGCTTGGAATGCGTCCCTACGAGTACATCAAAGAATATAATGTATAAATTCGTAATGGTAATCAACTTCTCAAAAAACCTTTCTCTTTCGTTCACTCCTTTTTGGCTCAGATTTTCTGGTAGTGGTATAGAAGCAGCATTGAGTTTTGGAGTAGTATTTTTGCAAAAAAAGGGGGTTCTCCATTGTGTGTATGCTGCTGATTTTTTTAAGGAAAAGGGAAAAAGTGTATCAGCAAACATTCGTATTCGGTTCACCAACCTTCGTAATTTAGCATGCAGTAAAGTATGCATGTATTTTTTGGTATATTTAAGCATTTCATAGACTTCTAGTTAGTGGCTATTGGGAATATGCTGAACTCCATGATTTTGTATTGTTTCAGTATAAATGAATGTATGTATTCTATATATTTTTTTACTTTGAATCCAGCAGCTGCCCCGCTGCTGCACATTTGTACTGCTTTTTGATTGTGCTACATTTATATGTGTTTGGGAGTCTGTATACACTTTCCAAGTGTACTGGTCTGGTTTTCTGGTCCCACTTGGTTAGTTGGAGTAAAATCTTGGAGAACTACTTTCGTCAACAATAACACAGCTGCTTATTTTGTTGCCAACAAAACAACAAGGGAGAAATGAATAAAGAATGATCTTTTGGACGTGAACATGAGCGTAATGGCGGGTTTGGAAATGTCGATGAGACTTTTACTGTTCCAGTCAGTGCCGAGTGCCAAGTCAAGCAGAACTACGCAACCAACAGCATAATAATATTGCATATTAACGAAATATAAACAAACACCTAACTTATAGTTATAGAGATACTATTATACGTTGCGGAATGAATTGGGAGTAGGTGTATGAATTTTCGCCAATTTTCAAGACAATTTCCCAGTTCTTTCGTCACTCCTTTGAAATTCTAGCAGAGAATAAATTTGTGTGTGTGTGCAATCGACATCGACACAGATATGGCATGGTGTATATACGCAAGCACACATACATACATATGCACGTGCTCGTCAGCAGGACGTTTGGTTTGGTTGTTAAATAAACGTGAAAGTTTGCAAAACTATATTATATAGATATAGCGAAACCCAACCAAACCATTAAAACAACTGGGAATATATGCAATTTTGACAAGTATTTTCACGATGAGATTTGTGCGTGAGAAATAGGAATGGAATGGAAATTCATGATGGGGCTACTACTCTATATCCAATATATGGGCCACAAGAGTAGTTTAGGTTATATATAGGTATTTGTGGATATCTTGTGATCACACAGGACTTTCCCGACGACGATGGCCATGGCCAAACCCAGCCTGTGCTCTATGATTTCATTTGCATTTCTCATTCTCATTTGCTCCTTTCATACATAAATAAATTATTATTCATTGAGGGAATTACATTGCAAGTTTCACTGGAACAGGATATTACACGGGAAAAATTTATTTACATTATTATTCCCTTTCCTTCCTATGCAGTGCGGTGCCGTACGTACCTATACATCCTAACTCTGTGAATGATATTATTGCTACGCAAGTATTCAAACTCATGTGTAGTTACTGATCGAGTAAGCAATGTTGACTGTAAGCAAACACATTAAATCACACCAGACCAGTTTTGATCGAAACTTGCACAGCGTATATTTTGCACACTCGACTCTAATACAATTTCCCATTCCAAGTGAAATGAGCAAACAAAAAGTTGACCTAAATCAAAAATGAATACATTAATATACGAATACTTAATTATTGCACATTTATTTGTATTTGGCTGTCCTTCTAATCCACTTTTCGATTCAAGGAAAGTGGTGTTTTTGTACTCAAAATTTAATTATAATGTTGTTATTAGCACATGAAAATGTTATACACACTCTCTTATTTACACGTTTGGAACTGGAACTAGGACGGCGATCTATACAAGAGATTTGTTTCAGCCAAAAAATAATGGAAAGATTAATCAACATATTTTTGGTTTTAATATTATTCCTTCTGGTAATTACGTCGTTCGTCCCTACATGCATATTTTATTGTGTATGAATTTGTGCATAAATAATAAGAGTTTTCGGTAATACAATACCAAAGTATACACCTTTACACCTCATTATATTATTGTGAACAGATTTTGGTTTCGGGTTCAGTGAGAATTATGTTGTGTGGAACACAATATCCTAGAGAAAGTTTTCAGTCAGTAAACATTTTCCATACTTTCTCGCAGTATTACATATATATGATGTTTACTTAACACCAACTTTCCTAAAGCAAGTGGCAACAACTTATACGTATTCACACTCAAAATCTTTGCAAAGTTATCCACCCGCTGTATTTCATGAACCGAAGAAAACACAGGTTACACGTTTACCAAGAAAAATATGTATGAATATAACCCATTCAAGTTTGGTATATGCAATATAATATGCAGCCAATAAAACATACATGGCATGTAATCATGTTTGTCATGTCACGAAATGATGGCCATTCATTTTGGTATGGTGGTGGAAATGATTGGTGAGATAAAGAATGCAATACATTGGCATTAAAATTACCTAGTGTGGAATAATATTATATGCTATACTTTTATATATGGCATAACATTATATAAAATCCTTTTTGCTTACCTTGGTTGGATGCGATAAGAAGGAGAATAGCAGGGATGACAAAAAGTGGTGGAAACCTTGTGGCTGAGGTAAAGCTAGTTGTACGTCTATAACAACATGGGATACAACTCCCCTTTCTTAACAACACGGGCAAAGATGAGGTGGTGGTGGGAGCGGAGGATGAGGTTGATTGTGTTGTTGATGAAGTTGGTGATGGTGACGGTGGTGGTCGTCTACAACTGCTACTTCTACTGCTGGTGGGAAAGGTTCTCCCACCGTCTTCCTCTTGGAATCTCATGGCAGGTGACAAATATCTGGCCAAGAGACCGCCCGTCATCATGATTTGTTCCGTTTTCCCCTACTTAACTTGATGTTTTCTATTTTGCTACACACTTTTTTCCGCTTCCACAGCTAATCCCCACTTTTCTTCCAACACAGTTCCCTAGTCGTAAGTTCAAGGGGATGGTGAAAGTAAACCGCATAATATTCAAAGCTCCTTTTTGGAGAAAGTACACGGGTAGTGCGTCTGCGACTGACTGGTAGGGAAATGCAAAATGGAGACAAATTTAATTTTATATTAAATCCTTATCAACTCAACTCACTCACGCTCACCCAGCGAAAAAAAAGAAAGAATTGTCAAGGAATACGGATGACTATATAGTCGTCACCAGTCCTTACTACCATCAACTTTTCCAGGTCTTTCTACACTAATGTTTATGGGGCGCTCCCGCACATTTATAATTTCGCAAATTTCATCTACTCCTCTCGCTCTTTTCGTTGAGTCTTGGAAGTAGGAGACGTGATGTGGTACTCAAATAGAAAACCTAATTCCCGTCAAAGTCTCCACAAGCTGCTGCTGCTTCGTGTTTGAACACAGATGAAAACTCGCCACATTCCTGGAAACACTGGTATTCCATAAATAATAGTTTCCTTTGGTGTCCTGTGTGTGTTGATTGAAGAATGGAATAATAATTATTGTGTCTGTAAAAGTTTACTTGATTTCTGTCCTGGTATAATAACTTGTCACTGCACTCGACACCACACACACTTCTTTTGGTTTGATGTAGGTCTAAATTTCACTCTGGCAGTTAGTTATAATGACGTTGTGGCTGCTGCTGATTGTATACAGACTAATGATTTCGGGATAACTTTTATAAGTAGATGAAATTGGGATAAATTTCCAAGAATTAATTTTAATGTTCTGCTCTGACTTTAAGCACGACCTTCACTAAATGGACGAGTTGTATAGAGCGTTATGGGTGTACAATTATTTGTCCTGTTGGATGTGTTAACGTTGAAAATGTTTGAATGCTACTAATTGACGTTCACTTTTACTGTTACTTTCACAGAGTCACGTTGACATTACGTTGTGTGTTGGGTGGATAACTTCAAAAGAGGAGAAGCGATGATGCATAGTCAATGATCTGGAATATCATTAAGCAGCAATAAATGACAGAGGACAGAAAACCACTGACTTGTAAAAGTTTTTGAATTATGTGCTCTGGTGATTGGAATAACAACAAGTACAGCTATTTCAAAGAATTTTCTACTTGTTACACCATTTCAGTTCAGCGTCTTCGCTCAAAAAGGAAATTCCACTTTTGGAAGGGTATAGCGTGGGGCTTCAAACGCTGATGCTGGACCAGAATGTTGTTGACTTTGACATTTCAGTGATCAAACAAGGTGCCTGTGTGATCAAAAATTTATTTGATTAAAAACAACAGCTCAACTAATCGAAGATGTGTATGCTTAATAATAAAACATAGTATACATATTCATGTTAGTTTATATATTATACACTTCATAAATATTTCAAGTTGAAAAACATTTTTCATTCATCATTATTGTATTTAACAAGAAAAACAGAAGATTGGGCACTATATGGCGATGGAAAATTTTTGCTTTCTTCAATGAGCATGCTCAAATTTAATGATGCTTCGTTTCATTATGCAGGGTTGAAGACTTCCCAAAGGACGTTGTGAAAAACACATGAATAAAATGCAATTATAGACGTAGCCACCTACAACTGGCAGTTCTTGAAAACTTGTCAATATAGGATCGGTTTTTGCATAAAAAGAGAACCCATTACGATTTCAAACTGACATTTGAAACGGTCAACAACTGTTATTCAAAACAAGAAGTTGTTTACTATGGCGGACAGCTAGCTACCTAACTGTTAATATAAAAAACATGATAAAAATTTGAGACAAACATGTTTTTCTGTTGATTATGTGCCCAGAACCAATATGCGATGCAATACGGTCCCCGTCGTTTTCAATTTAAACCCCATTCCACCTTCACGAGCTTCACAAGAGGCATTTCAATTCAAACAAACTACCTGCATGTCAGCTTCCTGTAAGTGTAACATTATATATGTATACGTGTGGATTTAGATCCCGCGAGCAGATTATGAAATCGATAGAGCATGCAATATGCATCTACATGCAAGTAATATCATCAGATCAGGGTTCATATGTTATCACAAATTGAAAAAAGGCAATAAATTCACATCCACCAACGGCAAAGGAAAAAAACTGCATATAAAAATGGGAGAAAATACGCAAAACTCGGGGATAGAAAGATAAAAAGGGAAAGCAAACTTGATAAGCAATAAGTACTGTCACAAAGTGTAAACTTTCTCTCATTTCAAGTATACCCAACTGCTCCACATCTTCTCAAGCTTTAAGTACACTCTCGCTCTTCAACAAAGAAGGAATGAACAGCTTGGATAAGCTCCACTTTTCAAGAGCTGCATAATACGCAGTTAGTAAGAAAGGGAAAGCCGCTTATTATTCGTGGTTTTGTTACACATAACATAACCATATTGCGTTTTTTGGACTTACTTTTTCTAATAAAATACTTTTCGTCTTCGCCTTTCAAACGGATAAGTAAAAGTATCACAATCACATCATCAACCAGCTCTCAACAGCAAAAGAGGGGAAATAGTTCAAGGGAAAAGTTTGTTGTAAACCCAAACCAGACCCCACACTATGCATGTATGTATGTATGCCTCAACTCAAAACGAAACAACCAACCCAGACTCACCCAACACCAATTTTTTTTTGAAAGATCTCTTTCCCTTTTTCAACAAACAAACAAAAAAGAAACGAAAATACTTGAGAAGTATCTCCCTTTTCCAAAGAAGCTGGTATGGTGTAGTGCGTTCATAAGGTCGTCGTCGACATGATCACAAACTCTGGAATGGAAAACAAGAAGAGAAACTTACTTGCGAGTTTTTTTTCTTCCAAAAACCATTTTTTCCTTCCAAGAAGGATCACTGGATCAGCAACAGTAACACTTCAACACTGGAAACTACATGATGATATGCCCTAGAAGACCATGATATTATCCTTCAAATCCGAATTGCAACAATTCACTGCATTTCCTGCATTCTCAAGAAACTAATAATGCCATGCCAGATACCAGACCCGTATCATTCAGATGTGTTTGGAAAAGTGCACAATAGACGCGTAGCCAAGCCAAGTCAGTTTCAGCTTCAGCAGTGGATTTCCTGGAATGGAATATGAGGCGAGGATGATGATGAGGATGTTGATGATGATAATAATACTTGAAAATAACGATGAAGCATTGGTGTAGGAGCGCAATAATAATATACACCTCATATAATTTTTTCTTGTTTAGTAGCTTCTTATAGGTTTCCTATATGAACGTTGTATTCGGTAGTTTTGTGGTTTGTTTGTAGTATTGCAGTAGCAGTAGTAGTGCATGATCCTCATCGTCGCACACTACTTATCTCTTGACTTTTTCGTCTTCTTCTTGTATTATTACCGTAATCGTCTCGTATTTCTCGGATGACTTTCTTGTTGGAGGATGGAGCAAGGCTTTTCCTCCCATTTTATAACTTTAACTAAGCCACTAAAAGAAGAAGTTCCCGCATAGTCTCAGACAACATAACAGGAGAGCTAACGCATGTCAATAAAAAGTGTGCATTGTTATAGTTATGGTATGATCTGGATGGAGTTTGTGTTCTTCACGTGCCATTCTTTTATACTAGCGTTATTTTTTTCAGACTCTTTACTCACTTTTTTGATGGGTTTGTTGGTTGTTTGTTTCATCGGTGGTATGGTATGGTATGGTATGGTATGGTGGAATGAAATGGAATGCTATAGACGACTAGACTCATATTGTATAGTTAGTTATACATGTAGCGATACGGTATCTGTTCCTGAAGAGGGAGGGAAAGTATATTATGAATGAATGTGTGTGGTTTTGGTGAATTACTTGACTGCTGCTGTAGAAAAGTTGAAAGAGTAAAAGTCAGCAGTTGTTGGAATTTAATGGGAATGAGAAAATGTGGATGATGTGGCTTGGCTTCTGAGAAAATGCAACAGCAAAAAGAAAGCAATAGAAAAATTCTTTTATATGTTTCCTCCACATCTAATTTTTCTCTTTCCCCTTTTCACTTTCAAGTTTATACTTCTGTGTGTGGGTAATAATGAAGGAAGGAAGAGGAGCGGAAGTTGGATGTTAGACAAACAATAATTTTTGTTTTTTTGAGGGAGAAAAGGTTGTTGGGCTAAAATGACCTGAGTCAGCCAACAGCTTTATGTCGTGTGGTTAACTTCCGTTTAAAGTGTGTGTTTGTGTGGTTTTCTGTACTCATATTTTTCCTGAGAATGATAATCATACTGGTATGATATGTATGTATCTTCAGTCTTCGCACAAAGCGCAAGTATTACAAGTATTTCCTATGATCTTCATCAACATCCTTGACTTTCTAGATTTTCTGCGTGTGTCAAGTCAATGGTACTAGTCATAAAAATGAAGTGGCTTTGGAAGCCGGCTCAAAAAATTGTATCCTTTGTCGGTACTGACTACTGGAATAGGAGAAGGAGAGCAAAAACTTTTTTTTTGAGATGAGTAAGTTTCATAAACTGCAACAACTCAAAAAGTATACATACATTTCTCTTTATATATTGAATACTACATATATATATAAATACAGTCCTATAAAAATATTTTTATTGAAAACTTTTTTTTTAATGGTGAGCGGGGTTCAGTGTTCTGTGATGTGGGTTATACTGCGTGGATTACACGTAAGCCTAGCCGTCACATGCTACAATGAGTACGGCACTTTCAAGGCGCCTCAAAGGTGCGTAATAATAACGAAGAGTTTCAAGCTATGCTGACACCGCACTTAATTTTTCATTGAGTAACAATTAAACTAAAAGTAAGACTGCAAATACATCTATACTGCGTACTTGACCTGACAGCCTTGAGTAGAAGAAGCAAAATGCGTTGGCGATATTTATTATAGGGCTGCCTGCCTGTCTGTCAGACAAAAACTAATACTCTTCTGTTGCGGGTAAACCATTTAATTTAATTGGGAACTACACTACAATTAATTTACAAGCTCTTCACTTTCTATCCAAGTTGATTTTCACTTTCTTCTATTGCCCCATCCCATTCATTCCATCTATTAATTTCCAACTGTCACTTTCAACTTCCAGTAACTCCTTAATTCAGAGTGAAGAGCCGACAAAGATCCCATTTATTAGGAGCACCGTACTCTATACCTTCACTCCCGCATTTCAAGTCGACACGTTTCTGTCGCTTTCTATGGTGTGTATCTAATATGGATGATTGTAACTTTCTCTGCCCAAAACTATTTCATATTTCAGATGTCCAGTCGTGTGCCGTGCCATCAACATCAACTTTTCTTTTGAAGGAAAGTAAGTAAGTAAAAAGAAAAGGGAAAACTAAAAGTGTTATCTTGATGAATACAACGTAATAGGCAGTTGTTCGAGGCTTCCTCTGTGTCGCCTGTCGTCTTAATCTCATGTTTTCGCCATGCCATGAGCACCATCATCATCATCATCATCTTCTTCTCCTCCCTGTGCCAGGCTGAATATAAGTTATAAGACCACATCCTGTTATTATCCATACTCACACGTGCGTTCCAAAACCAAACCAGTACCAGCACAATTTCCGAAAAGCATTTTCTTCTAACCTATTACATATAGACAACAAGCATAATATAAAACTCATCGTGTGTGAGCTTTTTTTCTTCCTCGCGTCGTCTCTTCAGAAGAAAAAAAATTGCAAAACAAGTTTTCATTTCTTGTGCCGTCTGCCTTCCTCCTCACTCATATTATCATCCTTCCTGCTGGCTTGGTATGTGGCCCTCATCTTATGTATACACTACTTTTTTTAATACATTTTGCGTCTTGCATCATTCTTTTCCTTACATCCAATTGAGAGACACGCACAATACGTGCTCCTCAAAAAAAGAAAGTCATCTCGCATGATGACACAAAGAGGAAACTAGGAAAAGGCGGTCCAAAAACCATTTTGGTTACACTATTCTTTTATACCACACCAGCCACACACTTCTTTTCCATCTTGTTACGAAACTGATCGACAGTGTCTTTTTACGCGGAAATATTCCATGCATTCTGAATTCAACTCGAGGATTCGCTGGTGAAATTGTCTTATAAGAAATGTCGTCGGTTCTGATGGATGCGTGATGCGTAAATTATTTGCAGCTGGTTGCTTGCCTGCTGACAATCTCTACCTCGTTGCTTTCTTAGCTTTTGTCAATGTCGATGCTCTACAACGTTGAAAAACTGTCCGTCCTCTTGCTCTTAGATGTCAGCGCTTGGTGGGTTGATGTTCTTATCTTTCGAATCGAATTAGAATTACAAAAACTTAGGCGGATATCAATTACGTATCTGAAACTAGTATCTTTCCATTATTTTTCACCAAATCGCACAATAATTTTCACGACACAATAGCTGCGGTCACGCCCACACTCAATAAGTTTTCCCCTCAAGCTGTAATGTTGCAATAATAGAGGACGGCCCAATTGTGTTTTTGTATGCATACGAGACACCAAACAAAATAGGATAGAAGCAGCGTGCAAATATACATTATATATATATATGGACATAAGTATACATCAGTCGAAACTACCTAATTCGATTTAGTGTGTAGATATAACCTTCAGGCTGATTGTGAGTACAAAATGTGTAACTTTCTTCCATCTCAGCTTTCAATACTTTCATGAAAGGAACTTGGGGAGGAAATGATAATATCTATTTAAGCCTGTTGGAGTGAGTAGTAGTGAGTATCAAAACAAAAGAAAGACCTTTTTCTTTCTCGTTACAATCTACTTTTTTCTCCTCTCCTCCTTTTTTGTTCTTTCCTCATGGCTATTTACCCAAGTCCTTTTAATAGCTCTTATTTGGCATCTTCATTCATTCTTCTGATCCTTTATCCCAAGTTTTATCTGTTTGCGGTTCTCTAGGTTAATCCTTTTCTTTGAGTAAGAAATATATAGAAATATCCGTTACGTTACGTTACATCACATCACATTACAATATACATGATGTTATGCGTGCTACTCATGTTTGTTGAGAAATTCTACGCCTTTTTACTATAACGCCTTCTCCAATGACCAAACCAAACCAAGCCTTGCATTTCCTTTTTTCCCATGCACTTTAGACGAAGAGTTTTCTATATCATTTACGCTTAGAAGCTATTCTTATATGGATATTATTAGGATTTTCCAGCTGTGTATGAGAAAAGAAAAGATATGTGTGAAGAGAAAAAAGAAGCACCAGGAGACACACAAAGTTGTCACATTGCGATTATTGCACAAGTCTTCAGTATGAGAGCCAATGCACAAATACAGAGTAGAAGATCTTATATATTACTACACACTTGTTCCATTCCTGGAAAGGGTTATATTATGTTATCAAGAAAACCCAACACACGAGAAAATTCATATTTGATACAAATCTCAGAAGCAGCAGAGAACTCACTTGGGTAGTAAAAAGAGAGAAAGTTATGAACAAAGTAATTTTATGGGATTTATTCGGGTCCAATAATCATACGGAGAAAAAAGGAAAATATGATAAGCTCTATGAATGAATGAAAGGCTGAACACACACAATTGTCCACTGCGACTACCTAAAGAAAAAACATGGATGCATTGAGCCCCGTTGGGTATTAAATCCAATGTCCAGTTGAGAGTTGAGACCACACTATATCTCACTTTTTTCCCTATTAGCTGTCCACCTCGCGTCAAAAGCTAGTATTTTTTTCTGCTTGTTCAAGCCGGCTTATTTCATTTTCCCATTCTATCTCTTTCTCTTGTCAGCTTCTTTTTTTATATTTTTTTCGTTCTCTCTTGCTCTCAGTCTCTCACTTCTTCTTCTTCTTGTGTCTCCAATGCCTCAACCCTTTCTCTCTTTTTGGCTTGGTTTGTGGACGTAGGCGACTTATTTTCTACGAAGAAAACGAGATGACCATCCATTACCCTTGATTGCTTTTGAGATTGACGCCTAATTTCTAAATTGACTCTTTTCATCGTTTTCGCTTCGAAAGAAAAGAAGAAAAAATGGTTATGTTCGTTGCGTTTTTTTGGCTCTGAGGAAATCTACCACCTACTGGGTACTTTTGCTCACGGTCTTCCTGTTTTTCTTCTCAGGTCTTTGTACAACTTTAATCGACTCAAATTCCCATCACTCTCCTATACTAATACTAATAAGCTTGAGTAATATCAGTATATCCAGTTTGCTCGACCTCCATTGTACATTTATGCAACACGAACAAGCTAACTTCGTAATTTTTTTTTTCGGGGACCGGACTTTTCTTTAGGATGAATTGTTTTCAACTTTTTGTTGCGGATGCAAGAACGTGACAAGAACAGTGACAGCGTTTTGTTGTCCGGATGAGATACAAGCAAGCTAAAATATAAAAGCACTTTTGAAACATACTAAAAAGAATGAGTAAAGGTCAAAGTGACCTTGCCTTGGTCAATATTTTAAGCCGAGTTTTGTATGTCTTTTGTATTGCGAATTTTTACGGTAGCTACCTAATGACATTTACGTAGACGTACGTAGATATTATGGTAAAATGTTTCAGCGTTATATATAACCAAAACAAAAATACAGGCACGTCCATCTCATCCCCAACCTCGTTGTGACTCAGCTGAACTCACGTCGTTGAAGCATTTGTGTACGTGAATTGCTGAAGGCTACTCAGATACCCTACACCAGACCACTACTGTATGTTGATATGATGATGACTAGTTTTGAAA
Source organism: Orchesella flavescens (assembly GCA_964034955.1). Taxonomy (NCBI): domain Eukaryota; kingdom Metazoa; phylum Arthropoda; class Collembola; order Entomobryomorpha; family Orchesellidae; genus Orchesella; species Orchesella flavescens. The sequence continues at coordinate 10,204,508 of OZ035958.1, read as the reverse complement.
AATTGGGTTGTGTATCACATCACATCCCATCCCTCTCCGCTCATCTCCTCTGTTATATCAAGTTAACCATGTTTCTCAATGCGAATTACGTTGGGAACCTCATCCGCTATCTGTACCCAGTTCAGTTCCAGTTGAATACGATACGATACAGCCTTAGGAAACGCGGTCCAATCTAGGTCTCTGGATATGTTGGACGGACGATGATAAAACTCGTTGGGAATTGGTGAAATATATGTATTGCAATAAGAATTGTAGCAAAATGGGCTTCTGAGTGCGGCTTCAGGCAATCAGTCAAAAAAAGGGTTGGGTGGAGCTGGATAGAATGCGATGAGGATACCTTTTTTTATTTACTAAAAATGTGTCCTTCCGTATTATATAAAATCGATCTTGCTGCAATGCTCAATTGACCTATTTCTGTCATGAAAATGGAGGACAAAAAATGGATGAGGGACCCTTAAACGTTAATTCTTTTTTTCTCTAACAGGATAACCAAACCACTTAAAGGTCCGAAACGGTTCCATCAATAGCGAATAAAAGCTTCGAGCTAACCAACCACACACACACGCTCGAGATTGAAAATAACTTTAAGATTTGGAGGAAATGCTTATTTAAGGACATTTTTATGAGATATTGTCCATAAACGGAAGACCATTTTAGGTTTAGCTTTAATCATTTTCTCTCTCAAGAAAGAATCCCTTTCCATTCCATCCAACGTGAGCAGACCAAGTCTCTCATTCATTTCTCTTTGAGGGAAAGCTGAAATGGGGGAAAAATATGTGATATGGTATATATACGTATATATTTAAGCCCAACTACCCAACCTAACTCACCTTCATCAAACAAAGCGTTAAAGGCAGAAATAAAACCGTTGTTACTTTTTTCTTGTTTATTCGTAATACATAGATAGGTATATAGAAAAACTGCACTTGAACAACAGTTACGACACCATCAAACTCCCAGCTGCTATATTGCAATTGCTATACCTCCTCACTTGTGTATGGAGTGGATGTGTGCATTGTATTTTATTAAATTCTTGTGAAGATTAATGTTACAATACATCAAAATGCCTGGTGCCTTGAGAGACTTGTAGTAATGCCAATAATGCCGGGCCCTTTTATGTAATGCATCATATTCTCTAGTGAGTGGTTTGGTGTGGTGTAAGAAAGTAAGAATGGTTCCATAATGCAAAATGCCCTTGGAGTGGAGTTGAAGTAACCCATCTACATCTATCTACCCCATGTAAACACTTTCCTTTTATTGAATACCTACATTACATATAGTAGCATTACACTGCAGTTCTCCGTTCGTTTCTCTAGTCAAGTCAAGGAAATAAAACGAATGAGAATAAGAATGCATCACTTTCCCTTTCTTGGGCTTCCAGCTTTCTTTTTTATATTGATCATGCGATGACGATGACTATGAAGATCTGCTCTCTGCATTTTTCCCTTCTTATTACAAACACGCGCGTCTACTTGAGCTTTGAGCTCTTTCAAAGTTACCGAGAAAAAAAGCGTTTGAAGCAGACACTCAAATTCATATCAGCACCCAGTCAAGTCAGTATGCACAATTGATTTTCTCTTTTGCTAGGGAATTCCAGTTTTTTTCCTATTTTCTCCAAGAGAGAAAGAGAAAGTCAGTGCTCTCGTTCGGGATCGCTTGTTCATTTCAAGTTCAAACTTACATGAAGCCAAACCTCCAACTCCAATCCCTTGAACATGAACACACTACCAAAAATATAAAAAAGCAGAGAGACATGCATGCAGCTGCAGAAGAAATATATATATCTTTCTGCGTGATGAAGCTTACATGAGCATTAACAACAGAACAGACCAAGATGGAAAATGAAGAAGACTATAGATTTAAGGCCAGAGAGTAGAAAAGAAGGCACACACACGTTTCGATTTCATTAGTCACTGGTGCGGACCAACTTATTTAAGATCTTCTAATACAATACAGTCACTCACTCAGCTCAGTCAGAGGCTTTTTCGACACTTGTGTGTCCTTATATTTTGTCACACATAGGGCAAGTCAGTCAGCCACAAAGTGAAAAAAATGGAGAAAAAAAACCTATTCCATTCACTTCACTCTTATATTTCTTGAGCGAAATGTGAAACACTTGGTTTTGTTTTCTTTAGTTTCCAATTTCTCTCTCTCTCACTCTTTTTACAAGGTAACAAGTTTGTACATTAAAAGAAAGAATTTTTTTCTGAGCAGAGTTTCCTAAAGAAAACCCTAAAACGCACCAGTCTTCCTTCACTCTATATACTTGTTCCCTTTATTGCAAAGCATCACACGTTAAATCCAACTGTTTGCACAACAGATTAGCGGAGGGAGCACACGCGGCAAGAATGGATCATCGTAATCATTGAATCAGGCAAGACGGAAACAAGAGGTGAAAGCCTCTCTCTCTCCTTTCTTTCGACAAATACGCAAGAGACTCGACACCAAGAAATACAGGGAACTCAAGCGATCCCGATCCCAATCTTAGAACAACGTTGCGTTACAAGCAGTGAGCACAGTTCTATAATAGTGGTAACGTCCGACCTGAATCCTCAAATCCAATTCCCCAGGTTTCTCCTTACTTTTCTTGCCTTTTATACGGATTACTTCCTCAATCACAATGGTATACCTATATGAGGCTTTAAGGAACCATAATGCATTGGTGAACATAACATGATGCTCATGTACGTACCAAGTTGTAACAAGGAGGAAGAAAAAAGTGTGTAAAAATTTCACTCAAGTTCAGCACTTTTTTACTCCGAAGATGGGGAAAACTTGAGCAGCTATGACTAGTATTCCTTATATAATATAACCCAACAGGAAGGAAAAAGAGAAACGAATTGAAATGATAATGATGCTGATGATGATGGTACAGCAGTATACAAGACATTACATCACATTGCATTGCCGAAACCATTTTTTTGCCATTGCCATTTTCCAGGCTCAAGTTTTGGAAGCAAAATGTGTGCTGAGGGAACAGAATCGGAAGAGAACATCGACATCACCATCACATGACGAGACAGACGATGCGTTAGTTTCTCCTCTGTTGTACTGATCTTTGTTGATATTTAATGCTGATGATGATAGGCATGCTCTTTCCCTTTCCTTTCTTAAGAAAAGAAAACCTGCAGAAGAAACGTATAAGGCTACACACATGGGGCATGGACATGATATTATTGGAGGCATAACGTGAAAAGTCTCTTTCACTAATACAAAAGGAAAAGTCTCGGACGTATAAAAAATTGAGGGAAAAGTGTGTAATGTGACTCAGACTCACACACACATCCAACAATCCAACTCAAACAAAGTGCTTTGTATCTTTCCTTGGTTGTGTGTAGTGTTTGAGTGAGAGTGAGGATTGAGCTCTGGAGAGATGACTGGAAATAATTTTCCCCTTTTCTTAGCAATGCAATGTCAATAAGACACATGTCTTTTAGGCTGATATACATAGGAGTGTTGTGAGAATGAAAGGTATATATATAAAGAGGAGGAAAGGAAAAACATTACTTTGATGCATTTATTTGGTTCTGTCACGAATACATGTGAAAGTGATGTGTTACATAGTGTATTTCTTATTTTTCTTCACTCACTTTTAACTCACTGTCAATGTCACCCTTTTTGTGTTGTGCAAAGCTTTAAAAAATCATCTTAATATGGATAACATGTCACTTTTTTTTCACATGTCAGGTTACATTCTACTACGTTCGATTCTATGTACTTTTTTTATCGAAACAAGAAGTTTTACAACAAAATGTACAACTTGATTGTATATCTCGTCTCCTCGTTTAGAAATGTGTGTAAGTCGCTCAAAAGAAAAGTTTCTCAATGTCTATGATCGCGTTGGGAGTCCCAAAATCGAGTGCGTAATGGGAATTTCTTTACACCAAAAGGCCATTTTCTTTTTTGGACCATGTATGCTCGTTCTCACTTGTGAAGATTGTCATTGTCATTCAATACTTTTTACTATTTCGATTTTGTTCGTTCCCACACTTTAAATACAATTCACTTAAACCTCACCCCATTCTTGAGCGTTTGAGGACTTTAAGTAGAAAATGAAATGTGCCATTTGCCGAAAAAGTAATGTGAAAAATGTTCATCCTCATCCGCCGCCTTGAAATCAATTTTCAAGGTGAAACCAATGGAGCACCACCATACCCATACCCTCCCCTAGGTAATGTAATAAACCAAAAGTTTCGCATACTTCGACTTACTTTACACGCTTTATCTATGGATTTTCTACTCCGGAGGAAACTATCTTTTTGCCTTTATTCACCAACTTCCCTACATTCATTTTCATCGTTTTTTCAATGTAATATGTGTAACGTAACGTAATGTAATAAAAACTTGGGATGCTCGCTCAATGCCTCGCAATCAACTAAAAAGTTTACATTGTTGAAGTGAGTGAACATTATCTTATCATCAGTGACTTGGAAAGACTCGCTTGCTTCCAAGCTGATCAGGAAAATGTTGTCACTGCCACGCTTTGTTCAGTAGTGTAATCTGTCCTTGATGATATGTGTTAGTCAAATTTATAGATCATGAGGTGTGACAACAAAAGTGGTGCAAACTATATGTATTTCAAGGCCTTTGGACGACGAGCTGAGGGCTTTGAAATCTTTTTCGCTTTTACTTTCAACATACGTAGGTATTATCAGAAATGTCCGGTCAACTTTATTTTGCTCTCATTTTATAACGACTTGACATATTCAATCAATTTTTTCTACATAGTCTCCCCCAACTTGCACACACATTTTCCACCTTTTCTCAAGAGCCGAGATGCCAGTAGAGAAGAATGCTGGGCTTCTATGTCCAAGGCATGAAATTACACTTTTTTTAAACATGTTTTTAAAGGAGGTTGTGAACCAGCTGGGAGCCATTGTGATGACTGTCTTTTAGTCTCTGCCTGATAGGGATGAAGGTAACTTTCATCCCCAGTCACACCTTGCCCCAGAAAAAATCTCTATCCTGAGATCCGAGGTTGAGATTTTCTTGGATTTGTTTGCACTTAAATTTCGTTTGTTGATGTGTGAGCAGTTTGGGAATCCACCTTGCACAGCGAAGGTATAGACCTAAAGTCAAATGTAGAATTCTCAACACTGACATGACACTTATATTGACTTTTTCTGCTATTTCCCGCAACAGGAGTCGTCTGTCCTTTTCAACAACAGCTTTCGTTTTAGCTACGTATCTGTCGTCAGTCAAACTTAAAGGTCATCCTGGGTTTGTCTTGTTTTCTAGCGATGAGTCACCACTACGAAATCGCTTGCACCACTAAATATTAGTTGATCGCACTGGCAATGGATCAAAACCATCTTTTTGAAGCTCCTTTCTAATTAAGGGCGAAGAAAGGCTCCTCAAAAATGCAGTTTCATCTGCGCACGAATATCTTGCGTTGTAAAAAACATTCGCGTTTACGTTTCCAGCTCTAACTCTACAAAGCAAATGACTGCTACTACAAGCAACCCATCATTCAAAAGCCATAATCTTTATCTTTCAGAGGATATGCAGAACATTGTATTTGAGGAAGTCCTCTTTGAGATAATCGTTATCAAAGTTGACCGGATATTTTTGATAATCCCTTCGTATCTACTCCTATAAACCTATATATATTTGTGCAGGTTTCTGCATGAACGTGCATTTAACAACAGCTGCACAACAACGTTCACTCACTCACCACCTCATGATGACAGGAAGAAGGAAATATATGTTCTGTTGATGGCGGTGAAAGGATAAGAACCTTGAGAGCAGAGTGGTTGATGTTGATGATCCACTTTTGTTTCAAATATACAAAGCTGCACTACTATGTATATTATATTTATTGCTCGGATGTTTCTAGATTCGGATCAGATCATCATGATTTGCGTATACCCAAGTGGTTTTGGTTTGTTTCCCATTGTGTACGTACATATGAAATGGAAAGACAGGCAAGGGAAATCCTCCTTTTAACGGCACAAAACGAAGATAGCAGCAGCAGCATTATTGTTGAATGGATGATTGAGTAAATCCTTTTGTGCATACATTATATACATATTTCTATCTTTTGTATGGGGAAAGCCGCCTTTTTGTTGTAGACATAATTCCTCAAAAGTCTACTTGCCCATTTCAAACTTACGTACACAACCTGCCACAACAAAACCTTTCGACACTCTACTCGACACAATAAGCTGTAAACCATAATGTTCTCAAGGTTATTTTCAACATTTCAACTCCAATCCAAAATCCAACCTCCACCAAAACACATTAGGACACCAAAATCCAAAGAGGAGGAAAAGAAGCGTAACTTCCCTTTCCTTCTTACTAGCTAAAAGTGTGTCACCTCAAAATTATCAAACGAAAATTCTCCATCCGAAATCTTTCGACTGAAAAGGAGGACATGCATATATACTTATAAGCGTTAAACACATGTACATGTATTATCTTTTTATAGGTAGTTAGTTATATAATCAGGATTCTGTTCATTTCACACTGTAAAAAGGGATTTCTCAATGGCTGAACTAATGTGAATGTGAAATTCGCCAACAGAACACAACACATGAGCCCTTAAAATGAACACATCTTCCTTTCCTTCGTCCACTATGACAGTTGGTTAACTAAAAGCAAAATGAGAAGAAAAAGGGAACAAACGGAATTAGCTTTTAATCCCAAAACTACACATTGCAAATCCTTTTTCCCAGCATTTGTGAATCCGATTCTCGGAAGAAAAAGTTTGCAAAAGAAGCTGAATGCAGATTCAGTTGTTTCCAGTTTGCCTCCCAGCCCTGGCAGCAAGCTTTCTCCCTAAATGGAATTGAATCCCACACGTCCTTGTGAGTGGGTGGGTGTTACACATCCCTTCTGATTCTGATGCTTGTTTGCATTGGAAACTGCAGTGGTATATATTCTATATAGCCTACCTCAGACACCTACCTAAGCACAATGCCGACAGATTTTATCTAAACATATCATTAATAGTTTTCTTCCTTGCTGCTCATCTTCACGGGAGTAGTGGGTTATGCCAAGATGTTTTACCCTACATATTATGTAGCAAAACTCTCCTTTGAAGTCTTGGCTCAGAAGGGCTTTCAGGGTGTGACAACAATCACTCCAAATTTTGAGACTTCTCAGTGTGGAAACCACAAAGTATGTTATTTTATTTTATTAAAAAGTTTTCCCCAAGTGTTGTTTCACAGATTGAACCTTATCGCAGGAGAACAGCTTTTGGGACCCTAAAAGCTTCATCATTTTTGTATACTTGAGTTTGTTTGCTTTCTCTTAATAACATGTATGTTAGGGAATTTAAGGGCCCGCAGACTAGACAGAGCTGCAGGAGTCCTCCTCATCCTTATAGAGGTGTTTGCATAATTTTATAAGATTATGCAACTTGGGAAAACAATATTTTGCCGAGGCCGGGATGTTACTTTTATGTAGTTCCATGAATAACATCCCATGGCTTTTCTACTCCTTTTGTTAACTGGATCCCACAAATGCATCATATCACTTGGCGGATGCCAATTCACTATCTCTTTTTTGCATGAATTTGACACTTCTTTACAAGTAGGATTTAGGTATGAATGATGTGAGGCAATGCAAAATGCAGCGCAGCACATAAAGCAATCTAAAATCAAGACATGCACCACACCAACAAATTGAAAAATTCGATCCATCTTCTTTCCCTTTCTTCTTTTGATAAAAGGCTGAAAAACTGCTGAATTGAATTACTTCCACTAATGCCGAAAGTGCATTCACCTGAAATGTAGGTGTTGGGTGCACGTATCAAATGCATTTTTTATATTACACACTATTCGCTTTCGTAGAAAGAAGGTATGAGAAAATAAGAATCGTTTGCTGATCACATTATGGGACAAATTTTCCCTGGTGCTGCTGCTGCTCTTTCTACTTTCACCGTGCTTAAAAGGAGAATGCATTCAACTGCGAGAATCAAGAGAAAGGAACGCGGGTGGCAAAGTGAAGGAGTAGCAGATCGCCTCCTTTGCTCTTTGTATCTGGGTGCACGCCTGTTTGATTCAAATCAGTGAGCCCATTCTTTTCAAATATCTTCTGAAATAATACATAGCAGCGAAGAAGCCTTCTATGTATTCTATTTTTAAACAGGGGAAGAAATGGTAGAAACGAAACGAAGGTATTTCGTTCTCTTTCATTTTGTCACTTCAGTATCAATCAAGGAGACGAACAAGGAAAGAAGTTGGAAAGACTACTGCTGGTGTGGTGGTTTCTAGTCCTAGTCGATCCTGACTTGCTTTTGCCGACTTGGTGAGGTGCTATTTTCGTACGTGAATTGTGAAAGGAGATCTAAAGCTATGGAATCTCTTCTCATGGATGCTGTCTAACGATTGGGAGCTGGGAGTAGGGCACAAAAGAACCATAAATTCTCAAAATCACATGTATATTGTGCGTGAGTCTAGGGAAAGAGCAGTGTGCTAGCGTTGAGTTGGTGAAAGTGATTGAAAAGGATGTAGTTGACAAAGGACGAAAGAAAAAGACAAGAAACCAAATAATAAAGGAGTTCTCATGCTGGTTGTAAACATAATTGATGGAGACACAGGTTGTCTTCTAACCAAAAAGTAATTCTTCCAAGCTATGGTTAGCTATATTAAAGTAATTCTAATTAATTGAGAATGCGTCTATAAGTTTATTAGGCATTAATGAAACTCATTTGAGTGCTGATGGTTTGGTAGCAACACAAATATCCTCCACGCGTTCTTTCCACTCATCTTTGATACAATATAAATGTTACTACTTTAAAAATACTTTTTACCTGCTTCTTGATGCAACACATATGTTATATTACACTACGAAAATTAACGGAACAAAAGTTAAAATCTTGTTTCAGGTACATTCACCCCCTGACGAAGAACAAAAATCGTTTAAAAAATAAATTATCTTTTTCCGATTTACTTTTAGCATAGCAAAAATTCACAGATCTTCCTAGTCACAAAATTGCCGAGCCTAAATGGAAATTTATTTGAATAAAAAATAGTTCTACTGAATTCAAAATTGATATTCAATAATAAAATCTTTACACTTCAATGATTTCATTGAAATGTAAACCCAACCAGAAAAACGTCAAAGCAACTAAATATTTTATACATACATCAACCTAATATATATGTATGACTTCCAATATGCATACGCGAGTCAAACATTCCAATTTTTAAAGATTGATTATTATTACAATATTTTTATTTGATTTCATCTTCCCCTTTTATAACAATGGCTCAAACATTATACCACCCGTTGTTTATTGGTTTACTGCGAAGTGAATAACTGCAGACACCAGACTAGACTGCCAGCGGTACTTTTCCCTTTCTGACAATGAAAAATAATGTCAGCCCTTTTGACTCCTCTTTCAATATATTTTTCATGCTCAACTAGAAATAGCTACGTCCTTGTTATTCCTCGAATGCCAAAATATGACAGAATTTTTTTGTAAAGGGAAAAGTTTATCGATAAATTTATTGCATAATGTCATAATGCTTATCTAAACTCAACAAAAATGGTGATAGTACAACAACAAGCAGTACTCATGGTGGTTTGGTGGAAGAAGCAAGAGAAGAGCACTCTTTTTTTAAAGCCCACTACAAAGGAATGAGTAAACGACAAGTTTTATGATACGGTCATATGCATACATATTGTTCGGTTGAAAGGTCTCTTTCTTTCATCTTCTCTTTGTCGGTCTATTTTTTCTTCTGGTGTATGACCGATAGCGACGTAAATCCATGCTGATACTGATAAATAAAAGAGGAAACGATAAAGGATACACACGACTGAACGATACATATGACAATACGATGTAATGATGATGATGATGATGCTGATGCTTTCCGAGATTTTCTTCCTCTTTCTCCGTTCATTCCCTCTCATCCATGAAAGTATTAGATTCATGATTGTGAAAAAGGGAGAGCTGGAGAATCTCCCGAATCCATCTCACTTACACAAAGAAAGGAAATATAGGGATTGTGAGACCGGGACATGATCAAGCAATACAAAACGGGAAAAACCAAAGTCCCAAAAAAAACGTAACGGCAATTTATATAATGTAGCAAGTTCACAAATCATCAGTTCATTTGACATTTAAAGGAAAAACATGCAAAAATATGGTATGTTATCAGAAGAACAGCAAAAAAGAAACATACGAGGAAAAGGGATATATGGCTGCTGCTGGTTGCACAGAGAAAAGAAAGTACTTGTACATTTATATGACGTAATCTGAATACAAACTACGCTAGTTGTTACTTTGTTATACTATATCTATGTACATTATTGATATCTATATAAATAAAATCCTTAGCGACCAAAAATGAAGTTGTGTCGATGGCCCTACTGACTTCGTTGTTTAAGTCGGGTGGTCATATTGTACATCATTCGAATCACAAAGAGTTGGTGTTTCATAATAAATAATTATCTTCATACAAATATGTTTGATGTTGAATACACAGCCGCATGAAAATGGCAATATTTGTAAAATTTGATGATTTTACCAAAAAAATACATTCCAACCGGTCCCTCCTGAGTAAAACTGCTTTAAGCGAACTGATTAGTAGCAGTGCCCTGAGATTCCTTAAAGGTTGCAGATGGATCGAATCATATTCGTTACATCCATATTGATTGTATGTTTGCGCAATGATTTTTTTTAATATGGAGCACTTTTCAGGTATTAATTCGCAGCGACCAAAGCTGAAGATGTGTCGGTGGCCCTACTGACTTCGTTCTTTAAGTCGGGTGGTCATATTGCACATCATCCGAATCACAAATAGTTGGTGTATCCTAATAGTTAATTATCTTAATACTAATACGTTTGATGTTGAATATACAGCTACATGAAAGTGGCAATTTTTGTAAAATTTGACGATTTTGCCAAACAATTTCATTCCATTGGCTCCCTCCCGAGTAAAACTACTTGAAGCGAACTGTTTATTAGCAGTGCCCTGGGACTCCTTAAAGGTTGTAGATGGCTCGAATCATAATTTGACTATTGATTTTGACTGTATATTTGCGCCATGGGCCTTTGAATTGCATACGATTTCAAAGGTAATCTATACAATATTGTGGTTAAAATAAATGGGACCTTAGTTTGCATTTCTCTGGGGGGCTTGCAGTTTGAGTAGTACAGTCGTGTACCCTGAAATAACTCACGAATGTTCGATGAGTCCTTATTTTTAGCTAATTTTGTTGCAAAGGGCAAGGGTCATGGTAGTCCGCTCACTTGAAAAAATGACGGTTTGATGACTTTGCTGTTAACGTTTGTGACCCTCTGGCAGGGCTAAATTTGAGCTTATGCGGTTATGTCACAAGTGAAATGCGAGATTATGTGATTATGCGGCTATACACAAAGTCGTAAACGCTTACATGGCAGACAAAATAAGTAACTTCATTTGCCCTCTTCGATGAGCATAAATACTTTCAATTAACTGGATTGGCGTGTCTACAAATATGGTGAATTTTTTTACTTTTTTAATCCCACTATAAGTTCTATTTCATAGACACGAGTTGATATTCAGTCACCTATTATCAAACATAAAACAACTAATGTCTCAAAACTATTGAGTTATTTGTGGCTCAAGTTTTAGACTTCGAAGAGCAAATTCTATGGGATTATTTTTTATTGAAATCTGGTAATCAAATCATAAATACATGGGTGACTAAAGCCGACATTCTGATCGGAGCGTAGCTCGATCGTCGGGCCTGCTAGTGTTTGTATAAAAACATTGGGCTCAAAATGAGTTTGTGCATGGGCCACAAGGGAGAAACCCCCGAAAAAAGGGGAAAAGAAGACTAGATGACTTCTCCTGAGGCATTCATAAGACAGAGTAATAACAGGAGGAGGAGGAGGCGGTGAATGCATGCATAGTTACAGAAGAAAGCGTCTCCTATAAATATAAAGTTAAGTTTTTTGCTAGTCCATGAAAATTATGGATATGAGTACGTGATATGAAATGGAGAGTATTGCAAATGCATAAAATAAAGAGCAAAAATAATACCATAACTGGGAAGTGTATATATTCAGCAGCTACTATGTTTCATATTTTTTTGCGGTGGGAATAAGTGAGGAAGGAGGAGAGCAAGAAGCAAGAAGGAAATATCAAAAAAATGCTTTGCAATATCAAAACGTATTATGCAAAAGAGAGAGAGAGCACATGATGTACCAAATCAAAGTACTTTCCTCCTCTTGATATATACTGTAAACTGGTGATTTTTTGCATGAGGCTAAAACGAAAGGAAAACGGGTTCCATGTGCATCCCCAAGGGGAACCTTACCACAAAGCATACCCTTGGTAGCCATCAAGCATATCCAAGAAAGACGGAAAAAAATTCAGTGTATCTTTTATCCATCCGTTCTGTCTTCTATCACCATCCTCCAGTTTGGTATATATAACTTGTAAGTGTAAGTGTGTATGCATCATCGTTTAGCATATAAAAAAGTAAACCCTTAAGCTATTGCTACTGATAGGGAGATGATGTACGTGTTTTTGTATATGTTTTTCTGTCATTTTCGACTTTAGGTACGCTATTTTGTGCATAATTGTGTGACCTGTTTGGCACAAAAGAGAGAAGCAAAAAAATTTATGTGGGATGCCTTATTTGCGTAAATCTGGAAGACAGTTGGCAGAGCTAGAATATTATTTGGAGGAACAGGCAGCATTTTAAATCGACTTGTTTCTCATGTGTGTCTCCATTTACTTATAAAATACTCTACATTCTTTCATTGCCTACTTTCATTCTCTCCCCGCGTTGCGAATGACTTTCTTCAAGTAATATTCAGCAGAGTCAGTCACTAGGCTTAGGCCATAACGAGAAAGAGAGAGAAAGCTAGTCCATTACTTTCCGTTTCATCATTCAAACTAAAAGGATGACGCAAATGATGAAATATGTTTTGACATGAATGCACGTAATACCAACCAGAGATACAGAGGGAGATGGTGGAAAAACATTATTTACGGATATTTCGGAATTATTATTAATGTGCGAGGCTAGCACGTACCGTTCATTCTCAACATGTAAATTTTGGATTTGCTATATACATGGCTGAATAACATAATATAACATAACAGAGCAATGCTTGGTGTTTGATGGTAGTTTGCTTTGAAAGCTGGAATGGAAGAAGAAAGAGTAAGACAGAAATGAGTGAGAAATGGGAACGATGTGATGGATGCACGTGTGATATTTCACAACTTTCATGTACCTTTTTTTACTTTGGTTTGGTTATGTTGAGTAAAGTAAAAGTAAACATGTGAAGGTGGTACAAGAATCAGTATTTATGTGTGTTTGCTTTCTTAAAATTCAGGGCTGGTATAAGATTGCCTCAACAAGGCAAAGCTAAGTGGTGATCATATGATGAAACGAAAAATGGGTTCCTATGATAGATTGATTAGTAACCATACGTAAAAAAAATATACTGCACAGTATCCTGTTAATCTTCCTTTTATTTCAATTGTAATTCACAAGTTTTAGTTAAAGTTAAAATCAATTTACTAAAGTATGGTTGTTGTTCAACCACCTGGACTGGAACTCGAGTTCATTGGGAAGATTAAACTGGAACTCCCCATTTTGAAAGTAACACATATGTTCTATTTATTTATTTCATGTTTTCCTTGAAGTACTCTAGTTTCATTGCGACATCACCAAAGCAAATCTTTTTTCCTTGAACATCCCTTTCATCACACATTTTTATTTCTAATCGCCATTTCTTCCTGGAATTTCCCGAATAGTTTCGGCACTAGTAAACTTAATTGTATATTCTTTCTAAATAACCTTAATTTATACAAAGACTTTGCTTTGTATTAGGAAATGGAACCTTGTTGTGGTTTTTTCAAACAAGATATTAGTGCAGTGAGGCTGTGCCCCACCACTTAAAAGGTTACCGTCCTTTTCTCTCTTTCTATCGCAGTAACAAAGAACTAAAAAGAACTACTTTACTCTAGCCTTCCACTTCCTCTTCATAAAAAATAGCCTGCCTGCCCTAGATTTCAGTATATAACTGTCTCCACTAAGTTTTTATAGTTTGTGTATGTACAAATGTATACATACGCTGTTGAGCAAACCTCCTTCTATAGAAAACCTTGTGTGTCTGGGTTCTGGTTTCGCAACTTGTATGCAGATTGCAGCCACGCACTTATCCAAGTCCTTCATCTGCTCTTTTCTTTGCTTGCTTTTACTTTACTAAAGCATGCATGTACCCGTACCCATTATAACACATGCGGGCACTTTTTATGTTTCTTCATATTTTTCTTGCCTTTTTGCGTCTCGCCTTGTAAAAATGTTAGATATTACTTGGTAGCTTTGCTTTCTTTTCCCATATTTCCCTGATGGATAATGAAGACATGCCTTACGGTCTTTCATTACAACACATTTTACTCGGGGCAAGACGAAAATGCTTCAATCAGCTTTCTTATAATGCCTACCAAAATATATGAAGTTCTTGATTGCCTCCACATCAACAGCAGCATCAAGGATGAGGAGCAACATTTGAGTTATGAAACTCCACGTTTTTACTGCGACTCTAAAAAATTCTACTCTCATAGTATCATATCAGTATTTCTATTCCATAAAGACATATTCAAATTTTGGGGGAGATGAACATAGTGTTTTTTTCTTTTGAAAAAAAAAATAAGATGTGCTCTCCTCCATCTCAACTCTCAGTCGGTCACTGGCCCACAAGCAAAAGCTAGTAAAAAGTTCATATACTCCTTTCTTACATCAGAGTTCGGGATGGAGAAAGTGGTCACAAAGTATTATAACCTGCATGAATTCATGTTTTCTTTAGTTCTCTTCAGCATATATTATATTCTTAGGCATTTTTGAAGAGAAAGAGGAAGGAAGAGGAGAAAGTTGGGAAAAAGAAATGGAAAAAATCGACCGACTCCGGCCCAACAGACTTCATGTTTTTTAGCTCCCCATGCAAAGAGCAAAGCTCATCCAGTGTGCATAAATAGTTTGACCTCTACAGCATATAGAATGAAATGTGTATGTTTTATTCCTTCCCTCTTTAAAACCCTCTCTCTTCTCTCTTTCCTGCAGCTGTCAGACACAGAAGGAGAGGCTAAAGAGAAACTTTCAATGATTGTTATACATCACCACTGCAAAAAATATTATGGTGGAGCATAGTGGTGTAGTATAGCATCGAATGGAAGTGAAAACATGTATTCGGATTTTCTAACATTTCCTTTCCTTCAATTTTCAACTTGTGTGTCCGCGTCCGCCACCATATATAGATCAGGAGCAGCATCGTCTTTTTGTATATTAGCAGAAAGCCGACCGACCAAGACCCCAAAAAGTGGGTAACTCTCAAAATTTAAGAGTGAAATATCCGACATGGATGGACAGCCCCACTTTATTTCATTATGTTTGAGTATATAACCACCTCCTCTTCTTTTGCAGTCACGCATATGTTTCTCCACATTCATGAGAAGTGTGCGTAGGTATGCAAGTCACAATATATAATAATATCTAAGTATATAGTAGGCACACCAACCACCATAGGAAATAAGGAAGAGATTGAATTATTATATGCATATAAAAAAAGTTCCACCCATCTTACTAGATGTTATTTCTACATACCAGCACCAGCACCAGACCAGTATTCTGTGTCTGTTGGCAGCAGCATACACCGCAGTCCACACAGTCATGATGTTGAGACTTGTGAGAGTGAGAGTTTCTTTTTGCACACATTTCTCATACCAGCAAAGAATGGCCGGAGCTGGAGAATGAAATGAGGTTTCAATTTATGCATGTACTTATGGAGTAACCGCTAACAGATTCTATCCAATTTTTTCGTAATTTATGGCGCTCCCTTTCTCCTCCATCTACTACTTACCTTATCATATACATAGTGTGTAAACATAGCGTTTGTAAGTGCACAATGTGTGTTTGAAGTATGACAGTAAAGCTCAGCTTTAGCATCATTGCACCACTCACTTTTTTATACATAGGTATAAAACCTTAAGTTGCCGGAACAAACGGTGTAAGAAAGAAAGAGGAGTGAAAGCTTGTAAGCGGATTGAATACTTTCTTCTACAGGAACAGCTTTCAATTTTTCCCTTTCGTACAAAAAAAATCGTTTCAGAAAATTGTGAGTTTCTCCTGCGTTTTTTCTTTAGTACGTTTGTGTTAGGTAAACTATATGTAACTGTCTGTCTGCTAACTTACATCCGGGTTTTAGAAAATCAATAAGTAAAAATGAAGTCCGCTCGCATTTCGGCATTTCACATACACAAAAAATCTTCGACGTAGGTAGACAGACACACTTTGGATATATTGATGGCTATTTTTAGATCCATATTTTAGCACAAAATCCTTCAATATTACAAAGCTTTATCATTCTCTTCCGACTGATGCGGAATAGCAGCAGTATAGGCATACATTTCGGCATAGGGTTGCTTGTCAATCTCATCTTGCCCATCCTTGCTCAACCATGATGTTATGATATCTCTATATCTTGTGTTGGTGAGAGTAGATTTCAAGTGAGTTTCATCATTCCAAGTCGAAATTCAGGTCATGCACCTTTCTCTTCCAATTCCCATTTCTGTCTTTTCTTCACTTTATACTTATTGCATTGATGATGGTTCCATGGTTGATGTGGATGGTGGAACAGTGCATCATCAACCTCGAGGATAAGAACGGGATATGGCAGTGACTGACATCTAATAACATCATATATTTCTTTCGTTCTCTCATTGCAGACAAAAAAATGATGTTTTTTTGCAATGATAGCACATACTTCATACAATTCTTGCAATGGACCATGGACCACACCACTACCACCATCAGATCAAGACAAGACATGTCTCTGTCCCGAGGCATTCACACGACCACTCTGATTCCAATCCAATGCATGTTTTATTACGGATGCCAAAAAAACAAGAAGAAAAAAAATTGTGGTTGTGGATATGGCTGATGCATATTGAGTTTCATTTCATGTCATCAAGAAACTATACTACTCTTTAGATTAGGAGCCAGTCAAGGATGAAACTCAAAAAGTTAAAATTCAATGTTGCCCTTCCCATCTTAAGCTCATTCTTTCTTCTGTCTTCACTGACTTGGCTTGGCTTGGGTTGCCTCTTCTTCCCTTCTTCTTGTCTAATCTGGGTACATTATGAAGATGGTTCCATGAGAATAAAAATAAGGAATGAAATGAGGGAGTAGACACCAGTCACGTACATGACACTCCATGTCGTAATAGAACTACCAAGACAGGCATTTCCAGATGGAAATATGTGGGGTCATGATTACTATGACTTTTCAGCTTGAGTTCTGATTACGTTTCGCGTTTCTCACTGAAGAATCTACACTACTTTATATATATGCGACAAATGCCTCTCTACCTCTTATAGAAGAAAGCATGATGATGATCATTGTAATAATATAACGGTAAGAAAAATTGGAAGGAAAATAAGAAAATTGGAAGAAAGTGCAGACAGGGAATAATAACAAGTCACACACTTCTGCTTGCATCATGTTGTATACACCATATACCACATTCAACATCAATTTCACTTGTACTATCCTGTACGTGCGATGCAACGGAATGCATACTTTTCCCAGAAACAAAAGACATACATATACGTACATATCTACCTACGTATACACAACTGACACGGAATAGGTTTGGTGTTCACTTTACATCAGTATCATCATCATCATCAGTTTTGAGGACTGTGCCAATTTTTTTCCCTTCACTCTTTTGGTTCTCCCACTTCACTTTCTTTTTTCTTGCTCATGTTCACCCGCACAAATCTTTTTAGAAATGCATAGGGTGAAGCATCACATTTATACGAAACTGAAATGGGAGCACGGCGGAAAGATGCCCTGAGTCGCATGAGGACAGGTTGTTGCTGAAAGGGATTCACCAAAAGAGTCGTGAAAGCGTCATGTAATAGTATAACGGATGATGATGATGATGAAATGATGATGATGATGATGTGTTTGCTGATAGGACAAGTGAGAATAAGATAAGAAAAGAAGTAGGGAAGATCAGCGATTTCAAACGACGACTCCCTTTTTCTTTCTTGATCTGAGAAAATGTGGAATGAATAGCGTCTTGTCCAGTTAAGTAGCTCTTGTGAAGATGGCTCACATAATTTAAAGCCCTTTTATATATATGTGCATCCGATCCAATCCAATCCCCATATACTTATATTATGTAGGTCTACATTCTTAACATATAAAATTGTTACAGACATATATATCCTTGTGTATTCTTTTCTGTTCTGTTGAAAATGTATTGTTTGTCGCATGCAAGGGCAAAAAAGTGAACATCTACAAAAAAAATTCAGTGGATGCATGCCCACTGTGCAGTTTTTGCAGTAAGCATGATCATGATGATGATGATGGCAAGCAGCTCAAGAGAGCAAGAATAGATTGCACCAGCTCCCAAATAGATAGGCCACGAAGAAATCACACTGAACAAGAACCTTTTTAAGCTGAAAAGTAAGCTAGAAACCTGATAAAGCTCCACTTACTTTCACAAACATTCTATATAGTACTCTCTCTCTCACTTGCTCTCACAAAAAGGCAATATATCCTGCATTCCCTTGCCTCTTTCTGACTTCTCAGCGGCACGTCAAGGCATAATTGAACTGGCGAATAAAATCCTCCTTCTTCAACTTTTTTTGTCAGCTTCGCTTCCCTTCCAACTCTACAATCTACAACAAGAACCTACCCAAAGATGCTTTTTGGACTAACTTACTATGCCTGCATGCTTAAGTGTAAAGCTTTCTAAATTCAAAAAATAAACTGGGGGAAGCAAAAGCCCAATATGTAGGTCTTGGGTTGGCTGTTAGCTTTGGCTCTCGTTGTCTTATTACCTTGTTTTTCAAAAGATAACTTTTCCTTCCTCTGCAATCACCTCACATTGTATGAGAATCTAATGTTGAGTTACATCCACCACCATCACCATGTCAGACACTTTCTTTCACAACCCATGTGTATCGAAATTTGCTTTCCTATTCACATAACATAACATAACATAACACAACACACACAAGTTTCTTCTCTATCCCCTTTTTTCATTTACGTGATTCAGTTAGCAAGTAGAGATATGAGGAGGAGGAAAACTCAACGTTTTGGAGAGCTAAGTCAGGGATAAAAAAAGTGAAGTTGGTAGCATAGTAGTGGCGATGTTGTGTGTACGCGTGAAAGAACTGTATAATCTATTCCTGCTAATATTATTACTTATACACACCAAATAATAAATATATTCTATATATTGTATATAGGCTTATTGCCTTTGCCTTATCATCACAACCAAAGAACTACTACCACACTATCATCAACAACATCGTCGTCACATATTAGGAAAACTCCGTCACAAGTACCGTTCGTTCCTCATGTTTAGAAATGCATCCCATATCACATCCCATTTGATTCCACTCTACTTTTTATGCTCGTCTTGCCTGCACACACATATTCACTAACCTACATACATCGTTCATCTCTCTCTCTCTCTCACTCTCCCTCCTTTTTTTCCAACAGGTCAAAAACATGAGAGAAACTGGGAAATAGGGAGTAGGTATAACTGCTAGAGGAAAGAAGAAGGCCCAAGTTGAGGCGTGAGTACTTTTCCCCTTGTCCTCACCATTTTCGAGGTTGAGTTCACTTGAGTACAGCTTGTTCTTCCCAATTGTTTGCCGTAGGAGACGTACGTACAAACCCAAACCAAACCAGGTTCGAAATTGAGTTGAGTGCTAACGGAAGGAAAGGAAAACAAGCAGTAGAGATGAGTCGTAGGAGTGAGTAAAGTATGAGTATAAGGATTACGGACTACCGAGAATTAGGAGACATTGCTATATTTTTTTATAATGGAAATGTAGCGAATGAAATAATTACAGAATGGGGGCTCATGATCGATTTGTTACATTGGATGGAGATGGAGGCTTTGCCTTCACTGACGCTATATATATAAGCTATAACCATTTGTGTACGAACCATATAAAAGTACTTTGTTTAAAAGTGCTATAGTAAAAGTTGTCGTCTTGTGACTTGTTAGTTGACAAGTGTGTGACAAGGGATGATGATAATGATGATTATAATATGAGCAAATGACAGGACAAAAACAATAAGAAGGATGATATGATGACACTTTGGATGCTTATTCCACTCCAGTTACTAAACACATTAGGTGCAGGATTGTAGGAGCAGAACTTGTCTATATTTTGCGCTATATATCGTGGAGGAAGATGGAAATTGGTGATGTAAATTTTGCATTATGACAGATGACATGCTATTGAAGTAATCTTGTAGAAAGTGTCTACTGATCACTGATGTACACGGAAGGGTTCTTTATATTTGGCTTGGCTTATATTCATGAAAGACTGTCGGAGTATACCAGCAGCAAGGAAGCAGGGAACTAAGCAAAGTTTTCAGAGGTCTATGACAAGCATGATCGGTCTTCTTTTTCGAGTGGTGTAACTATGTAAGTAAGCTAGTATGTATACACTGAGGGAAAGCGTTTCTCGTTACTCTTTAAGTATACACATACAACTTTCACAAGTGGGCTGAGTGGGACGATAACGTTGATGTCACATCGACTTATGTATTCAAAAGCCAATTAAACTTGTCTTCCTACATGGCAACTCTACAAATAATGCTGTGTACGGGTGTGCACGAAGGAGGGAGAAAACAAGAAGCATACGTGTTTGTATTAAGAACCCGTGCATTTTTCTTTGCAGATTGTCAAATAAACTGCAGCAATTGTATGTGAGTATCGTTGCTGCTTACAAGCATATACGGTTAAAAAACCCACTTGGAAAATAAAATTCATGGAGGCATTAAAAAATATGAAGAATTCTACCCTCTGATGAACCAATAGATGGAATGTCACTGCATGGACCCTGTATGACCTTCGTTTTTAAAAAAAAACTTTATATAACATGATATCCAGTAGGATTCCAGGGAGATTGACAACGGAATGGGACCTTAACCAGGATTTATAATTAATTATAAGTCCTGCCTTAACCATAACTGCATCCTCATTATTAAAATAATCCTGCATAATTAAAATTTTGAGAAACAATAATAATTTATTGTTAAATTATTTATAACTGATCAAAGACTTTGATATATGCACACAGTATGCAGACAAAACTTAAATGAAACATTGGGATCTCATGCAGTGAGAAACGAATCGATAGCCTTTCTTATCATTTCAAACATCAAAATTTTACTTTGCACTACCGTCCACTTCATTGTACCCAGTGCCCGTCGTTACCTCTTGAATAAGCACTAGCAGGACATCTGCAGCGACAGTTCTTTCGCTGAAAAACTGTCTAGTAGCACTAATACATGCCATTACGTCAAGAATGACATGTTCTAAATTTTCTTCGAATATTTTTCTCGCTACAATATAGTAATGCGTGTGGATGAAGTGAAAACCAGTGAATATTTTACCAATGTCATACTCAAACGATGACATTCTAGAAGTAATGCAATTAACGGAACGTCAGGTTTTTAGGACAACAAGTAGCTCATAGAGTAGCCACACATACTCCGAAATAGACATAATATAATCAATTTGAAGCATGTCTGTTCTGTAGAGGAATTTATAGTTCCGTCAAAACAACCCTTTCGATTTACGCAGGGGAATAACAGTGGTTATAAATTTAAATCGAACATATAATTTCACTTTGGCTAGCCTTCTTTTACACACTATAGTTTCAAGGACTTTCTCATAATTTCAATATTACAGAACAACGAACATGTTTCACAGTCCAACTCAACTACTTATACAACAATAAAACATTAAAGACTCAAAATGCGTTGTAAAAGAAGCCCCAAAAGTTTGCAGAAATAGTGAGTAGTAATATTACATTTAGGAAAGGATATTAAGATATTATGCTATTTTAATTCACTCACTCGCATACATTCTTCTCAAACTTGACGTTTTGGCACGCAGTGACAACTAAACCGCAACTAATATTTGGAATATGAGCTCGTCCATATAACTTCCATTCCAATTTTATTATAACATAACCACATGTATGACAGGAAATGATAGGATATTCCAAAACAGAAGACTATAGAAGACACCCAGCTGCCTCTCGTTTTTTTTCTATTCTTGCCTTTTCATCCTCGCCTCGTGCTTTCTCCAACAAAGTTTTTAAGCATATTATTTGGGTAATACATGAAATTGTGTTTCATTAAGAACGAAATTGTATTAAGTATGTATGCATATGCCATACGCCCCACGCACAAAGCTTAAATATTCGATGCTCGATATGCTACTCTCAACAGTGCCTACACTGAAGGCCTATACGCTTTTGTGAGTTGCAACTCATTTGAAAAGTAGTAGGATTTCATTAAATTAACAGTATCCGACAAGCTTAATCACATTTAAGTACGTAAAAGGCAGAGGAATTCAAGCAATCCTAACTAACGACTCAGACCAGCCAAGCCAAACGCTTTTGCTTTTTTGGCAGGCTCATTTCAGTCCAGTAGTCTTTATACAAAACTCCAAAAACTCGGCGAGCCTCAGCTTTCTCTTTCTCCAGCTTTGCCTAAATGAAAAACCGCGTTTGTATGCTTGAATTGTTGCACTACTACTACTAGTAGCACTATATATAGTATCAAACTTATTTACTGTTCCGTTGTGCAAGTGGAAAGACGAATGGAATGGAATTTCGGGAATGAAAACTGATTCAAAAACATAAAAGAGCAGAATAAAGCTGGAAGAAGAACGTTGAAAATCGAAAATACCAAACTAAAAGCACATTGCAAGTCACTCAGCTCAGACCATGAGACTAAACCATATAAATATGTATACACAACTTAACGATATTTTTATATGCATGCTCATTGAAGAAAACATGAAACCAGTACTAATAAGTATATCGATTTATTGTTAGAAACATATGCTCATTCCATTCTATTCTCATCTTTTGCACAAACTGTAAGCAACGCCAACAGCCAACACACACACACATAATTTTAGAATGCTAATTGTGTGCGTTCGACATGAGCGTTTTGAAATTTACACAATGAGATATAAAAGATCCAAAAAGCCTCGTTTGAACCCCTTTGTTTTTGCTGAATTGCATTTTCATCAGAATCGAATTGGCCAAGCATAAAAGCGAAGGGATGAGAAAAAGCTTGCGGATTGGTATATATGCATGAGAAAATTGGATACAAGGACAAGAGGCACATGATTGTTACATCATTTTAGTTGAATAACTAAAAGATTTTGTTATACACAACAACTGACAATGCATTTGCCACTGTTACCTACATATATATATTTTAAATGTTCTTCTATTCACGTAAGAGTGAAAGCCCATGGGCATGCTTTGATGCTTCTCATTTCCTGCTTACCAATATTTTATGCTATAATACTCAAAACACAAGGTAAGCAACCTGATTGGAGGACAACGTCCTCGATGTATTTCCTAGTAATTGTGTACTTTTGTTCTAATTTAATTATCAAAGTATCAAAATGAGCACACATCATTTCCATTCTAAAACATGGTAACTTACATTGTAAAATAGAACGTGTAAAATTTATTTAATAGGATTAGTTTTGTTTTGTAATAGCATATAGTACAATCTGCCTAAATCGTTATAAATTTACATTTGTACTAACTGAGAATTTTAAGGTATGCATAGCCCATTTGTCTATTATACTTAATAGATTGTATATATTGTACTGTATTGTAGTTTTCCAATGAGACGTTTATCGACGCAAACTTTGTTTTTGGCTGGCATGCATTTGACGTCAATGCTGCCATGAAAAGTGAAAGGAGCCAAAAAAGTATCGAACTTATGGCAGATTTTATGTATTAAAATACTACTACTAGATATGTGCTTATAATTCTAAAATAAGTTTGCATGAATGTACATAATTTGTAAAACTTACCTCGCATCCCCTGATTTATAAGCCGATTCATTGTAGATGGAGTAGTTGATAGAGATTAAAATGTGACTGCAATCTCTCTCGTGTACTTGAGTCACACAGCAAACTTCCAATTCCACAGTAAAACATTCAAACTACTCATGTCCTCGTTTCAGTCTCCATAAACCTGGAAATGAAACAGAATTTACAATAAAAAATCAATGACCAAATCGAAATAGGAAGCAACACTAAAAAAAGCTGCTTTCATTTCAAAAGCGTTGCAAGCTTTTTAAGTATTAACAAGCAAGTTGGTTCTGCTAGACTACCTTTATATATATATATGTTCTACATTATCAAAAGTAAATCGTTACGTTTTACGCTGAAGGCTAAGATTATCAACACTATTGCATTGCACACGATTGCGATTATATTGGCACTTGCTCATCGTCAGTCAAGTCGATTGGGGGAAGCTGCAACTGGATGTGGATCACAAGTCATTGGGGAATTTGCTGATTGTGATTACTTGACTTTCAGCTTTACGCTTGAGCAGCTGGCTCCTGTTTTTTTATGTTCCAGCAAGTCAAGTGTACAGCTTGTTTTTTCAACATTTGAGCTATGAGTTAGCTTGCAAGATTATTGCATTATGTTTTTACTTTACTACACTAGGATTTACTTTGGTGAGCTGATTTGCTCATCCTCGTTGTAAAAATTGGCCATTATTGGAAGATATTGAGTGGAAGATATGCTGTACTCTGTACATACTTAAGTCGTCGGATACATTACACAACTTTTAGGTAGTCGTAGTCCTTGGAACAAATAAGTTGCATTAACTATTAACCCAACTACTTCGAAAAAGGGATAAGTAATGTAAGACAATGCTTCATGTTCTCTTCATGATCTAAAAAGATTGTAGCATTATGTTATCAGCTCGGTTGTGTGTGATACGAAATTTTCTTGATCTTAATAGACAAAAAGCACTAACTCAAAATAGAGAAAGTGAACGAATCTTGTTCACTTGCTTCTAGGAAGGCTTTTTAGACATAACCAGATTTTCGACAAAAAATAAATATTCTACATATAAGTACAGTGTGCTGTGCTGTGCCGGTTCTTGTGCTCAACATACTCTGTATTGTGTATGTATAGTGTGTACTGAACAGTCCCAGTACATATACGCGGATTACGTGTTATGCCTCCTTTTTTGCCTCACCAAAAATGGAAGAAAAGAAGTAGTACTTGGAAAAGCAGAGAGAAAAAGTTTAGTCTGTAATGCTATTAGTCGTTGAGTGGACGGAATTTCAGTAATTTGTTCACAAATCGCATAAAGCGAGCATTCAGTTATGTCAGATATTGCATTAAAAGTCTTTTGACTCTGTGAAAAGTACAAAAAAAAACTCGTGCATTGAAGAATGGAGCTGCAGAAACAGGAAAGCAGGAGAGAGTAGAGGGGCTTAAGCGAGAGAAAAGCCTTTTAGTTGCGCTATTATATTTTGTGCATTACTTTCATGACAGGTTGACATTGCTATCACTTAATTTCATTAACTTAATTAGTCACGCACCTAACGTAAAAAATAAAAGGGTGCTCGATCGAATGGAACGAATGGTAAAATGCTGGTTCTAGAAGATTTTGCTTTGTTGGACGTAAGCCGGTGACTAACAACCAGGTACATAAAAACGAGAAAAAAACGAGTTACGATGTGGAAGATGATTTAATAGGGTTTGGTACAGAAAAAAACCAATGCAAAAATATGTTATTTCTGTACAAAAGTTTGATTTCCTTGAAATCATGTAGTGTGCAAATAAAATTTTGTAGAAGTAAAATGTAATGTGGTCATTGAATTACGTTCGAACAAAAGTTTATTGAATTAAAGTCCGTTTCCTCCACATACATCTGTAGGTTAATGCTCCCAATATATAGCTTGCAGAAATAGAAACGTGACATTTAAATATAATGTCACAGTTCAAACTCTAATTTTCCTGTCACTAAAAAGTACGTACGTAAAATTGACAGTTGGTTGGTTGACTACCCAGTTTTGCTGCCAGATGTCTTTATTAAAGCTGAGAATTATTATTTCGGAAAGGATTCTTATTTCTTTTGTGGCAATTGGCAATAATTTTGGCTCATAGCTGTTCCCATTCTCCAAATGGAAAATTTGTTGTTAAAATAATTATACACCAATGAAACTTTCAGTTAATATATTAACACGATAGTATTCATTAAACATTTATCTTTTCATGTCGGGTAACTCCCAAATCATATTTCATAATGATAGGATGGAACAGGAGGCGGATTTTCGGATTGGGAAGATAAGCTAACTTTGTTTTTGTGACCTACAATCCAAAATTTATGCCTTATGTATGTGTACATACTGTACATATTGTGCTCGAATAATAATTAAAATCTGATACAGCAATCATGATAATCTCATGAATTTACAATAAACCACACCTGCAGAGTCCACCACACAATAATATTTGTTGTGTTCTGCTGTTTAGAGCAGACACTAGACTTAATGCTTTTATCCTACATTCCAGCCAAAACTATGTTTTACTAACCGCCCACCCACATAGAGCCCGCAA
Source organism: Orchesella flavescens (assembly GCA_964034955.1). Lineage (NCBI taxonomy): Eukaryota > Metazoa > Arthropoda > Collembola > Entomobryomorpha > Orchesellidae > Orchesella > Orchesella flavescens. The sequence goes on along the minus strand of OZ035958.1, from coordinate 10,178,116 downwards.
GCTTTTATTAACTTTGTTCTATGTTGTGTGGTATCATCACTTTTCATGAAACTTACTGTATTACACCCATCATCATTTCAACAACAATGGAATAAAGTTTTAGGTGAAAATGTATATCAATTTACCGAAATGAAGTAGAAACTTAACTAATATACAAAATAAAATGTTGCCATATTGTTGATTGTGTAGGAGTGTGGATCTGGACAAGTTTGGCATGTATAGAATTCCAAATCAGCCAGAAAAGTTTGACGTACGCACAGAGTGTATAAGTATCCACAATCCAGTAACCATCCGGAAAACTGGTTCCCTTCACCAGTGATGATCATATGAAGATCCTGAATTTCACTTGATGTTGATGGGCAGCCCAAACTTATAGAATGCGACTTGTAACTTGTGTTGAAGCAGAAAATTTCGAATCTGTAGCCAGCCTTGTATAAATGATACATGCATACTTTGGAATATGTTCCTATAAGGTTCCCTTTAAGCAACTCAATCATCATTATGTAATAAATCATTACAAGAAATATCATATTTCATCTACGCCTCTGAAGAAATAGAGCTCAAACATACCATGTAATGTTAACAAACTGAGTGTTACAAAGGGGGGATTAACAAATAGAATACCTAGGAGAAATGATTAACAGTAATATAATGAGCGTTTGTAGAATTTTACTCATACGCAATTCTTCTTTGACATTCTATTCCGTAAAGCTTGTTTTTGTTTTCGCTTTTTTCCAAAATGAAAGAAACAGATTTGGATATAGATTTAGATGAAAGAGAAGTTTGGCTGTCAATGGCTGTAAGAACATTATGATTCTGCACTCGAATAATAGTCTATGGCAGCCTTATTGGCATTCATAAGCATAGCATAAGTACATCGACTTGACGCAATTACGTTTGTATTCGACAACTTATATTAAAGGTTGACTCTCACATAATATTACTTATGAGCATTCTGTATGCTTAGTGGATGAGCTTTTATTTTGAATCCAGACTAAAGGCTCCAGCAGCGTTTGTTTGTAATTTAAGAAGTGTGTTGTGTAGCTTTGTTATTACTTCTTCAATGTTTTCATTTGATAGTTTATTGTTGAAAATGATCGTTTTTCAATCATTTTGTCTCATTACTCTAATGAAATGGAATTCCTTTACAATTTGAAATTTGACTGATCTCTGATTTCCGTAATTAATATTAAATTGGGATAGAAAAGGGTACAAAGTGCAGAAGCTTATTGTCTTTGCTTTCAATCATTCAGGAGTGCATTCTCCTGAAAACAATGTCTGCATGTAGATAAACAAATCACGAAGAATGTTTACGTTCCAACCAAAGCAGCTTAATCCAGAAAGCTCTAGCAGAAACCTTAATCAACAAAGGACTGTTGTCTGTATTATTTGTATAGATAAAAGAAAATATAATATATATTAATCACCAATTAGTTTTAGTTACGTTACACGCTTTCGCTGACATGTGCGTATTATTGAATTGAGAGCGGGCGAGTACTCATTTTTGGGAACAGATGCGGCTTATCTCATTTGTTCCGCTCATAGCTTCGTTTCCATTAACAAGGATTTCAAAAGCCTGATTTCCAACAGAGTGGACAACTAGCGTTACAATTACTAATATTACAACGAATTGCTTCTACTCGGCATGCCCTTTTCCGGGAAACATCGCAGCTTCATTTAAATAAGTCCGTTTGTGTTTGTGTAGCTAAACCAAACCACCCGAAAGAAAAAATTCAACAATCTCAATACTGCTATACTATACGCCACGTCGTTCTTTATATATACTTTTGCAGAGTGAGCAAAGGGAGCCATTACAGGTCTCACAAATCTTTGGAGTTCCAGCTCCCGGTAGAAAATGGGTCAATGGATGAATCAAATATTTTTTTAATTTCAACCTAGCTAAAACAACTGCATATACCAAAATTCATGCCCTATATACAACGGAAGCACAGCCAAAAAAAATGGGAGAAAGAGAAAAAAACAATACTTTTTCCTTGTTCTACGCTGCAGGTAATAAATGAAAGTGTATACGGTAAGGTTTCAGGCGGACAATCATTTTCTAACGGCTCCATGTACATTAAAAATTTCTGGGCTGCTCTTTGTCTACCTTGTATGCTGCAATTCACCAAACCATTCACCCATGCAGAAAGTGAAAGGGAGTACCTTTTTGTATAGAAGAAGTAGAGAGTGTATCGTATCCTATTGTATTTTTGTGCTGCCGGAGGAATCGCATGAGCAGGATGAAGTTTAGCAAAGTAGAAAAACGGCAAAGAGAAAGTCAAGAAGAAAAACAATACTACTGCGTCCACTGGGCTACAGCTCTTTTTACTCTATATTATAGTGGCAGCCTTTAGCAGTGGAAAATAACTAGTAATTTGATTCCTCCTGCGTCACTGAGTCACTGTTGGAGGAAAGGCAAAGGGAGACCATTTAAAATAAGAGAAAGTCCAAAGAAATAATGCATTACATAGGGTTTTCTCACCATGCACTATATTGTGTTATATGGATGGATCATCACGATCATGATGTTATGTATTGCCGTTATGTTACCGAACCATTTTTTTCTGCAAGAGGCAATACTGAACATCCGGTCTCTCTTGATGTGATGATGTTGTACCTCTTTCTATTTTTACTGATACATGCGAGGATAAGGAGAACAATGGTTGGGTTGGAACTTCCATTCAATTCTATTATCATCATTATACTATACATATATTATCAGGGGAACCAGCACCACCAAAGCCAACCAACCTTTTCTACCATGCCAGACTTCAGCTTTCCTTTTTGACCGATTAAAAAAGAACAAGAAGTGAACATGGGCTAGTCACTTGTAATACTTCTGTTCTCTGCTTCTCCTCTCAATTTTCTGTAATTAGTGATTAGTTGCACCTGGTTTGCCCTCTCTTTACTGTTTCTCTAGTATTAGATAAATATATACGAAGCTATATATAGCGTGTGTACGTCTCATATAAATTCATCCGCTTTTTTCCTATGGAGGACCGTATGCAGTCAGAAATGCATTGTTTCTTTGTAGACACTAGAAATCAAAGGAAAGAGTAATTAGTAGGCACTCCAAATATGCCATTCCTCCCGACTAGAGCTGAGCTACTACATCTACATTCTCGATGGTAGGTAACTAATAAAATAATTAATACGTGTACAATACAATCTACCATTGCCTTTGTCGTGCTTGTAACTAAAAACATGGTTACCTATTAGCTCAGTATGTCTACCAAACACTCTGCTCGACGGTCATAGTCAACTTATTACCTTTTACGGCCAAACCAATATCATCATCAATTATCTCAAAGCCTCTGCCGTCTCCATCTCCCCTATCCATTTTGAGTAATATTTCACCTCGAAATTTTTCATTTAATTAAATATGTACTCTACTATTCTCCGCCTCTCTTACACATTTTCTAGTTCCCTCTTCCAACTTTACTTCCTGTTTCTGATTTGCCCTAACTGTCGCAAATACAAATCGATCCTCAATAACTTTTTTTATTACTATACATATCCACAGAGAGGAATTATTCAGGAGGAAAGAATTAATAACTGTAATAATAGAGGTTGAGAACACAAATCATGTTTTACAAAGCATTTTTGCTTCCTGTGCAAGGATGAATTATTGAAAAATTCCCCTTTGCTTTAATCCTTGAACTTTATGGCCCAATATGTGGCAGACCTGGAATGGAATGGAGTGGGTGGCTGAAAGAAAGAATTTGTTTGAAGATATTATGCAAAGATAAAAATAATTTTCTTGGAAGAAAAAAAAACCTTATCCCCATTTGTGCCCCAAAGTGTATAGACCAAAAGATACTTTCGCCTCCCGTGCGTACGTGATCTTAATATTGACAATAGCGCGTGGAGTGGAAAGGATGTTTTAACAATTGCAATAAAAAGAAAATTAAAATTCTGATCCGGAGGAGATTCGATGGCCTATCGGGATTACAATCTGAATAAAAGAGGTACGGAAAACGGCCTAAGAGCAAGAAGAGCTATCAAAAGTATTTCCCTTTAGGGTTTAATATTCCTAAGATTATAATCTAATTGAAAGAAAAAAAGGAAGGCATGTACACATTTTTCTTCATCTTGTAGAGAAAGCATAAGGTTTTACCCTAAAGGTTAATGCAATGCACCACACTGAAAAGCTTTTTTCATATTTCTTGCGCAATACATTAAGAATACCATATCTGCATCAATTACCTAAAGATTATGTGCCTAAATAAAAAGATATTAAATAGAACTATACCATTTTACTATTTCTATTTAATATCTATGCCTAAACATATGCGTCCATAATTGCAATTGAATTGAATTGAAGTACTAAAAATCCAATGAGAAGGTGAATCAATTTGTCGTTTCTGCAACTAATTGAAGCAAGTTTTTCCAGTGTCCCTTGAGAATTGAGATGAATTTTAATTAGCTCCGATTTTAATACAACTTAATCAGTTTGAGAGCTACACACATAAAGTTATGAACGCGCGTTGTACACGTAAATTACAGATAGTTTTTCATTACCAGTTCACTAATCTTACTGGGTTATTTGCACTCTTTGCAGTAGCAGAATGGCACTTTGGCTCAATGGTAAAAAGTTTTTTGTAGCTAAAAGTAAGTTGCTCGAAACAACTATAAAAAGATGACATTGACGCATGAACGGTAACGCATCTGTATTTATACTCTAATTTCATTCTTTTCCCTTGATAACTGAGCGGTTGACGGATAGCTGTGAGTAATCCTTTTTCATTTTTGTCGCACTCACGTCTGTCTTCATCAGGTAAGTGGTAAGTCCATGAATTTCATTGTCTATAAAGTGAAAGCTTAAGGCTGAAAAATGTGTTTTTCTACTGTTCTTTTACAATGTGTAATAATATGTTAAAACTGTGGCGCTGGCTCAGGTGACATTTTTTGGGCTTCTTAAAAGTAATCTCCAAGTTGACTACTTCCTCTTTTTCTAAATTTTGACAGAACTTCTTTTTATGCTGCACCAATTCCTTTCTAAAGGTTACTTGCATAAGAAAGTAAAAGTTTGATAACCTTTAAATACGAATAGTATATAACTTGTACATTTCCAGTTTGCAGAAAAGTATTGGTAGGCCTAGGATATGTGTATGTATGTGTATATTTGTATCCTAACAAGCTTCTAAGAACATAAAAAAACCAAATTAAAATTGTTTCTTTGAATTCCAGTTAGACTTTTTCATAGCAGTCACATCAAAGAGGCAAGAGACGCCAGACAGTATGACATGAGCATATTCAATATTCATAAATAAAGTAAAACAGAAAACAACAAATCTTTATATACAATTCCCTTTTTATTTTGAAAACAAAATGCTGACGATCTACATAAAAATTCTTTTGAATCTAATTGGACGGAACGGAAAGTAATGGCTTTCTAATGAAGATTGTCTACCTTCTTTTACTACGAAGAAAAATTATGGATAAGTATCATAATAATGATGTTTGTTTTTTAGACAGAATCAGTCATAGCATCTTCAGTCATAACAATTCCGTTAGGAATGGGTATCTCTCGCTTTATAGCGGGTATAATCTATTAATAAACAAGAAGTTTCAACTGAATAAGTATTTAATATATGTATTCAGTTCAAGGGTTTGAATTGCTTTTGAGACTACCTTTCCAAATTCATAATATTGTTTTGTTTTCTCAAAGCCTCTATAGGATAAGAAGATGCTTTTAGTTTTGATGCAGTATTGCTTGCTGCACATTGCAACAACATCAGTCTATATATACAGATGGATTGTCACATGAAATCCGTAACAACGTTGATTTCAGAGGCGATTCCACTTACCTCGCAGCAAAAAAGGAGTAGCATCTGCCTAAAGTATTCTTTATCATATGATATGCCAGCACTTAGAAAATGTGCCTTATTGTACCATATTGTACACATGGTTCAATCTTACAGGACCTGAGTCTTCAAAAAAGGTTTCACAAAAAGGAGAACGCCAATAAGTGCATAACCTTTTTTCTTTACCTTAGCTAAATCGGATTTTCAGATAGGATTTGTATGATTTTTGAGCCATGCGATTCAGATCAATCTCCTTCTCCTCGGGCTACCTTTTAAACATAAAGATTACATTAAAGCCACCGAAGGAAATCGAAGACGACAAAAGACACAAAAAAAGAAAGCATAAACCAAAAGTATATAGTGTGTATACATATGATCCCAAGTGGGGCTAAGATAAAAGCATGGTTTGGTTTAGTATCGACAAAATATATAAGTTGATAACAAATACGTACTTATATGCCCTCAATTCTTTCTCCTCCAAGCGTAAAAGCTACCAACCATACCAATGTTTGGGTCGTATATATACAATCGACATCAATACGAATTTAATTCAGGAGAAAGCGCATTTTCTTTCTGGGAACTGCACATGCTACATTCTACTTATTTATACACAACGTTACGTTACGTGTGTCTTATTCGTCTTTAGGAAAGACTCCTCACAGCTTATCATTTCCCAACAGCGAGGAGTTGTCAAAAGAATCCACCTTTTTTAATGGAAATGTAACATTTTGTGGATTTCTTGGATTTAGCCTCTTTTTTTCCCTTGACTTTAACTCGCTTTTACTTTCACCGCACACACACACACGATATTGTAGAGTTGAAGATGGATTGGTATGGTTTTTCGTTTTCCTGTCTGTCATTGCCTGAAAACGAATGTTGAACAAACGAACTCTCGGCATTATTCATAAGTAATGGAAGGAAGTGAATTTAGATGTTTATCGGGTTAAAAAAAAGCTCTCAAAGTAGTAGTGCGCTGCTGCGGCAATGGCAAAAAATACATAGTGTTTCATAATATGGGTCTAAAAACATTAAAGGCGTCCTTTATATATAATCTCCGGTTTAAAAATTCAAATAAATCATCTTCCATTTCTTTTTCTTCTTCTTCCCATTTTCTTACTTTCAGAGAGTTGTCGGGCAAAAAGTTAAGTCTCGTATCAAAAAGGATACATTATGTATCTTTATCCTGGGATGAAGAAAGTGAAATTATTATTGTATTAAACTCCATTTTGCCCCAAGCAATATGGTGTATGGCAAAACTAGATAGGACAAGCAGTAGTAGTAGTATTGTAAAGTTGGAGAAAGTGAAGCTAAAAATATAAGCATATAACTGTCATGGAGGGAGAAAGAGAGTGAAGTAAAACATACATAAATGGCAGGAATAAGTCAAGTCGTTCTTGTTTTACTTTACACTCATTCATATACATGATTTATCACGAAAACCGTCTCGTCCTTCCTCCTTCCAGGACTCTTCTCCTTTTAAAATAAAATATTGTTCCGTATACTTATGTAACCCTTTGCTTTCCCTCTTGTGAATAAAATGGTGTGTGCCTTTAGGTCATCCAAGACCTTGGATAGCAAAACTAAAGAGGAGTGAGTTGAGTTATCTGCATTTATTCATGCCTTTATGTAATGTGGTCTGTCCGGTATTTCTTCATTCTTTGTGAAACAAAATGCAGGAGCTATATATGTATATTCTAGTAAACAGTACATATGTATACTATTATATGTATCACTACACTGGAAAAGTACCAGCATAAACGAAAAGAAAGTTTTTGGTTATCTTTCATTCTTTCTAGATATGCTATCATTCCGCTAGTCTTTATCTGAAAGTTTAGAAACCATGTCAGCCTGTGCTCTGGCTCTCTCAAAACGCGGACTATGTATACACACTATGCGTGCATACATAAGAGATATCCTAAATTCTATTCGCATCTATTCGTAAGTAGCTTTCATCCACCACCTGTCATTCAGTCTTCCTTATTTTCACATTTCCTCTTTTTGGGGATGATTTACATCAAATACGTTAGGAATTAAACTATGAAATACAGATAAACATAAGTATTATATAACAAGTAGACGTTTGAAACTCCAAGTAAACATGTTTTCTCGATATTTCTGAGAAAGTAGATGATTATCAATCTAAAATAGATTGAACTGAAAAACAATAATGAGGAAGGCAAGAATTCTTCTGTGAATTGTAATTTCTCTTTTTAATAATTTACAGCGTTCTATTAGCGTACAAACAAACACAAATTCAAAAGAATGTTCTCATTGAATTCACAGGAAATTGTACAAAGAGGAAATATAGCATGTACTGACATTTATGTTTATTCAATGTGGAAAAACTTTATTTATAAAGTTTATGCTATAGCGTAGTGTTTAACATTCAAAAGTCTGAGAATGTGTTTTGTTATTAATCATGCGCACGAACATAATCTATCCATACATATTCATTTACACTAGCTAAAAGGAACGGCAAATAACAAGTCACATATTTCCTTTGCTTATCTGAACAAAGGCAATACATATGTTGCCCTTTCTTTCGCATGTTGTTGTTATCAAAGTAAAGGATTTCAATAGAAACCTCTTTTTTCTTTTTGGAAAAAAACGGTACAACCGACACAGTCTCAGTTAACACCTTTGAAAAGTTCTACATGCTCCAAGAACTCCAAGAACTGCCACAGGCAAAGAAACAGGTTTGGATTAAGGAATGTCAAGGTGAAGCCTTGTATTTCGTACCGATACCGATGTACCAACACCAACAAAACGATATTGGCTAGCCTTATATATTGTATATAGGCATATAGCTTCAATAAACCATGCAAATACCAAAAGGATCCAGTCCAGGAAAGTTACAAGAATGTGATGATACATTAAATGCGTGTGCGAAAGAAAAGGTCGATAAAAAGTCAAGGAATTCGTGTCGGTGTACATTTTTCATCAGTTTCTCATTCACACTAGGTGCAAAAACAAGAATGTGAAAGTGAGTATTGATGTGGTAGGAGGAAAACGGCAAAAGAACGAATGAAAAAATCGATGCTCATTCATAGCAGAGCAGATTTTGTTCAGATGGGATACAAATTTTCCCTTGACTTATGCATACAAAATTGGTTCGATATTGGTTGGATTAGATGTCAGCATTTCCAGCACGAGAATTTGTGTACAATTTGTGAGACACTGACTGAGGCTTACTCATTTTATGCTTATGTGAACCTTTAACCTTTGGAAATGAATACAATAATGAATTCAGGCTTGTCATTGTCATCAAAATTTGAAAGCAATCAGGTATTGAGAAGCAAAACTAGTTCCACCACATCAAAGCGTCTTTATAAAACTTTTAAATGAAACCTATTGTAAAAGAGTGTAATTCTAACACTCGAATTCCACAATCCTGTACGAGTGGCACTTGCAAAAACTTTTGAAATTAACTTTCCAAGCTTTATACTCTTGTGGACATTGGGATAGACGTGCAATATACATGCCACACTCTCTCGACAAATCATTTACAAGTGTTTACTTCACCATCACCACACAGAGTTATGAGAAAATTATTGGAACATTGACATAAAACCCGTAGTGACACTTACAATATATATATAGATGACATTAACTTCCACTGTAAGATTTCTTCGCTTCCAAGAATTGATTTCAATCGTCAAGTTCAAAAAGTTAAAGTGGAACCAATAAATATGAAAAGACACATAGGTTGACATTAGAATACATATGCCAAATCAATAGAATCCCTGTCAAAATGATTGGAGTAGAAAATGGAATGCCGAACTTTGGACTTGACTCTGCTAGCTCTGCAAGACAAAAACAAAACCATCAATTCTGGCATATTCGTCCACTGGAGGATTTCAAGTCTTCTCAAACTTCGTTATATTACGATAATATCATAACATCATCAGTCCCACCACTGCGGTTTCAAAGTTTTATTGATATGTTTATGAGACTTTTAACTGACAAAGACAAGGCAAGAAAAGGGACGAGCTGTTGAACCATAAAAAAGTTTGAAACAAGACGACTGCTACAACTCCTGAATATTACTATTTCAACATTTTCAACTGTCAGCCAACAGAACTAGCATGTTCTTACACGCATTATCTCCAGTTCGGAGTCGAATCAGTCGACAATTTTCAATGTCACGGTCGGCCATCAACCCATCCCATTCGATTTTAATACTACGACTCTATATATAGGTACTTTATAGGGTAATAATGTGTGCTCTTACGAGTGAGTGTCGCACAAGTGGTGCGGTGACATATGCCAGCAATTGCAATGCAATACCAAAGAAAGAAAAACAAAAGGAGAAACAGAACAGGAGAGAAGACGAAACAGTTGTTACTTTTTATGAGGACGGTAAAAAGAAAAAATACACAACACACACATCCCATCAAATTCAGCAAACGCGCAGTGAAAGCTTAACTTTATATTTTTTACCCTTTCACTACTCATGCATGTTCATACACGCATTATCTCCAGTTCGTCAGCCATCTATGCGTTCTTTCACTTCACTTGATGTCTATTCCGCACGGGAGTATGAGTATACACCATTTCAAACAAATAAGCGTGCCCAAACAAAAAACGCATGTTTTAATCAGTGTTGATGAAAAGCAAAGAAAAAACAAAAAGCAACACAAGTACAAACGATACTATGCGTTCTTTTTTTTCAAGGGAAAAAAGCTTTTTAGCACTTTCTCAACCTCCCCAAGGCAAACTTATTATGCGAATGTGAGAACAGACATGAGAAATATACATATAACATGCTACACGCCTTGCCAAAGAAACGCAGGAATTTGAAAAGGTCTTTTTTTATTTCCCTCTTCACTTCCCACTTCCAATACCGTTTCCACAAACTTCCCTTTTTTCTCTTGCTTTCTATTTCTGAGCCTCATTAAAAATTACAATCTCATAAAACGAGACTAAAAAACTCAAGTGACTTTACTCCAAGCAGAGATAGCAATAGCATAGCACCAAACCAACCAAAAAAACGAAAGGAATGGCATGGTAGTCCAATCGACAAGGCACAAAAGATAAAGAGAGTAGGTACATATTCCTTGAATATTTCACCGACTCTACATCCACATCCATCACATTGAATTTCTCCCAGTTTTTTTCTGTCTTCGTCAAATTCAAATAGAAAAAGTAAATCATCCTGGGGAGGAAAAAGTGAGAGAAGAGAGAGAGAGGAAAAAAGTTAAGAAACACAGCGGACGCGGACCAGGGAAGAAGTTAAAGAATTCATGAGTGCACCCACATTGCATTTCGACTTCTCTCTCCCAAGTTGATAGTCCCAACTCAGCCAAACTCAACTCTTTTTTCTCTCCGAGTCAGGGAGATGAAGAGGAAAGTGAAAGAGTGGGAGAGATCGAGCAGCAATGGGAAACACTTTAGTAAGTATATCTTCTACTTGATGCGCCGCACACACACATATATATTCACATCACTTTATGTACAGACAGATATAGGGTCTTACATTAGGAGAGAAAAAAGTGGAAACGGAATTACGTAACATTCATAACTTACTTTTTTCTTTGCACTAACTACGCCAGGGTCTCTTCTTATTACTCTGAGACGGCCACGAAACAGCTAGAAAGGAAAGGACGACAACGGAATTTAGGATGCCCGCATGGGATCTCTGAATTAGCATCAGTGCCAGTGCACACCAAAAACTATGTATGGGACTACTACTGAGCATCACATCCACATCAGAGTAAAAAAATATGAATTTGCCATGTAGTTTACAAGCCTTCATTCTCTTCCTGTTTTAAAAAATCGTAACTCGTTATACACAACTCTGTGTTTTTTTCAAGCCTACGACAATGAAGGGAGTGCGTCTCCAGCGAGCCCATATATACAATGGGGGAAAGCAGTTGACGAAAAAAATAGCGGAAGTACAATGTGGCTTGTGTCTCGCTCGACAAACAACTTTTGCCCATTTAGAGAGTGGAAAAAAGAAAAAAAACTTTTTTATAGGTTTTTTGCGTAGATTTATACAGCTGCTAGGCTGGCTGTCGCTTGTTGGATTGGAAGGGTACAAAAAGAGAAAAGAATGAAGAACTTGCTTATACCATCATCATCATCATGAGCATCATCATCTCCTTGCCGTCAGTATGAACCCGAAGAAACGGACAAAATAGTATAACATGTTGTAACACTATTCAGTTGTCAAGCCCCGTTTTCCTTTCTCAACATAAACTTCCATTCAACTTGTTATATATGTTTGCATACATTTTCCCTTTAAAAATGAAAACTTTTTCTTTCATTGTTGCTTCTCTTTCTCCTCCTCCTGCTGCTGCCGGACAGATAAATGGTTAGCTCAGGGAATAATAAATTCCACTTCATGTTTGATTCCACAGCGTCGTACAGGGCACAACTCAACTAGTCCTCTCCTTTCTACCATCAACGATCATCAAAATGGTGAAAAATGAAAAACTTTTTTTTACTTCGTGTATAGAATAAACTATGCAAAATCCTACGCGTACCTACCACCTATGATTTTCAACCAAACCTGGGCAAAAAAACTAGCTTGTGAATAATTTGCATTACGCAATAGGTACAAGGTGTCCTCTAGAATTTTTATTTCTACACCAAAGTTTTTGACGCACCAGCATTAATTTACTTGATTGTGCGGTTCGAGTTGAGTTGGAAAACGTAATGAGAATAAAATGACAGATGCAAAAGTGGGGAGTCTGAGCATTTCAAAAAGGCTTTATTGGATAGCGCGTTGGCTACAACTTCCTGCTGTTCGTTTTATAAAATGGTTGTTTGACAAGCCAATTTTTGAAGTCGTTATCGTGTATATATATAAAAATTGTGCGTCGCGTGTTCAATCACGAATCATCATCATTTCTGCCTAGGCTGAAATGGAAATTGCAAAATGAAATGGTAACAAGCTGCGGGAGTTAGAATTAAAAAAATTGACAGGCGCCGCCAGTACTGATTTCTCCAATCGAAATTTTGTCAACTTGAAAGAAAATCATTTGATTTCAAACTCCTCTCTTTGCCAACACCATCACCACCACATCATCAACATCGTCACATATATAACCGTTTTGGTTTGTTCGGAAGACAAACATTAAAATGCAACTCCCATTTTGGTTGGCTAACACAGCAGCAGCATTCGTTTAGGCAAACAAGGGTATTGAAAGTAAAAGCAAAGAAAGGATATGAAATGGGGAAAAAGAAAGTTAGCTTAATTTGTACTCTAAAAAAGTTTTGACAACTGAATTTTTCGATTTTCTACTTTTCTACACTTGTTGAGACATTTCTTCTTCTTCTCTTTTTTTGTTGAGAGAGAGTGGATGTATTATTGCATTATGGAATGCTACTGGCACTAGTTTTTATAATATATATATGGTGCCTGTCGGTTTACTTATGAAGTTAAGCCTCAAGACTTTTCTTGGAGTTTACAATTTCGCCCCCCTCAAACTACTTTTCTCATTGGTTTCCCCAAGGGAGGTCCATTTTTTATTATTTGGTTTCCCCAGAAGTAGGGTCTGTGTGCTGTGTGGTGGACTTTCAGTCGATAAGAAGCTCCATTTCCTTCTGCCATGCTTTAAGTGACATACCAAGCCGGAGCAGTAAAATGTATAATGCGCATTGAATTTGCGGAAGAATATTTTTATGTAAGGAAAAATCCAAAAGACAGAACATCATAGCAGGGTTCATTGTGTTACTTTAGAAAATCAAAAAAAGAAGAACCGAACATGAATTCGTAATGTAATCTAAATTCACAGACGATGCGAATTGCAATGTCATATGTGTAATAATAATACTTTCTTGAGACTAATATTATATACGAGAACTTATCGCTATATATGTACATGGCCGCTGATTCCAATAATAAGCTTTTTCTCTGCATTACTTTAGGTAAAATTATTATCTCAACACGGCCCTTATAACAATACAACACAACAATAGAAATTTGGGAGCAGGTCTCTCTTGGGTGTAGGTAAATACAACACAACTTTTTGGGATTTTGAGATCACGTTTTTTTCTAGATCGATAGTTGGTAGTTTTCGGATACTTTGCCCCCAAAAAATGTAGGATAATTCAGAAGCCCAATGGGATTCGATTTGTACAATGCATTCGTTAAAATAAAGCTTGTTTTTTGGGCTATGGCTGGATATATTGGATACAATTTAGTTCTGTATTTTTTCCTTCCGCATTATTTTGCTCCAAAAAAATGCCTTCCATTCCATCACTACACTGCTACGGTGGCCAACAACGATTTACAACGCCCACGATTCCTAAAGAATTTTCATATCATATCATATCCCATCCCTTATTAATACATAACTGGCTCATATTCTGGAATAAGGACATTAATAGAAACTTGATTTGTCCCGGATGTCAGGAGTTCAAAACCATGACATGACATGAATAATGACGGTCTACATTTTCCATCACTCTACTTTGCTACTCATACCATAACATACTACATAAAAATGACAGTCATGCTAAATGCTAATGCACAAGTCGTCTGTCTTGGAGAATTTTCACTATTATAATAATGCTATATGTTTTATGCGTCAACTGTCACATGTCACTCCATTCATTCATTTCCGTTTGACTGAATCGTACCATACCATAAATGGCATGGGGGTATTTATTGTGAATGATATACATAAATAATAGCGAAAATGCGTACACTTTCATGTGGATGAATGCATGTCACATTCGAATTTTTTTAAGGGTTTCTCTGATGATTCAGATGGACTTTACTCAACTTAATTCCATATGCCATGCCACTACTGCTCACTCACTCACTGCATGATGAAATGTCATGGCATGGAACAAGAATATTATGCTATGCCTATATATATGCGGGTTAAGTTGAAAATTGTAACAATGGAACAAGGATCTGCTGGAGAGCTATAGCATACCATATAATACTTATTCTCAACCAAAGAGAATGATCCCTTTCTCCAACGCAGAGCCCAGACTGGTTCTTTAAACCATAGTCATTTATTTCAGTCAGGAGGGAAAATGGAAATCACGAAATATAATGGTACAAGCATGCATGTATTTACAAGGAACGAGGAGTGAAAGCCTTTTGCACAAAATTCTCTGTAGGATTTTGTGGGTTGACTGTAATTAATATAAAGGTAACTAGGCGCGCGTACCATTATTATATGTGTCACAAGGATTTTCCCACTCTCTCCTCCGTCTACTGAGAGTGCTCATAAAGGAAAGGAAAAGGCAATTCCTGGAGCGGATGTAAGATGGGAAGAAAAAGGCTGGGAGCACACCAACCACACACCGCAAGCTCAATAGAGCAAGTCTACCGTCATCTAATTTAAATGATCTTATGCACTCACATGATCTGAATATAATAATATATCACATCCAACATCACACTTTCTTTTCAATGTGTTATATCTGTATGTAGCAGGTAAAGGCACCATATAGCCCGAATACCATATATACTATACCACCACCTACCAACCAAGGCACCAGTAAGACTGAAATGAAGAAGACAGTCAAAATCCTTCGAACAACCTAACGAGACTTTAACCAAACGTGGCTCAAGGAAGCATGATCATCATGATCATCATGATTGACTTACTTTTCTCGCTCTTCATCAAAATGTGAGCTCTTGTGATGTGTGGGTAAGCACACAACTGTATTTATAATAATAAAATTATAAAGATATATGCATAAGAAGATGGAGTGGAGGAAGAGGAAAGGCCTTTCTCAACCATACTCCTTTATTCCGCTACCTTTTGTATTTTCATGCCTTGAGCAACCCTTAGGAAAAGTAAAGTCTAACTTGAAATAATGATGCAAAGTGAACCAATCTAATCTTGGGAATGTATGTTGATGCTGAACACCAGACTAGACCAGACCACCTATGCCATAGCATGCTTATATACTCTCTTCTTCTGCCACTTAGACACTGAAGATGCTTGCAAAATAATAAGGAGGAATATGTCCCAGTCTTAATGTATAACTTCATTTCCATGATTTAGTCGCAGTGTGTGTGTCACATGTACATAAGTATATATAGAGCATTGATAAAGACACAGCGTTTCATTTGGAGTAGCTACCACTACGACGCTATGGAACAAGGTAGGAAACGAAAGGTCTTTACATTAGCGAACGAGCCCAATCTAATTCTGCAAGACGCTCCAGGTCTAGTTACAATCTAACCCTGAAAATCTAAAATGCAAAAGATGTCACATGCTTCCGACCCGTCTGTCTAGTCTACGAAGGAAAAAAATTTAGTGGTACTAAAAGAAGAGAAAGAAAGCTTCATCCTAGTACATGCAGAGAGTGCAGATGATGATGATGATGAATACAGCGCATATATCACAACCTTAGGGACTTTATTAAAAGATTTTGTGACAAGACTAGCGTTAATTCGACACAAGACCTGTAACGGCAATATGCGCTCACTTACGTAAAACGCACATGCGAGTATGAATTAAGCGTATTGACATTCTGCCTCGCATTTGATCATTCCATACAGTTAGTTCATACCAATACCAAGTAAGTCGTCGTCTCGCTCTACATACTTGAATACGGCTGATTATAACTGGGAACCCAGTTACCATTTACAGAGGAAAATTAGAAAATTCAGTCACTCAGAAAGAAAAATTTACCACGTATGTTGGTGGAAAGATGAATATTGGTGTGTGTAGAATAATAGCAAGCCAACAGAATACGCTCCAAATATGCACAATCCATTTCCAAAGGCATCGAACGGGGGAATTTGGGTGCAAGCGAGTGATGCAAAGTGGCTTCATTTCAGACAATATATTCATCAAAATCCCCAAAAGGAGCAGGTTGTGCTTGGGGTCTACAAAACGAAAGGAAATGAGCCGAGATTCGTTTTTCTCTCCTTCTCGTTCTCTATACCAGATCCACTCTACCAAAAAAGATGAAAAGACTGTGTGTGGTGTGGTACACAAGTTGAATATTGTAATCAAGAAGAACCAAGAGCGATGCAGGATATGCGATGCTGCTGCCATATAATAAGCCCACTTTTACATTATAATGAAAAATCGGTTTAGATGAATAAAAGGGAGCTTTTGGAGAACCACACACACATATATATATTCACTCAGTATATTATATTACTACTTTACTTTAGATTATCGAGTGCAAAGCTAGTTCAATCAAAAGAACTTTAGTGAGTCCACGCTCGCTCAGTTTTTCTCAGAGATTTGCTCATTATGCCACAGAATTCTTCTCCGTTGATGTACTTTGTATATAAAAATTTAGGAGACAAAGACAAAGTCTGCTGTTGCATCCAGTGAATGCACATACGATGTTGGTTACCCGCCCTAACCAAAACCACTAAGAGGTGGAATTAGGCACTTAGTTAATATACTAAAAATATATTCCCTTTATAGAGAAAAGTGCGTGCTTAATTTGTGCGTTAGAAACCTCAAAGGAAAAATGTGTTGGGTGGGAGTAATGATATGATCCTGGTAATATAGAGGGTTACCCAGAGAATTGGGTTCGTTACGCTTCCTCTTTTTATTAGTGCTTGTGTATGCATTCTTTTCTTTTTAAGCTCTCTTGGGTTTGGCAATGGCTACCAACCCAACCAACTACCAGGTGCATACAAAATTATTCTTTTTCACATCAGAGCAAAATCTATTTCCGTGAATTTAAATGTATATAGCACTTCTGCTGCTAGGGGTTTGATAGGCACAGCAGCTTTGCCTTTAAATGGGATGGGAGACTTTCGCATCAAAACTTGAGCAGCCGAATCGAGATAAAAAAAACCAAAGTGTGTTTGTGAAATGAGGCACGGAAATGCAAGTTTTCGCTTGGGCTAATGCGAAGCGACATTCGAGTTGTAATAGGAAAAATAGATAATGTAAAAGCTGATGGGACCAAATTAAATCGAAAAAAGAGAGGAGAGCGCGCCAGAGTGCCATGATGCCATATGAGAGTGAGGAGCAGGAGGCAAAAGAGCAACACACAAGTTTTCTCCTTGATACTTTTTGAAAAGGAAGTAGTCCTTCCTTTCCAAAAGAACCAAGAACCAACCAAACATATCTCCAGTAGACAGCAAATCTCCAGCAGTATGTATGTAGCAAATTAGGGACTTTATATAAGAACAAGACTTTCACTTGAGCTTCAAGAGGAAAGGGAAAAGGCTTTTGTTTTCCTTAGTCACTACAGTATGAAATTGCACACCTCCATCGGGAATTCCTTTGGCTCGTAGATCGTCGTTCGTGAAAGTTTTTGGTAAACATTTTAGCTCATTAGTAACTTCGGAGGAAGAGCAAATAGGATCCATATGTAACGAGATATATATACATATTATAGTATAGTATATCAGTGCCAGTATGGATGTGATGGAAAGGAACTAATACGTGCCTATTGTAAGTATAATGAGGACTGCCATTTGAAACAATAATAATTTAGAAAGATTTTTTGGCAAACAGAATTACTGCTCTCTTTAGGTTGACGCGTCACACTTTCTCCAAAAACATGTTCAATTTTATACTCATCTAGATACATATATTTTCATCTAAATTAATATCTGTACATATGTACGTGCATACAATTCACTTTTATCCATACATAATGAATTTCATAATATATAATGTCTCCACATGGAAAACTTAGCTCATCTTCAATTTACAAATGAAACTTGGCTAAATACTCGATTTGGGTTCTGGCTGCTACAGGAATTTGACAACTAGTAGCCAACTTCCATCATAACGTTAATTATGACTAAACTTTGTGCAAGCCTAACAATCAAGTAGTAAACGTACACGCTACTCTACCACCGATGACAAAATGGAAATCATGGAATTAACTATATTTCTTTCTTCCACTCTAATTTTAGCCCATTCATGTAGTCATGTCATATTACCCCCCAACCAGTGCCTATATAATCACCGTTCTACTGATTCTGACGTAAAAGATGCTAGCCAACTTGATAAACGAAATGGACTAAATTAATATTTATAACTTTTTAACGATAAAAGTTGAGCTTAAACAAACATAAGTCATTACAGCCTTGTATGGTGAGTAATTAATGGCTGACTGACATTTTTTTTTTCAATTTGTAAATATAGCCAGCAGCACCAGCTGTACATTCTTGAGCAGAGTTGGAGAAAATACATGAAGATAGATGTATGTACATGCATAAATTATCTATGAGTATTATTGAGAACGTATACATGGACTTTTTGTGGACATTGAGACGACAAAAACTCAACTGCCACATGGCTTGGCATCCTTAATTCAACACCAAAAAGTGGGGTTGGTTTTTTGGTTGTATTGTAATAGTGAGTAATGCATGAAACTCTTTTCCAGCTCCTGACTTGTTAATATTGCATTAATTAGTTGATACGAGTACTAAATGAAATGGGTGGAAGAATGTGCAGCAATACAATACGCATACTTTACTTTGGTGTGGAAAGTATTCGCTTCTATAAGCCCAATGTAATCTATGACGCGGAGAGCGTCACAAAAAATTAACACGTTAACTATGTAA
This sequence comes from Orchesella flavescens, assembly GCA_964034955.1. NCBI lineage: Eukaryota > Metazoa > Arthropoda > Collembola > Entomobryomorpha > Orchesellidae > Orchesella > Orchesella flavescens. The sequence goes on along the minus strand of OZ035958.1, from coordinate 10,158,841 downwards.
ACGACAGCCTTCCCCTCATATCATAAACATGGCTGTATGAATATAATGAACTGATCTGTCAAAGCGATAGCAATATATGATGTTGGAGTCCCGGCACGAATAACGCATTATAGCGTAGTAGCTACCGTAGCTCTTTCTATCTACATAATACGTTTTCATTTCCCTCTCACCAAAAAACACCAACTGATTTTCGTAATATATTCCGCTTAAGCTTAATTTCCATTAGGAAGGCAAATTGAGGGAAGCCTTGCATATTTGGTTGTTCATGTGCATTATAGCTAGAGCAGTAAAACTGTAGCAGGCACGAGCGTGACGGGTCGTGATAATGATAAGTATTTATTTCATTCGTTCAACTTTTCCCCATTTTACAGTTTTCAACTTCTCCACTTTATTCCTTCGTTCCTATTTGAATCGTAATACAAAAACAAGCAAAGCAAATCTCTTGAAAACGGATCGAAGCTTAACTGCTCAACCTTGACTTTTTATACAGGGAGCAATGTAACAACAATGAACTTGTAGAGGATGGTATTTCACATCACATCACATAACGAGTGAACCAAAGTTTAAATATTCTTCTTCATAATAATTATTATCTCCATTTGTAACTAGCAAGTGACTTGCATAATATGCATAACTTTTAACATCCATTTTGTTCTGCATCCCCTCTTTTGGGGTTTTATGGGTGGTGGTGGTGGTGGATGGAACCAACTTGCATGCAAAGTTGTAAAAGTAACTAATCCTTAAAAGCCCTCCTCATTTACCAAACAATCATCATCATCATCATCCTATTGTCATCATCAGAGACGCCACGACGATGCGATGGTGGTGGTCTTCATTTTATAGTGATGATGATCATGATCAGACCATAGGACTCATTAGGAAATAATTAATTTAAATTCACATAAATGTCTGTGGACACACACCACCACAGCAATTCGTGCATGATAATGTAGACAATGCAGTGTGACGCGGATGGAGAAGGGAGACAAAAGGATGTTGGGTGAGCTTTGGCATGTGCACAAGCTACAAAAACTTTGATGCTAACAATGAATTGCTGAGAGTAGTAATGTAATGATGATGGTCATTGTCATGAATGAGAGTAGTATAGACGGTGCCGCCGGTGACTTCAACGTATTTTCCCCTCTTTCCCCCTTTGGAACAATTCTTGTAAATAACGTTTTACAGTGTTGCTTCTGTGAATTCTTTTCATATCAACTCTACCTATACACGAAAGTTTGACAATGAGTTTATAATGCAATGCAATTCCGTCAATGCGCGGAAACTTATAGTGTGTAGTGGAAGCATTAAATTAATTTCCATTTTAAATGGTTATTTATCTGCATCTACATAATCTTTGTGGTTAGTTTGGCTCCATGTTTTACCTAAAAAAGAAAGACTTTTTTCCCCGGTTCAAGTTGCGTTCAAAACTAAAGATATGTAAGTATACTACATTTATAATGACGGTTTCACTTCGACTGTACTGAAGAGCTACCTAAGGATAAAAGTATTTAATATGTTGAAATGGAAAAATGACAGTCGATATAATTATTGGGCATAATTTTTTTACAACGAATAATTTAGCATTTACTCAGATGTACTTGCATGAATTTGCTTTCAACTTTACTGCAACTTCCAGAACCTTCATTTTCAGCAAGCTTGAATTGATCTACAAGAATTTTATCTTTCACATCTCGTCTTCGTTGTGCATCTTGCAACCCTTGCACGAACGCACTCCCAAATGATGTAGGAGTAGGAGTGTATTGTCTTCGAGTAATTTTCCAACACTGCACTGCTGCCCTTGGAGCTAGCTAACTCACGGTGAAAAATAGTGATGCAGTAAAGAGCACTTCATTGAAAGCTAGTGAGTGGAAACAGAAGAGCGGGTATATACCCAAAAAAAATCCACTTCAATAATGTACTTTGTGCGTATCAATTTCAGTCAGCTCAAGGGAGAAATGATGATGATGATGACGATGACGATAGTGATGATCACTACGATCATCATCTCGATGATACTACCATATAAAGTCTAAAGTGAGCAACAACAATCTCTATAAAAATGTCCGTGTATAAAAAGTATAACCAAACAAAAAACTGCCAATATTATTCCTGTTGCATCCATCCATCCATTCTTAACTACCATACGAGTCCATGGCTTCGGGTAATATTCCTTGAGTGAGCATCATTCAAGTACACAAGAGAACGGCATTTTTGAATCAAGGAAAAGTTGTAACCATTTTGTGCGTACACAATATACGCTTAATGGATGGCCCATTCATTTCGTATTCTGGATACAAAAATTGCATCAAAAAGAGCTTCTTGGTTGCCGCACCAAGTCTACTACTGAGCGCGCTTGGTTCTTTTACTCCGTAAACTTTACAAAACCTCGCCTTTTATGTGTAAGCCTCCAACTCAAAAGAATTTTTACCATCCCTAAAAAGTGCGTAAGTGTTCTTTCTCCACATAAAAAAACATACTACATATCCAGAGGAGGAAAGATACAAATAACGTTACTCATTCCGTACAAAAGGAACACACATAAGTGCTTGCCAAACAGGAGCTGCGGCAACGGTCGCCATTATAAGTTGCTGCTCCCTACTTTCTACACATATCCTTTCAGGTTATTCATGGAATGTTTATAACGTACGAAAAATGTAGTGCTTTTAACAAGCACATCTGCTCTCGTTGGTTCAAGTTGAATGCAATATCGTTGGATGTTAGATGTGTGAAAGTGAGTGAGTGAACCCTGCTCTCCATTCTCCCTTGAAAAGTTTCAAATATTTTCCTATTCCGAACACAAGGAAAGTCAAAAGCGAGAGAGAGAGAGATACTTTAAAATCCTTGTTGGCGATAAAAATTGTATATAAAAGCTGCAAGGATTGGAATGTAATGTGCTCCGCGTTTAGGTTTTTCTGATGTTTTGAGCTTTGACTGGTTGGTGGTGGTGGTGGCAGTGGTGCATGGTGCTTAGTGGTGTATACAAGTTTTGCTTTCACTTTTACTTTATTCTCTCTCCTTTTCATTTTAAGCACGTTATACACAATATATGTAGCACTTTGTAGTTTGGACTTTCCAATCTGTATTTTTGGTTACCCTCTCACTCTCACTCTCCATCCTTTTCCTTTCTTCTCTTCACTCTCAAAAGCTTGTGATGTGAAATTTAAAACTTTTGTGGATGAAATCGGTGAATAGATACATTGGAAGTTGGTGTTGGTATAGTTGGTCCCAGTCTCAGGAAAGTATTGGTGGAAGATCACAGGGCAAACCCACTTTTTCAATATAGAGCGGACAAAACGGGTTGAGACGAAAGTGCTTTTAATACTTCTCCATCGCTCTTGTAAATTTTTTCTATAATAAGTACCCTCCAATCATATAATATGTATGGAAACATGTATATAGCCATCCTTCTACGAGCTATATTACAGTCACGTCATAACCACTTTAGTAGATGTCCACTTAAGCTCAATCTCAATGTACGATTTCAACTCAAACGCCAACATTATTGAAAACGTGTAAAATGTAATACGACCCTACGTATAGTGTTATGTTGGGTTGAGAGTGAAACATGAAGCAGAGAGCCAGCCACGTGCGAAAACGACGGAACCAAAGGAAAGACAGGATACACTAGCGAGCGCTGTCAAATCCGAAATAAATTGAATGTCACGAGTCAGTCTTGGTTTGAGTTGTGTGCATATACTTTTATGGTTTATGGTTGTTCAATGTCGTGTCATATGTATCAAATATAAATTCCTTTCCCAGATCAAATTCTAAAAGTACTAACCTAGGTTGGGTTTGAGGCAATTACCACTTCCACTAAATGTATTACTTTTGAAGTTACACAGGTGAAGTGTCATCCGACTCTTTCAAATCTTCTAAACCTTAAAATGAGTAGTATATGGTGCTTCTGAACGCACGTCACAAAGTTTTAATTGAACAAGAGAAATCACAGCTAATTTTAGGGATTACAATGATTGCAGCATGATTTAAGCTTGCTGCATTGTTAAATATTAAAGCTTTAGTAAATCACTAATTCATGAAGGCACACAGGCCATGCAAAGCTCTTGATTTGATTAACTTTCATTTCTTTTATGTATACACCCTGAGGAGGAAATCATTCTATTCTAAATGGAGTAGCTAGTATTATAGTAATGCTGACTTGAACAAACTTCTCTTCTCAATTATGCAAGCGTTTTCTTGAGAACTTTCTCTAAAACTCTGCTACTCAACTCAACTCAACTTGTTATCAATGAGGCAACACCACCATTTCCATTGAAGTTCATTACTCCTCAGGAATTAAATCAGCAAAATCTTACGCACCAAGCACGCAACCCATGCGAACCATTATAACATAACATAACATAACGTCATTCTGCTAACCTAAAGAACTACTGAAATTTATAATCATTTCTCTCTCCGCACTTCATCATGCGACAAGTTACTAGTTTCGCTCTTTCATTCATAAGTGCACTACATACATTACGTATATCCAACGAAACCACCAACAGACAGATTGAGATGGAAGATACATACTTTAGATCTAAACACACACACACAGTCATGAAGGCCTAGAGTGGGTGCGTTCATTGAACTTGTCGGGAAAAGAGTCCCAGAACGAAAGTCTTCTGTGAGTTCATTACATTAGCTATGTCACAGACACCACAATCCTGAGGTAAAAAGGGGAACTCTACTTTTGGTCAGACGTACGAGGCCAGGCTAGACCTTCATTTCATTTTCTTCTACCATGTGACACACACTCACATGTACAATCGGGAATAGTTGAGAGAAAGATTACTTTTGCTAACCCTATAACAACAAAAGTGCCTACATGTTTATATATATCTCTAGGTCTAACCTAGACCAGCAAAACCCTTGTCTCACGTTTGTTGAGACGCTTGGAGCTATAAGTTATTATGATCATTACGCAATCCAGCCGTTTGAGCCGTTAACTTTGTGTACATACACGACATGACGACGACGAAGACATTCGCAGAGGAGAAAAAAAACTTCAAAAGATTTTCAGATACCCTTTTTCCACTCTCACCCAGTTCATGTTTTCTCTCACGAGTCTACCCAAGCCAAGTCAGGCCAGGTATGTAAGTACGATAAAAAAGCACACCACATGCGAAAAAAAACTTGTTACAAAGAGGCGTTGTATTATTAGTAAAACTCGTTTGCTATTCAAATTACGGTTGATACCCAACATTATTTTTTTAACCAAACCCATTTAAGCCTTGCTTTTCCTCTGAAAAATAATTCCCAACTTAAATTATTCATGTGTAATGGTATTTCCTTTCCTTTGGGCTTCCGGTTTAACCCACGCAACCTGGGAAAAAAATCTGACATAAAACTATTCAAGGCTTGTCTTTATTTTTGATAAGATTAAAATAATGTACCACACGATGCCGTATATACGTCTCCGTCAAAAACTTTGAGCTTATACTTATGTAACATTTATACCTTGTCACGTCCCATAATATTGTTTTAGCCTACTTTAGTTACATATTTGTATTTTTGAAGTCTGAACTTTTTATAATGGGTTTTGTGATGAATTAAAATGTCTCAACTTATGCTTACACAACCAGCTTAGCCAAATCATATTTTATGTATAGGATAATGTGAATCCAAAGCTGGACTTTTGAATTGTTTTGCTTTTATTTTTATGTTGGCCTCATTCTGTCCAGTCTTCGTCCTCGCGTCCCATGTGGTGGTTTATTATATAATACACAATCCTTTTAGCATGAGGAAGTGTTGACGTAACTTCAGGTATTCAAAATGTTCAAACCTGCTTTGTGGTAATTCGATCTGTTTCACTTCATATAATGATGTAAGACTTACCTATATGTATGTATGCTTACCCCGGCATAAAAAGATAATCACGGTTGAATCTTTACAAAGCAACATCTTTTCAATAAGCTGAAGGCTAAAGGTGTAGCGATGCGCATAGATAATGCTTTAACACAGCTACCAATTTTGATGAGGATGAGGATGATGGTGAAAGCTTTTAAGTGAAAGTTTCAACTAAATCGTACCTTCGTTCGTGTACTCATCTCATCTCCTAAACACATTAGGATGAAAAAACTTTGTGAGTTATATAGTAAGTTTAAGGATAGCACGTGCAACTGGGGAAATTTTATAATAATAATGGATAAGTTTTGAGCAGTGAGCAAGCAGCTCATTCCGTAAACTAATGCAAAGTTGGGTTTTAGTGAAAAGTCAAAGTTTGCATGTGTGCATTAGTCGTACAAAAGAGAGGACAAGGTAATAATGTAATAAATGCGTAGGCTACCTTTATCGACTCCACTCTCATCCTTTCTCTTAGAATAAAGTAAAAAGGAAAAAAAGTAGCTTCTTATTCACTAGATTATACCTTATGTATGTCCCACTAATAATAATAAAGTTGAGCAATAATACATTCCCCAACATCACATTCCATTTATGTATGTGTATTTATTCTCAAACTCCTCAACAACCTAAGAGCTAGACCATACCAAAGAATAGTAGTAGTATCCAAAGAAAATTCTTGGTTGTGGTATGGTATGATGTGGTTTTCTCCACACTGTTGACTTTTAAGAAGGATCTATAGCCCTTCCCTTAAACTAACGATGGATTTTGTAAAAGACAGTGGAAAAAGTTAATCCAACATCCATTTTCTGTAGTATGATAATAATACGGACTAAAACTAACCTGTTTTCTTTCTTCTTCTCCCAAGTTTATTTTCCGTTACATAAAATGGTAATAGAAAACTATATGCTTTTATTCAACTCAACCAACCAACTCAAAGTGAAATGGAAGGCTGATGATGATGATGACGACGACGACGCTGCTTTCTCTTTACTAACTCGCTCGTCCTGCTGCAAGAATTTAGGTAGTTGAACAGTTGTGCCGGGTTTTTTTCTTGCTCTCCAGCAAGAAATACTATAAAGAAGTGGAGGCTAATAAAATGTGAAATGTTATGTTGTTTTCTATTGCTAAATAAAACTTTTCTTGTTGAATTGTCAAACGCCAACAGTTTTGAATGCAATGCAGTTGGGTTTGGTGACTCTCGAATCTGCAGTGACAAAAACAAGTTTTCTCCCTCAAAATGAAACTAACTAACAAGAAATAAGAAAGTATGCATTAATATCCCACTATATGTTTATTGTCTAGCCTAGCTCCTTTTGCTACTGGATGGAATGAAATGAAAAACTATACATATTTTGTGGAGTAGATGGATATTATGGATACTACATAAGTATATATGGACGTATTTATGTATGCATAATTTCAAAACCTGCTACTTTGCTTTCCACTTCCTATTTATGTACTTTTCTTCGTCTTTCTCCCTCCTCCACAGTAATTTTCCTTGCGGACTATAAGTGTTAGTCAGCAAAAGGAAGAGGAAGTAAAGTACGCGTGGAATGGAGGAGAATACAAAGTTTTCATAGACTCTGATGATGCCCCTTTTCTTTATTCGTATTAAGGATTAAAGTTTTTCTCCCTGGTGAAATTTTCTACGGAAAACCATATATGAAACGCAACGTGTTAGCGGGTATGTTATTCTTTGGTGAAGTTGAAGTTGGTATTTATGTATTTATGAAATACAAACCAAGTTTTTTCTCATCCTCATCCCTATCCACACCACCACCATCGCATCACATCACATCACGACAGACGGAAAAGTTTCATGCATTAGTTATGACTTGCATCCAGCAACTCAAGTCAACTCATATCATTCGCCTTGTCACGACAGGAATGCAGTAGCAGGAAAGAAAACTTCTTTAATAATGTGGTGTGGTATGTATGAGTATGACTACGATGTGAAAGTCCCTTTTCCTGTTCCGTGTGTATGAAAACCAACTGAACCAACCTCCGCTTCTGTTTTAAGTTTCCTACGCATTTGTCACTTTCATGATGTCTCGTCTTGTTTGATGATGTTAGAAGTTGAAGGTAACGGTGATATGATGATGATGATGACGATGAGAGAGATCAAGGTGAATGTCAACTCTGAGAGAAATAGGGAGGGTTAAAGTCGTCGTCCTCCTCGTAGCGTGGCTAACGAATTACTAACGTTTTATAACCATCACAAAAGTATCCTCATTATTTATCCTCCTGGAGCAGTTCGAGGAGAATGTGAATGACCTCACTTTCTCATCTCTGACTCATAAGCCAAGCTGATATGATTAAGTGTGTGATGGTAAACACCGCAGAAATACTTATCTCATTTCATTGCTTTAATACAATGTGAAAATGTACTTCCCCTCGGGTCTCGTTCTCGTCCTCGTCACTTGAGTGACATGCCTCAGATTCCAATCCAAACTACCACATAATTTCCAAACTTTTTTTAAAAAAATTATGCAAAGTTTTTGTAACCATCTTAAAATGTTTTTGAGCTCAATGCTCAACCCTGTGTCCTACTCTTATATATTTAACCAAAAACTGATGTTTTACTGCATTCAGAAAAAACGCGATGAAAATAAAATAAGAGAAAAGACTCCATAAAAAATGTTAGAGTTTACGATTTTAGAGCACTTAAATACTTCCTCCTTTTGCTTAGGTTTTTTTAGCAACGTCGTCAACTCAAAATGAAATTATTCTGGTAGCTTTCCTTCTTTCCCCTTTTTTAAAAAACGCTGAGGAGCAGAGGAAGGAAAGAGAAAATGAGAGAAAAAAGCCTTTAACATCTAACATGTCAATTGCTGACTAGTCTTATTAGGCGTACTACTTTTTTTAGTGGTTGTACTTCCAGTGCAGCACATATTACCAGACTAATTTGTAATTCAGTACACGTTTATTGATCCTTACTACAACTACCAGTGTAGTGTCTATCCTCATGCCCACTCAGTCACAGTAGGGCTCATACTCCTCGATCTCCTCTCTACTACTTCCTCTTTCGTATCGCCATACTCAGTAGTCCAAGAGGGAACAAGGAAACTAGCGTAAATTCTGTGGGGAAACGGACGGATGAATGGTTTCTTTTTCTTATACTCAACTCCAACGCCAACCTCATCCTCCAACTAACTCTTATGCCCATTCATATATTTATGTATATGATGTGATATGAAGAAAACTTCAAATAAGTAAAGGAAGACGTAGGACGTTGTACGGACTTCCAAATTTCTATAAACGTTGTTATTGGCATTTAAACATGTATGTGAGATATCTCTTCTCTTTCTTCATTCTTGCTATGCATTTTGGTTGATCTGGGTTTGGTTTTAAAGAGGATAACAAAGATGTTGGGGATGTATGTTCTGTTAGCATTATATATTTCTTATAGCTGGCGCGTTACAATCTTTTCTCTTTCGAATTGCGTCTTTATACAGAACAGAGAGTTGGTTGGCAAGTATGAAAAAAAGTTTGATTTTTTTGCTTGTGCTCTTCCAATTCTGCTTCCCATACTAAAGCCTATAATGATGCAGAGAAAGTAGACCATTACACTACAAGAGTTTAATGCATGACGCTCCTTCATATCCTTTTCGTTATGTATTATTATGCGGAATGGATGTTTCCTTTTATAGTTATGGTTTTGATGGCTTGCTGGATTTGATATGGGGAGAGAGAGAGAAAAGAGTGGAAATGTTTCTTGTGCTGCAATGCACTGTGCTACTACTACTAGCTGGTTACTGCTAACTATTGCCACTTGTGTGTGTGTGTGTGTGAGCCTATTTCTAACAGAGCCAGAAAGTTGAAGCTTAACCACACACGATCTTCCCAGCCTTTTTTGGAATGATGGTGAAAGAGAAACTGCATTGCATACAATTTTCATGACTTTATTTTTAGGTTGAAGCATATCTGCATCGTGACGATGATCTAATCAAATAAATTTCATGCGGCTTACTCCATCCATTTTATGGGGAAAGGGTTTTAGATCGTTGCGCTTGTGGAACAGTGAAATATTACACGGTGACTACTTTCTCATCAGCAAATTTTCCAAAATTTACCGGGATCCTTTAAGTAAATTGTTGAAATAGCATAACATAAAAAGTATATATACCGCCGCGTAGGTGGTCCTAGGATGAAAAATAAGTACATTAAATTCAATTATCTGGTAGATAAAATATACCTGCAAGCATATGAATTTTGCCTTTCATGAGCTAAACTGAGTGTTCATCATTTCCACCTTTTCCGCAATTTTTCTGGTTGCTTGAGTTATATAGTAGTTCCATTTAAAATTAGCATTGTCATCTCTCAAAATAGATATGGCTCCACAGGAGGGAAACCAGTTATAGCCCAAAAAGGATGACATCTCTCCTGACTTTGACAGAAGCCGAGAGCTTAAATGACAAACTGGATAAAGCTGAGAAGGAAAAGATGGGATGCGAGGGGTGCTTTTACGACCACACCACCATACCACCGTCAACCATTGCCACCAGTGCATACATGTACGTACGTTGTGCCATCGTAAATATGCAAGAACCCTTTGCACTCTGGTGCAAAATGAATGATTCACGAGCAAGATTTTACCTCAACAGCTGTCCACACACATACAGAGAGACATAATATAATATTGTAGCATCACACATCCAACATCACCATGAATTTCAAAATCATCCAGCCAGACGAAATGAATAAATTAGTTGGATTTGTGTGAACTATATGTTTAAAATGTGTGCATGCATAATATATACCTTTGCTATATAAGGTATGTTAAAAAATTATAAGACCACCAGTGCTATACCAACTACCAAGTGAACGTCACATTTCAGAACCAAAGTTTTTATTGAATTACATTTATTAACTTGTACTAATAACGCATACAAAACATTTGCACGAGATTACACTGCCACTTCGAGATATGACTACGTTTCTTAAACATGTTAAATTGAGCTGTTAAACAATTATAAGACCACTTATAAGAAATCAGACTTAAATACAAAATTTTGGGCAGACATGGCCATCAATAACCAATATAGTTTCCGTGATTTAGTATGGTCTTATAAATTCGATGTTTCATGCCATCACTTAAATTTTGGAGGTATTCTTGAGGCTGAAGCACATTAAAAATGGCGGTCTTGGATCTACCAATTCTGCTACTAATTTCACGTTGAGACAAGCCCATTTCGTTAAAGGCTTTAATTTGACCAATTTCCTGGTCACTTAACTGCGTGCCACGCGGCATTTTTATGCTTTAAGGTTTGTTGAAGAACTCAAAGTAAGCCCAAGAAAATTCTTTGGATTTTTCATAAAAAAATCGAGTGAGCTTTTTGGTGGTCTTATAATTTTTTAACAGCTCTATTTTACATATTTGGAAAAAAATACCCATATCTCGAAGCGGAAGTTCATTCTCATGCAAATCTTTTGTATGAGTGATTGATAAGAGATAAGGAATGTAAGGGATTGATTACGGAAGGTTCATAAGCAAAGGGTATGAAGGGGAGTTAAGATATAGAGAACAAGTAAGGTGGTCTTATAATTTTTTAACATACCTTACATCCTACATCCAGGTTTCCAGTTCTTCTACATAATATGAAACTTTCACATTTCCCTCTGCTAATACAATAAACACAATTCGTATATTTCAAAACGCACAACACTATTAACTTTTTTAGAGTGTAGAAAATAAAAGGAACGTTTTACGTTCCAAAACAAGCCAAGTCACGATAAGGCCATTTATTAGGTAGAACTATAATGTATTATGTTTTATTGGCATTATGCATCGCAATTTGGTACAATGGAGGATTGGAAGTAGAAAGCCATTACAGAGTTCATGTTTCTACACATACACACATGCATATCTCCATATTTACACTCGTAATATATTTTGGTTTGTTTACTAGGGGAAAATGGTAAAATCATCATCAGCAACTTTCAAAGCATTTTCTCTTCTCACTCACTCATTTTACATTTCCTATTTCAAAAGATTTCATGTTCATGTAGGTAAATACGAAAATACGGTCCCAGCGTGAATTGCATTATATAACGTTTTTATCATCATCATGATGACGAATGTTTCCAACAGAAAGAAAAGCAGTTTACTTCCAACAAAAGGGAAAGGAGGTCCATTGATACAAAATTACCGAGTGGAATACTATATGTATGTGGCATCAGGCAAGAGAGAGAGAGCAGTTTTGTGCAAACACTTGTCATTTTCAATGCATATTATGTTGCATGTTCTTATTATACGTAGATGTTTTATTCTCTCTTGTGCATTATATGCATTTCCGGCAGTTTCATGAAGAATGGATGGAAGGGAAAATGGAGATTGCGAGGTGATTGGAGAGAACTTGAGGCAAGAGAAAGAGAGAGGAACCAAACAAATACAGTAAAATATATACAAATACAACCATTTTGCACCATCATGCATCAAAAAGAAGTCGTAGGTAGTTGTACTTTATGGGCAATCACAAAAGGAAAGAAAAGGGGATGAATAATGTGAATAAGTGCACATCTGGGGTTTCCTTGTTTTGTTGGCCTTCCGACTTAGTAGTTTCCATATAAAACGTAGTTCTAACTTCTAATGCGTTTAATGCGAGGTGATAAAAGCATGTGTAGCTCTAGTCAGTAGTACCTACTTACATTTTACAAAACTATATAATACAATGAGTTGTGCATGCATAAAACCGATTTTGTAGATTTTGGAGAAAATAAGGAAAAGTAAACAAAGTCAATAAAATACTTAGACTTACAACTACTATACATTCGAGCCTCCATATACACCAGAATTTTGAAATGCAAGCTGATGATCATTATATTACAAAACATTCATTTACAGGATTTAAGTATGCACCCTTGCCACTCCAGAACAGAGAACCATTTTAGAAACTAAACACACAAGTTGGGCTAAGGTTAAGGCTTTCTGGCACCTTGAGTGTACCACACAAACGAGAGCTCAAGTGAAAGGTTTTGCTTTTCTCCCACAGAAATAATCTGAAAGACGAACACGAGACGATCAAGGAAACCACAGGAAAAGTTTTGTGCAGCCAAAGTCCTTGTTTCTTCTTCACGAGCTTTATGAACTGGTACTACTAGTAGTACTCTTGTAAATTTCACCACCATCTCATGTTCCATTAAGCTTTCACTACAGTTTATACATATATCACTTTTCGCCACATAAACTTCAAAGTTTGGGCTGTGCATTGGTTCCACCACTCTTCAAAGTTTAGTTGCATTTTGATGCACTACAACCTACAGCATACATAGTCATGTTGTTTAAAGGAGCATTTCCTTGAACATTTGAAATGCGTTTGTCATTTACATTCACTTCTCTCCTCCTCCCTAGCTATTTTGACGTAGGAACAATGGAAAAACATTTTATTTCATAACGTTTTAAAAAGAATAAGAAAATATCATGACAAAAAATCACTTAATCATTTTTCTTATTTGTGAAAGTGCATTTGAGACTCGGGAACGTGTGCGTCTTTTTGTTTATTTACATTTCTTCATCTTTGAAAAATAGAATGTTTTCAACTTTTGTATTGCGTAGTTGTAAGAGTAGTAATATATAGACTGTTTTGATGCTCATATAAACAAAGAGTTTTGGAAGTTATAATCTTAAGGGGTTCTCCCCAAAACATTTATCTACTCTTGGCATAATATCCATAAAGCACATAAAAGGCTTATGCCATATATACTGCCAGTGATGACAAAAACAATGTCGCATACACGATCCATAGTTTATTATCATTTTTTGTTTTGGTATACTGCTGCCGCTGTTGTGGAGCATAGCAAAAGAGCTTGAAATAAAAGCTTTTGTGGAGTTGAGTTGAGAGAGAGAGGCTGATGTCTGTTCCTGATTCGCTTGCAAAATGTGAGTGTGTATATCTAGATGCTCTTTTTTTACCTCGTCTCTTGTTCTCTCTCTCTCACCCGCATCGTCATCATCATCATCTTCAAGAGCATCACAACAACAGTTTTTGGTACGCAGAGCAGACGAAGAAGACGGATAGATAATACATGAGCGGGGAAGAGCGAAAAGCAGAGCTTTACATTCTGCTTGGTATTTAAGACGAATGCATTAATTTGAAAGGGAAAAGGACGAGCTGTCATCATTCCCCCATCTCCACTTTATCATATCAGTAAAATACTCCATTCCATTTCGTAAAGAAGAAGATGATGATGATGATGATGATGAGGAGGAGGCTTGGTCGCTTGGTGTATTTACTTCTCCACACTAGTTATCCTACTAAAGTCTGTAACTTCGTTCTCTCTTCCCACTCTCATTCATACGAATCTACTTATAACAAGACTGTCAGGAAGGAAGTAAGCGAAGCGAGTGAACTACCCAAAATCCTTTGCCATTTCTCTTCCTATGCTTTCCTTCCCATAGTTCATTATGCTGCTGTTGATATAACTCGTAATTCATTCTATTTATTGTTGCTACATGATTTTACAACACTGTAAATTCCATATGAGAACAGGAGCAGGAACTATATTTTAAGGCTCTGAAAATACTTACTCTGAACTGAACTGAACCGCGTAAATATGACCGTGCGCTTCATGTTACCAGCCTTCTTGAAGAACCAGAAAAGCCTCAGGAATATGGCGTGGCATAACAAGACACTCCTCAGAGAAATAGAGAAAATAATTGCACATCACGCTTTCTTACTGCCACCATAGCTTTTCTACTTAGATTTTAGATGCACTTAAAATCTCAATCTCGGAAGAAGACGTTTCATCATTAACCAAAACTATATTATGTATAATAGTAAGGAGCAAAAGGAGTACACAGAGCTACTACTTCACTTCCGTTCTTTTGCTGAGGTAGCATGATGGCGTGTGTCACCAATTCCACCGCACTTTTAGCAAAATACTTCAGCAATCTTGATAGCAGGGTGGAGAATGTTTTATAATAAAAGAAGGTAAATGAGGCAATATTCAGGAGGAAAAGCTCTAAATGATATTGCGTGACTGTGATTGTATTTCCCATCAAGACAGAAAATAGAAACAGGGAGCGAGAGAGAAGACTACTAAGCCAAGAAAATAAAATAAGAAGCATTCAACTTCCAGGACAAGTGGCTGATTGACTCATGACGTGAATTTGAATGCAATGCACAAAGTTATTCAGAATTTAATTCGAAGGGTGAAAGACAAAGACGGAAGGATGAAGAGAGTATGAAAGAGGAAATGAAACATCTGGATCGTATCCGTGAAGCCACCATGCGATTTTCCTGTTTAAGAACAAAAGTGAATCATGATTCATGATGCCATAAGGCATTTGAGCAAAATATATATTAAGGTAAATGAACATTTCATAATCTTAGTTTTAATCTTAATTTTTCTCCTTGATTCCAAATGTGAATAGTGATAAATCACAGCACACAAAAAGAATCACGAGGGAAGGAGAAAGAAGCCAAATGCACTTTTTAAGCACTTGATCACTATCTTAATTTTCATATCTTATAAATTTACTTTCTAAAGTACTGCACTGCTGATGCAATGGTTTGGTGGGGTCCCATTTATGCATGCATTAAAAGGCATTGTATTTATATTTTCTTTCACTATTTCTATTGTTCTTGCACACCCCCATTTTGGTATAATAGCGTTTTTATCATAATTATTATTAGCCCCACACGCTTGTTATTATTCATCTTTATCGCTACACTCCTTTTCTATATTTTTCCCAGGTTTGTATAATATTTGTGTTTGTACAGTGAAACAAGGAGATTTTCACGCTTGTCATAATCCGTCCCTAAGAAAATTTATCAGAGGACATAACAAGCTTTCCCATCGATCTTCATGATATGTATGTGTGTGAGTTTCCCGGTTCTCCCCCTTTAATTCTCATGATTTACCATTTACCATTTTATTCCTCTGCCAAATAACAATCATTGAGTCATTTTTTACAGAAATTTTGATGCATGAGCCTTTTCCACTTTAGCAATATCTCGTGATGTAATGTTTATATCATGGAGTGCCACTTTGAAAAGTTGAAAAGAGAAAAAACTTGTTCTTTTCATGTTTATCTTAATTCAAGGAAAAAGAGTGGAACGGGTGGAGAGAGAAAAGGGGGGATTCTTTATAAAGAGACGATGACGAACGATCTTTTGAGAGGGAGCATATTGAACATGAGACGCCCTACAAATGAACTCACTTTCTTTCTCGGCGTCTCTTCTCTCACAAATAATATTTATTAACATAGCACATGCTACTCAAACACCGTGTGCCGCTTCAACCCAAAATCCAAACGAAAAACCCTTTTCCAATTGTTCACTTCACTACAATCACAAAATCGTCGTCTGGTGGGGACCTAACAAAAATATATGCGAGGTTCTAGACAACAAATATATTTGCTCTTGACTTGTGTGATACATACATATATTCACATTATTTTCCGTGATCTTTACATACGACGAGTACTTTAAAGAAAAACTGATGTACGCACATTCCTCCTTATTTTGGAAAAAGGCGACTGGTATTCTGTAGTTTGTCGGTCGATCACAAAATCTCGACAATCGAACTCTTCACTTTTCTCCTACTGAGTGAGTTCTTTGAATTTTTACATACGTTCCCATAAAGCATCAGTTTATATAGCGTATTCACAATTTTTACGACGGGAGCAGTAACCGTCAAAGCAATAAGGAGAAAAAGGGAGCGGAGCACATTTCTCAACTTCGTATGGTTACTACTGCTACTTCTGCTTAGTACAGACAGCAGACACGAGGAAGATTCTTTAAAAAGGGTAAAAGGCAATATTTCCCTATCAAAACCCCTTTAAAATCGGATACACCCCCTGGCGTTAATTTCCGTTCTTCTCTCTCCCTCTTAACTAACTTACACAACGTATGTTAGATACATATTTCCAATTTCAACGTTTCCCTTTCGTTGTAATAGTCCATTTCAAGACTATTTTGGATGCGTCCTTATCATCAAGAAGTTTGCTCGTGCTATGCTACGTGGAAGTGGAATCATGTACATTATAAATCACAATTTCAAACCAAAAAGAATCAATAAACGATTTATAACAACTTGAAATTGATAAAGTTTTCCAAGGTTGGTTGTTGGTTGCATCATCCTTGAATAGCACCACACCACAAAGCAATCCAAAACCACTTCACGATGTTTTGGTGTAATTCCGTTAGTGGTCCCTTTAAAAAAGCTATAAAAAGCGTTTTTACCATGTCATTAAGCGTAGTAGCTCACAACCATATTATCGTGGTAATTCTGGGACCACGTGTGGGATTTTTTTTTATAAATCTTTCACTATATCTGGAAGCCGCCATCACTCACATGTTACGAAAACAGTAATATTATGTATTCTTCTTGCATACCTAAACCAAGAATAGAAAGAATATGCATGAATGAAACTTCATCGGGCTGCTCGTGTTCCTCCCTTTACGATTTTTGAACCAGCAGCCAGTAGTTGTAATAAATAATTATCAAGGGAGATAAAAGTTTCGAGTGTGTATATATTCCGCTTTTGCCTCTGTATTTTTTTGTTGACTGGAGGGTCTCTGGACTGCACACTGTGGACTAGAATAATAATAATATACTGACAAGATAAAAAACTGAAAGGAGGAGGAAGGAAGGGGATAAAAAATGGCATTAAAAAATTATCCATCATCTCTTAAGTGAAAACCATTCATTAGAGCCACTCATGAAAATAAAATGGCAGTAATACACACTACACACACACAACGCCCGTTATTATACCCACCATATATTATACAAAGTAATTCATTTTCCAATGAGCGAAATGCCTTGTTCACTCCTTTTGTATACAAATATATTATATACGGTCTAAAAATACAATAGCAGGTTTCAATTTAAAATATTCAATGGGAGTTCCTTCGTCTCTTATAACTGTCAACGAACCACGTAATTATGTTGAAAACTAGTGTGTTTGCAGCCTGATAACGAGAAAGTATATAAAGAAAAAAGCTGGCAAGACGCTACGGAACAGCAAGCAACACGTTTTCCAGAGAAAAATATAGCTGGTGTGTGGCAACTGGCAAGCTCCAAAACATTTTCTCATTTTTCGTGATCCGTATCGACCTCCCGTGAAACCAAAGCTACTTTCTCTTAAAAGATATGAGCGGAATATGTACACGTATTTTATGCATAATAGCTTGTGAATGAACGGCAAAGTGAAATAGAATGGAGGAAGCAGAAAAATGACGCATTACACATGTTATTTATGTCCATACAAAAGTACAATAGTACGAAATGTTAGTCAACATCATCATCATCTGAACCTGAATCTCTTTCCACAGAATTTTGTGTGTTGGTATAGTATAAATAATACTGAGAGGAACAAAAACAACTTAATTTTATTCATAATTCTTCTCCTCTCACTCCTACTTGAATATTTAGTAGATTTTGCTTTCCTGCTAGTTACTCAAATTATGATATTCTGTTGTGTGCAAGAAAAACATAACGTCAAACGTGTTACGGCAATTATAGTCATAGACGGACTCTGCTTTGTTACAGCTTCTTGTCATTTTCGCCCGCTTTCGAAAGAGCATATTTATATATAGCATCATCATGCTCGTGTTTTTTTTTGCCGGAGGAAGAGTAAGTGTCTTGATTTAGTATGCAAAAAGTGAAAGCCTTTTTTTCTTGAGCTGCTTAACTTATTTCTATTCTGTGGAAGATCAACATGCCATTGGCGGCAACACTTGCTCATCATGATGATGATGTTGATGAAAGCTTATGAGCGCATCAAGTTATTTGAGAGGGCTTTGTTATCATACCCTTCATGACTTAATATTGATCGGAAAAGGAAAAACTTCTTTTTGGGAGTCTATATAATTTACATAAAAAATACATGAGTTCATGTTCCAATGTTGTTTGTTCATTTACATAGAGAGGAACCCACCCATTTTTGACTAACTACAAAGAGAAATGATGATTATGCATAAAAGTAGGGGACAGGAAACGGAAAAGCTTGGGAGAGATTAGAGAAGAATCAACAGCTTTTTCTAGCTTAACTACATTCATCCTTCCTCAAGCTTATGATGATTATAGTGATGTTACGTGAGGGAACATTTTGCAGTGTATAGAAACTTGTACTATGGCCTGGCCTGGCATGGCCTTTGCATAAAAACATCCGTGTGTATAAAATACACGCACTAGGAGACTAAATAAACGAAATTATCATAAAATCATTACTCTCAGAATCCATCGCTCCTTTTTCCTTTGAGAGGATAGATAGGAAGGAAGTAGCTAGCTGAGTTGATCCTCGTTTAAAAAAAAGAGTATAAGCAGTTTTGGATTTGAAGAGAAAGAATGAGAATGAATGAAGTACGTACTCAACTCAACTCACACCATGCCTTCCCACGTTGCACACCACAAAAACACTATATTTATAGCGGCACAAGTACGTATCTGGTATCTCAACCAATAATGATGATGATGATGACGAGGATGATGTGGATGGTGGTGATATGCTCATCACATCACTGACGCTGATGAAGTGGGTGCTATTACGTAGACAGCAGCCCCGCTATTACAATTATTATTGAAGGAAGAGAGCAAAAAGAGAAAGGATATAAGGCAAAGATGCGTTTGTATAAAAACACAAAGTTAACATCTTTTTTCCTCTCTCTCTCTCAAATTTTTTGACTGCTGAGTGAGAGTGAAGAAAATTGGACATGGATGCTTGCTCCTCAAGCCAAGCTGACTTGTTTTTAGCTCTACCCTTTTCCTCCATTTCCAGTTTTTTGGTTAATGGAGTGAATGAGTGAAGTACTGAAGTGGGCAATGAATTGAAAGAATGAGAGGAGAAGAGGAAAAGCTTTCCTTTGCTGTTTCTTAATGTGAGTTGAGTTCCCTACTCTGCTCTTTTTTTGGGGCCCTAATTTTTGTTAGAAGAAATCTTTGTCGTCTGTCACTTTTACACCCCTTCCACAAACAAGGCTACATCAACCAACCAGTCCAATCCACAACACCACTTTGAGGCGAGGCTGACTTTTGTAAACTTGTAGTTGATGTTGGTAGAGATGTGATGTTTGTTTGTATATAAAAGCAATATAATTTCCGTCACTATGTCCATATACTTACGACTTCTCTGTTGCAAAACGATTTGGGGAGATTAAAGACTGTTTTTTGTATATTCAGCGTCATGTTTTCTAGAGTAAGGGATATTTTGGCCATCAAGTTGAAAAAGTAGTGTAGCAGAGCAGGCAGGAAATAGGAAATTGTGTATAACTTTTTGGGTTTGATACTCTTGCTGATGAAGATGATGATGATGTTCATGAAAATGGTGCTTGTGGTAATGATGTTATGTTGAGCAGTAGTCACAAGTCACAACTATACACACTCAAAAAAACATACTTCACTTTAGCAGCGTCCTTTTTCTCTATGGACTCTCGCGAACTTTGTAAGTGGACGCAGCACCCAGAACAGATAAAGATATCCACATAAATTTCTGAAAAGGGCATATGCCTTTTAACTACAAGGGTCTTTAGGATAGTCAAGGGTCCTTTTTCTAAAGATCCTGTTTTTCTGCATGCAAATACACATCTAGATAGATAGAAAAGTGAAGTTTATAAAGGCCGTCATTTCTGGATACATTTTGAGTATCTACTCAATGTCCCTATCGTTTGCCACACTCATCTTCCCCTCTCGCCTCGTCATCATTATCATGGTAAATGAGCCTTACGGATTTAAAGTAGATAAATCATCTGCTCGTTTTGTGCTCACTCGGTGCTTTTAACTAGATGGAAGTTGTTACAATCAAACGACCTCAAATGCAAAAGAAAATATGTGGGTTGTACTTTTATACTACCTTGTAACATATAAATTATATCAAACATGGGATCCATGAGTAAAGAAAGGAAAGAGAAGAGAAACGGTTGAAATATTTTCGAGAATGGGAAAAAATGAGGAAGAGTCACTCAGTTAGTTTAGGTCTGGGACCGAGACCAGAGTTGAGTTAGTAGTTGGAGAGATAATTTTCCAAAGTGCAGCTTTAGCTTGCCCTCTTGTTCCAGTCTGACGACGGACGACCTAGCAGCATATTATGTCTATTGTGCTAAAATAAAGTGACCTACATTCTTGCACATCTCGAATCACGTAGGAATAAATCCAAAAAATGCCCTTTTGAAGATTACTTTCGTTCTTACGTACAAACACACCAGTAATTATGCACCGAATAGTAATTTCAAGTGTTTCGTCATGCATTCCCGCAGAGATGCACTCCACAAAACTAATAAAGAGCCTTGA
Organism: Orchesella flavescens; assembly: GCA_964034955.1. Classification (NCBI taxonomy): domain Eukaryota; kingdom Metazoa; phylum Arthropoda; class Collembola; order Entomobryomorpha; family Orchesellidae; genus Orchesella; species Orchesella flavescens. The sequence continues at coordinate 10,137,763 of OZ035958.1, read as the reverse complement.
AGTTTCATTTCAACCATGTAATGTTGAAAATTTCCATCAAATTACATACGTTCTCAGGGGCAGAAGAAAGTAAGACGGGTGCAGGTAACCGTGTTACTAAAGTACGATTGCGTTTGAACACATTATTTAAAAGTTAGGTATACTTGGATGGTGAATCAAAGTGTGACAACCACTTTACTTTTTTCTGCGTCTGTTCCTGACATCTTAATTCCCTTCCTTTTATACAACTCGACAAATGAAATATATCTCCCCGCACGTCTTTCAATCCTTGTAATCAACATCACAGCCCAGCCATAGCCACCCAGATGTGGAGGTGATTCGCCTTTCTCACGAACAATAATGATTTTCTTCCAAGGTAAAAAATATAGAAAGTTCTTATATTCCTTCCGTATCATTTTAAAAGAAGGATTTTTCTCTAAAGATCGGCTCTAAAAAAGAGATTGCGTGCTGCTGCTCCGATATATGGTGCAGTTGTGTTTTTTTATTATAAAAGAACCAAAACACGATTTGATGCTACATGCTGTTATGACTTAACTTGATGGTGATGGCACACACTCGCCAATAAAATGCATGAATGCGTTGAATGGGCCATATAACTCGTTTGTATTCCCATTACAGCTACTCTCCTCCACAATTATGGGAGGAATTGAGTTCTTTTTGATGAAAATTGCTATTGCATACCCATATTTCATTATGTAACCTGGTTAAACATATATATTATATCTTTTATATACACAAGCGCGTTTGCATTTGTTCACCCAGTAGTTTCTATTTCCGGTTTCTTTCATGGCAGACACAATGCAGTTTTGTGTCTGCTGTCTATTGCCACATGCAATGAAATGGGGAAAGCAAAAGCGTCTAGTCTAAAAATAAGCCTAAAGCCTCTTATTATATTTTTACAGCAAATACACATAATATACAAAGGTATTGATAAGCGAATGAGAAAAAACGAATTACCTTTTCACGACGTTCAACGCTGTAACAGCAAAGTAATAATAATTGTTTGATTTGGTATCCTTTTCTTCAGTGCTCACCAAAAACAATATAATGGGTTTACATACTTTTCCTTTTTATCAAGACGAAGGACAGATTTCACCATTTAATAGGTTTATGTTTTTGAAGGAAAACTTGAGTATGAAACTGCAATCACCACACGAAATTCACTTCCGACAATCTATAGCAATCATGTACGTATGTTCCACTGCATGTGCAATTTTTGTAAATGGATGAAAGCACACACGAAATTGTCAAACTTTGTCAAAAGGTTCCAGGCCAAGGTCAATTTTCCACATTTACACCCAACTAAAAAGGTGAGAATTACAGGATCAGTATGAATGTATTACCACGTCAAAAACAGGAGTAAAAGAACGTGGAGTTCGATTACTTTTTCCGCTTCGGGGAACGACTTTACTTTCTCCCAGTGATTTTCTGGTATTCCAGCTTTCTTCCTTTACTGGAGTTGTTTATTTATGTTTATAATTCACAAACACGCAAGTACAAGAGCTAAGCGTTTACCTTGAGACAAGCAAGCAATCTTGTTTTAAAAAAGTGAGCGACGCTACAATACAAACACATATGTTCATGTATAACGTGTTCCGCACTTTGGTATTTTTCTTTGGTGTGGTAGAGTGGTGTAGTAGTAGATTAAATGCGGTGGAAGGATTTAATGTTGCAGTATAATCACTAAAATTGAGTTCACCTCACCTTTTTTACAGGATACTCCTCATTACACATTATGAACATAGGTGGAAGTTCATTACTTCCTCTTTGTTTTTGATAATGCGGCTAAAATTAGTTTTAGTTCCTTATAAACCATGAAATATGTGAGCTGTGAGTTCACTCTGAAATTACTTAGCACAAACTAACTACACACTCTCCCTTGCATTTTTTTATGCTCAAATTGCATACAACAGCCAAGCCAAGCCAGCGAGCACCGCGATGAATGCACAGGAGGTAAAAGAGAATAAGAGAGTAGTAGACTGAGGAAAATGAACTTTCCACAAGGTACCTACATAATATAACGTTTATTTAGGGATGAGATGAAAGATAAAGTACACAGGTATTCTCGGCCACTGACTGAGTGAGTATCTTATACCAAAACGATGAATGAATATGAATGTACCTGAGTTTGTAAACTGTATAAACCTTTGCTTACTTTGTAATATTATATTACATTACATTACACATCAGAGTACCTAATACGTTTTCATCATAATCGTTTTTCTAGCTGCTTTCACCTGGAGCACTTCTTCATAAGAATTTAGTGTGCTGGTAGTGAAAGGAAGCTGTGTTTGTGTGTGTTGTGTAAGTAGGCAAGAAAAGAACAAGGTTGCAACAAGCACATCAGCGAATCCATAAAAAGTTGCTGGTGCGGAAACAAGGGAGGTTTTCTCCGACTCCTCTTTGCTAATTATTTATTTGCACCACTTTTCTCCTTCACAGAACAACACCAGTCCGCATACCAAGTTTCGTCTTGCCTAAAAAAAGGAGACTTGTACTTATGCCTGCGAATTGAAGAAATGTGTATATTTTTGTAACACTTTTTAAATGGGAACTCTAACTGTTATTCACAACAGATACAGTATGTTTTGCAACAACTATAAAAGTGCTTCTTCGGAATTTGTTCCCTTTCCTCCTTTCCCTACTATATAGTACACTTGCTGAATAAATTAGTTGAGTCCGCTGAGAAAAGAGATCAAACTCTGTTCTCTCGTACAATTAATCTTTTTTCTTTGGTAGTAGTACAAATACAACTACAACTGCTCCTGTACCCATAAAGGTTCCACTATCTTATTTCTTGCTGCTGAAAACCACACTGTAACATAGTATACTACACACTTCCTTTTGCAAAGATAAAAAAATGCTGAGAAATGTCCTCTGGAGAGTTGAATATTCACTCACAGCAGAAAATAATTCTACTCTTCACAAATCACCTACAAAAATCCTGATTAAGTGGAGACACACACGAGGGATAAGATCCTTTGAGGTAACTGACTAAATATATCGTCCGGAAGTTAAATGGAAAGTGGAGTAAGTCGACCGGGGTAAAGTGAGATTTGATTAAAAATGAATGTATTATCCTCAATGTTCCCTTAAGGATTAGATTGATTGACTTTTCAACTTTTTTCAACAATTTAAAAGTCTTTACTTGTAAAAATCAATTTTGTTTTAAGCTGACTTTCACTGATAGTCCTCTAAATCGGTTAATACATCAAATTTAATGTCAAGAGACTAAAAGGAAAAAAAAGTGCGTAATATGCAACAACAAAATGCACAAAGTCTATTATTTTATTATATAGTTAAAAGAATCCGGTAAGTCTTGAGCTTGATGAAAATTATTTTTATTTGGTTTTTTGGTTTACTCGTGGTTGTTAACCAGAATAGAAGAAAATAGAGTTGCACAAGAGCGTCCCGTGAAGAACCAGCAAGCTGCTGTTGGTACAAGCACTTGTTACTGACTGAGCTCAAGAGTTTGGTTGAGGTTGTGCTTTTACTTCAACTGTGACTGTGTGAGAATGAGAAGGGATGGATATATATAGGGTCCGATGCAATGCAATGTAATGATCCAAGCAAACTGTAGCAAAATATATGGTACAAGGGGAAACCTTTTACATGCATCCCAGCCAAGTAGTCTCTTCTTCCTTTTTCAGTACATTTTGGTAGGTGTCGTCCGCAGCTTAGCTTTTAACTGCATGACTTTCCTGTCCCACTAAAATAAAGTCATGGATTGCTTTCCTCCAGTCCCAATGATGGTACAGTGTGTACGTAATCTTTTAATTAAACATTTAGTGTATGCAGGTAAGATAATTTTTCCAATTAACTATATGATCATACATAAAAGCCGTTCAAACCGGTTTGACAAATTGGCGGCTATGGCTATCGCCTTTTATATTATTTGACTTCAAGCAGATGATATGACATTCAACGCCGCTGTCTTTCTATCTTGCTGAACTTCATCAAACTGTCATTCAACACAGGAACAAAGTACTTTCTCAAATTACGATAAAAATTTACACGCACTACCAAACCTATTCCCAAACGGAGTTTGAGGAAATCGTTTAGGATTTTAAGTTATTTGATCTTACGTATATATGTACAATGTACGTATTCCTTTCGTGGATCTCGTACTATATTCAGGATTTGGCTTGGCAATACATTAATCATACCAAATCACATTTTGATTTCTGTTCCCGGTGCCCACAAAAAATGTTCATTCATAGCGTATGAGAACAAAGCAATTGTCACGTTTTTGTAATAAAAATCTACGCTCTTTCTCAATTCTCATATTCATTCATGAGTTGTGGAGTACCGTTAGTGTAACGAAGCAGAGTGGAAAAAGCTATAATGCAAAGAAACCTAAAGGAAACTTTAAGCATAATTCTATATATTCGTGCAGCAGGCAATAATAGGAGTTGGGTTTATGACTTTCACATGTTGTTTTATTCGGCTAACTTTCACGAATTTTTTTTTATACTTTTTTATCAACCTGAAAGCATAGAATTGTAATGTGATGAAACCTGAAACCCAATTGCGAATTAAATTTCTTACTATATAATTAGTGGATATTAAATTAAGGAATTAAATTAACGATTAGTAGTGTATATTCACAGAGTGCGGCGCGATTTACTTCTCGAAAATCTAATATAAAATATTGTGATTCTTGAACATTATACGTGTAAGCAAGCAGACAGACATATACCTACGTACTTACTTATATCTGGCAAAATAAAAGAAATCAAATTTTGCTGCTTGCTATCATCATCCTAATACAAACCTTGAATACCAGTTCCTTTCACGCACAACTTGGTCTGAAAAATGTATTTATTTCAGGATTTCATACATTCTATAACAATATTATAAAGAAATTCTGAAGCTGGTACGTCGGAGAAATACGTACGGTTGAAGAATGAGTCATTCATGATCAGGAAAATAAGTTTCTTTATGTTCTAACGTACGTATACGTTGTGCGTACACGATGACGATGGTGGTCACACCATACCGTTTTTAAAGATAAACCCAAGAATTTTCATTTTCATCACTTGTTTAAATTACGTAGATTTTTATTGCCAATTGAGAGTTGTAGCTAAAGCATGACATTTTAACCTTACATGGCTTTGAACTAGAGAGTAGAGAGTCAGTCACAAACCATTTTTCCAAAGTCCCTGTCCCATCCCCCAGACATATTATCATTATGTGCAATAAGTGTAATACGAGCCACGCCACAACTACTATTACGCCATTACTGCCTCATATATAAAAAGTCTTCATCAAATAAATTATCGTTATCTAGGTTAAAAGATGTATTAGGCCAATGGCCAATCCTACTATATTGCAGTGGTATGGTGGTTTTATACGAACATAAAGGAAACAAAACACATTTAGAATCTTCCAACTTTGGGGGTCATAATAATATAATACGAAAACGATTTTCATGGCTTAGCCTTTCACGGATATATCTCCCTCCAGCCAGATTACAGCTTCTTATGAGGTTTTATTATCAGTGTCCCCAAAATAAGAAAATATTCGTGTAGAAGAAAGCTGTCAAAAATATTGAAATTGATGGTGACCACAAAGCTTAAAAAGAGATGACCTGTCCCCACTTTCTTGCACCTCATATTAAGAAATTTGTACTAGCCAAAACGACCTTTCAAACATGCTAAAGCTATTAACAGCGCTATTGCAATTGCAAGCAATTCCAAAAGTTTTATGTGAGAGGTACCGTTTTATCCAAATATGCATTAATCATTTATTCGTTTATGCTAAACAAATTTCTGGCTGACGCATGAAGATGAGTTAATTGATCGAACGAAGGATTGTCGTCATTAAATATTGCATAAACACGGCGTTGAAGTGTCAAGACTAGAATGAGATTATCAGACAACCTCACCTCGCACCTCGCCTCATTTTCTTTTCATTTGCAGCATTAGCTAAGTAGCTAGATATATGAATGTTTGGAAACGGTGATTAGATTTTATCACGTCAAAGAAACAAGACCGCACCAAATGAATCCCAATAATCTTTGGAAGAATGAAAACAAGACGTATAATATGATTACGATTTGTCAGTAGCGGAAAAAAGGGTGCTGCTGCTATAAAGACATTTTATATTAAATGATTGCTACCGCTTTTCATATTTTTCTGTATATTATTCTACCAAGTAAAAATATACATAGATTGACATGACACACAAGGACTAAGGACCAACTTTTGTTGGCTATATTGCTCCACTCTAACTCTAATAAACCAATGAAAACTAATGTTGGATCAGTCAACCATTTGACTTGGCACAGTATTTCTGCTATCTAGACTTGAGGCACCATATTATGTATTCAAGGGTGTCGTTTGAAGGAAAAAGTTTGTGCTTACTTGAATGACTTTCACGGATGTAATATAGGGAGCTAGATATATCCTAGTTGACGAAATCCGGCTCAAAATGGAATAAAAACATCGTAATAATGCACTTATTTCTACGGAAGAAAAAATTCTTTAGTACATATTCTACTACATCTTCTCCTTCATGGATGGAATTCATACACACATTTCGACATCACCACATCACACAAGAAGACTTCTTATTACTACCACATCACACACAAGTACATAAGACTGGGGTACCTACCACCCAAGGAAATGCTTTCCTTCCAGACTCTTTTAGCTTCTTCGTGTTTTTTTTTGTCTGGAAAAAAACTAGGAAGCAATAAATGTGTAGCAGATTTTTAGTGTGGCTCCCCATAATAGCATTATACGCTTGCATTAGATTGTAAGCGATGTGACGTGTATATTATGTGTATTGTATACATGATTCTTGATGCGGATACATTTACGGTCTTGCAATATTATTGGAATAAATATGACCATGGTAGACAGTAGTGTCTGTAGGGGGAAAACAGCTTCTCTTTAGCTCCCAAAACTACACGACCAATGCATTGCAATGACAGTAAAATTGAACATGTCGATCTGACACTTTCTGCATCCAAATGTCTTGTTTAAAAAAAAGTTGTATAAGATGTGAGTTGTGTGATTGAGCAAAGGAGGATAGTTTTTTCAAGATGCTATTCAACCATTCAATGGAAAATAAATGCTTGTATGTAGTTGTAAGTGCATAGTCACAAAAGTAAGTAACTGCCACATGATTTTACTTCCCTTTTCGGGTACTTCTTACTACTTTGAAATAAGAAGTATAACAAGATTATTCCAATAGTACCAAACCAACTACCAACGGTTATGGTTTGCTTCTTGAATTACTTTTTACACGTAAGTACATTATGCATGGAAAAATACCACTTTTTACCTACCATTTTTCCTTTTTTGGAAAGTGATGTAGAATGTAGAATGTAGATATCATCATCATCATAATGCTGTGTGATGTTGCTGTGATCTTATTGCTTTCCGGTATTTTAGTCCTCTTTTTTGTCTACGAGCTGTGAATAGAAATGTAGATTTGTATTTTGTATTGAGCACCACATCAACATCCCCAATGCTGGTATGTGTATGTGATCCCCTCTCCCTGTATTTCCTTTTGGGATAATAGTAATGACCATTCTACGATCTTCGTGATGGATGCAAAAATCCAAATGTGAAAGAGAAACACGAAAATGCATAGAAAGTACAACTATACAGATAGATGTACTAGAGTTGGTTGTTGGGTGCTTAAAGTTGCATCAGAGGAAAGAACAATTTTTACCTCATGAATAGTAAGCACAAGATATACTCTGTAGGATGAAACAACGTTGCTAAAAACTATAAAACAGCAGCTTATCACTCCACAAAGGCTATAAAAAGGTGATCAAGAGCTTTCCCAACAAATAAGTAAATAGATAGAATGATACAGGATACAACTAACATTAGGATGATTCAAATAAGTTTAAAATAGTAATACAGGGGCTAATGTGGGAAACTAATAATTTTGCTAAATACAAAATACTAGAGTTCATGAGCACAAGCAAATTACTAGGTAGAATCGAGTAGTTCCAGTTTCTAAATTTCAATTTCATAATGGAAGGCTACACAAACCTCCATCATTTCTGTAAACGAATTGTTTTGGTGTGTTGTACAAATCAAATTATATCTGCTCAACTTTATTCTCCATACAACTATGTTGAGCTAACCAACCATCATCATCATACGAACATAAGAGGAAAGTCAAGAAGTCAAGTTGGAATTGCGCTTTTGGCTTACACAACAAAACATGAGCCACTTTCCCTCGCCTTTAATGTCGGAATCATGCAAATCTGATGGTGGAGCAGAGTCTAGCTAGACTTAGCTACCATTTTCTTTGAGACCTTATCCCGAGAAACTTTTTACGTCAAAAGGGTACGAGCTGAATCAGTGAAGAAGGATTGTGTTCGAGTACTCTAGTATGAACCATCATCATCATGGTGTAATCTATGCGTGTGTGAGTTTAGGTACATATCCCTTATTCCTTGTTATGAATGCAGACCGACAGCCAAAGCAAAAGCATTTTTATTACAGCACAACATCAACAAACAAGAACAATATTGCTTTACTTACTTTTCCTATAGCATCATATCTTCTTCTTCTTTCACTGTGTATAATATAATACGCCAACAAAAAGGAAATGGGTCCATATGAAAGTATAAAATGAAAAAAAAACAAGTTTTGCAAGGAAAATCTTGTGCAAAATGGGCTCTCTCATCTTTCTTTTATCCCCTGCTTTCCTCAGTTCTTTCCCTAAAAGTCTTTCACACTGATTTCGCTCCAGCTTTACCACTTCTATACTCACTTACTCCACTCACTCAGTATTCAGGGTTGTTATCATCATGTAAAGCTTTTGTTTCACTGCATTACCTAAATCCTTAATCCTTTCGGTATACAAATACAACGGCCCAACGACATATTACTTAATGTGCTATGCACACACGTAGTAGTGTTTTACATAGAGTAGAAATGATGTTGGTGATGATCCACCAACAAGAAATCTACTTTTCGCTTAAGACATGGTGGTGTCATGTAAAAATTCCATCGTTTTAAGTTTTAAGGCAATATTCACAGCTCCGTCAAGAAAGAAGGAAATTATTTCCCCACCAACTACACCACTGCTTTGCAACGCTATCACATTACAAATTTCCACTAGCTATATAGATTATATGTATACAGTAACACAGTATACATTCTTCTTCTTATTATTACAGTCACCGGTCTATCAACTTTCTACCCTTTCTTCTAAGTTTTTGAGCTTGCTTCTACTAAACTTTAAACTATTATGCAGACCGAGACAAGTAGCGGAGTCGTAAAACGCTAAGGAAAAACCTTTATTTTGCTGTACACAATGTTTTTCGTTCTAGCTATAAAAAATTATATTAGGATTATTAAAGAAAAACGTGTTTTACGCAAAAAAAACATGAGCATCCACTCATCCTCATATACATAATATTGTATTTCTCCAAAAAAAGAAGAAGCTCCAAACCGGGAGAAAATGAGCAGAGTCAGATTCAAGTGAAGAAAAGATCTAGTTGTAAAGTTTTTGGCCAGTATTTTGCTTTCTCCATCATCACCATCATCCATCCCCATTCACTATGCATGTGCATGCAATTCAGATGATCATCATCACACGCTTGGACTTGCTAACTGCTTATGTATGGAAATGGTATTGCAAGCTTTAAAAAAATGGCAGCTGTGGACAAGACTAAGTGAGAGAAAAAGCACTTGACTTTTGTGAGAGAAAAGAGTTCAAACTGTACATAGATATGCAGAAGAGGACTTTAATGTAATATTGTAAAATGGCTTGTTTTTTCCTCTCTCTTTCCTTTTCTTTCTGTTCCCTTTTTTGCATACCCATTTTACAGCCAGCCTTAAAGTCAAGTGCTTTGTAAACCTTTTTTTTTGGTTCCTAACTTCCCCTTTTCTTTTAAAAATGTGTGTGTGTGGAGTGGAATACATTTGACGACAAGAAGAGGAGAAAAAAGCAACAGAAGATGATACCACATGCACACACTTTAGCACCAGTAAGGATGTACAAAGATAGCATTTTTTTACTCAAACAAAAATTCCTTTGGCTTCGTTTACTCGAATCATTTTTAAAACAGTGTCGCTCTTTCTTTTACTTCGTACTGTAGTAGTAAGTAGCCTTTCTCTACATATATAAGCTGAGGATAGAAATAATACAAAGACAAAAATCTTGCTGTCTACATTTAGTTCGTCTTCCTTTCGGGTGATGATGAGTCTACTAAAATGCGTTTGTAAAAGTAGAGTGGTAAGGAGCAAGAAGGAATATCCATATGGGTACCATACCACTTTACTCACTTTTACATTCGATTTTGCATAATATGCTACGATTCCTTACTTGTTTGGCTCTCTACCAACAACACCAACTAAACCAAACTCAAAGTAAAGTAAAAAGGAAGACGAAGAAAAAAATGCTCGAGAGACTGTTCCTATCTTCCATTTTATATTTTACACTTTAATACGTTTTAGTAAAATGAAATGGTGGTGTAGGGGCAGTAGCGCGATGCGGTGTTGTAAAAGGAATATCGATAAAAAACTACATAACCAAATAGTGATGGTGTCGGTGGTGGTAGTGCTGAAAAGTAGTTCAAACTTTTAAATGACATGGTATAAATGCAGTCATGTTAATACATATAATACGGTAATATGGTATATGTGGTATGGCATAATATCATGTCAACATCATATGTTTCGCTTTTTATAACTGCTGCGGTTAGCAAGATGCTAGTGCTGTATATGCTATCGTAAGAATGATTAGATTGAGTACATGTCCCCAATATTGCTAATATTATGCAGTTTACAAAAAAAGGATGTTGGAAATTTGTTTCATCTAGAGAAGTAAATAGACTCAGTCCCCTGCAGTTTGCCACCAATTTTCTGGTTGAGTGTGCTGTGCACATTGCACTTTGTGTATTCAAAACAATATTTGCTATAATGAGACGAGAATTTTTTTGTTTGAAGGGGGTTGGTTTGTTGATGATGTGATTGGATATTTAGGTGATTTTTATTTACACATGGTTATATGTATGGTATACATCTTTCTCTCTCTTCTTTTGAGCTATTTTTGGAGTCCGAATGAGTTTCGTTTGGGGTTGTTCAACCGGGTAGTACATTAGAGTTGGTGTTGGTGATTCAGTTAGAATTTTTGATGTTGTTGATGATACTTGTGCCATGGCATGTAATATGTTTCGAGGAGAACAAAGCACAATCTTTTCCTCCAATCCTAAAACCAAAAACCTATCTCTCATATTCTATATATATGTTAGTTGAGTTGAATGCATGGAAGCAATGAATAGAAGGGAAAAGGAGGGAAAGTATACATAAGGCAACAACTCATGAATGTATAAATAATAGAGCTCATGAGCCAAATATTTTATTCATGAAATTTACAATGGTTCTTCTCCCAAAATGAAACGAAACCAGAACCAGGATGGGTGCTTTACATGACTTTGTTCTATTAAAGGCTCTTTTTCTTCAAGTGAAAGTCGTTCTTCTTCTTCTGTATGCTTGTTGTTTGCTTCTTTTCTTCCTTTTGTTTTAGAAGGTTTGCCCAAAGTACTAAATATAGTATATGCAATAAAATTGTGCTGGCTACTCCTCTTCCTCCGCTCTGATGATGGCAAAGTAGAAAGCTAGTTTATTTCGTATGAATTGAAAAGGCGATATCCAAGTTAATATCTTTTGTTTTTAAGATTGGAGTCAACTTGAGAGTGAGATGTAAATTTTGTTGTGTTGTGTTGCGTTGTGATTAACATTAAGGAAATGCCCTCAGAATGGTATGGGGGTTGTGGTATTATTGCTATCTTGCTCTCCTTTTCTTACATTTATATTGCAACTTGGTTCAGTACTACTATTCAAGCTTGAGACTATTGAGAGCAAACGATAGTATTTTAAGTGAGCAAGTTCACAGCCCGGATGTTTGCATAGTGTATTAGTAATGGTATAGCACAATGACTTTTACTTTGGTTGAATAGTATTTCATGGTAGTGTATGACATGACTATATGTGCTGGTGGTGGTGCATTGACGTCATCATCGAACAATCATATCATGATGATATCATGTGCAAAGTTAATGTTGTGTACATTTCTTGTCAGTAAAATAAAACCCACACTCATGCAACATAAAAATAACTTTGTAATTTAATATACAAAATGAGTTTCATATTACTGTTATATATTTTTTACATTCTAACAATGCAATTAGGAACCCGAGACAACAAAAGTAAACATGTCGTTTGAACTACAAGTGATGAATTGATATTTTTGTTACATGACTATTGTGCAATCATTAGCAATTACCCGTAAAGTTGTATGACAGCAAAATAATACAAATTTATTTACATTGGAAGATTGGACGTTAGTATAATTTCGAATATTCCAATCTTCTGACGAGACCATAGTTAAATGTTCGATTGAAACGTTGTCGTTATCAATCATTGTCATCAGACAATTACGCATACAATAAAATATTTAATTCGACTTTAAAAATGACAATTCATACAGATGACTACCGTTTCAACCTAACACACGCATGTATCACTCTTTTATTGCGTATATTCTAAATAAAATCAAGGTTGTTTCAACTTCAAGATTCACTTGCATCTGAAGAATGCAACTATATCTGCGCAGATATTCATGCATGTAATTAAAATGACAAAAGTATAAGCACATCCCCTTTTTAGATTATGTATGTCATTGCATGTACTTATGTAAGGATAACACAGGTAAATATGGAATTATATATATTTACATATATACCACATCATACCACTGTAACTATTCTGCTTAGCGAGGCACATCATTCGAATTACGCATATGCATACAAAATAGCAAGTTTAAGGTGGCAATTTCGTAACGGAAATTGTAAGCAAAAGAAACAGAAAATTATATACAAAGGACAGGAAAGTGTAAGAGCATGATAAGATCCGGTTTTTGGCTTTTGAGCCGGAGGAGTGAAATCAAAGTCCCATGCCGCTGAAGGTAGGATAAAGTACGCATAATATAGCATATTTGTCAAGAGACAGAGGAACCTCGCACGATAACTTTTCCCCTGGATATGGGAAAAGGTTATGGAGTCAGAGCGAAGCCTTTTTGGAATTCCTTGGAACACTGTTGCACTACACCTACACACACTATATAACGCACACACGCATACATTGAAACTTTCAAAAAGGCATTCGCTGTTTCATTTCGTTTTTACTGACTCCCACCACCGCCGCCACCCAGCTAGGAAAACGATACAAAGAGTCAAGTGCACTCCATTGTAGTTTATTACATGCAGTGACAAACAGGGATAAAAAGTGTGTGCGACATAAACAATGAAAAACCGGCATAAACATTTCTAACAAGAAGGCTCCACAACATAACATCAACAAATAAAAAGTGTTCATAGTCTACCATACTGACTTGCTGTATTACATTAGAGGTGCACTTACACACGCATATACACGCATAACTAGGCATTTCCTCTTCCATACATGCGGAGGAAGGAATCCATTTTTTGCTAACCGTTTTCTCCCGAAAATTTAGTCTACACCCTATGGTGTCATTTGTAATATGGAATTGTTCTCTGAAGAACAAAATTCTCCTAGCTTCCCGTCCTCTCTCTGGGTAATCTCAATGCACACTCATATTGTATTTTTCGCCTTCCCTTAAAAATTGTGATACAGGAAACATTCATAAATACATATAATGTGTTTGAGCATATTGAACAGTGGAGTCACCCTCGTCCTGTGTTTTCGTTTTCTTGTTCAGCGTACATATATGTATGGGCGGTCGTCATACAGTTGGTGCGTGTGAAGCAGCCACGTTCATACATTTACATTTTGTCTTGTTCGCTTTTCTCCTTTATCTACAATTTTTTCCTCTTGCTGGCATTATATCTCCATAACTGACTGCATCTCGTTCTCCACTACCAAATAATATTATTACGTTAGCTGTTGACTTTTACGCATATCTCTTACTCTACAAAACTTTTATCCCAACAAATACTTTCTTTTCTTCAGCAGTTATGTTGGCATCATTGGTTTTTTTCTTCCATTTCGAATGGAAATGTATGTAGTTTGAGCGTGAAGGGGCTGCTCATAGTACACACATATTAGTGTATAAGTATGTGTGCTGTGAAAGCAGCATATCTCGCTTGCGTACAAAAAGGAAGAATATTATGCGTGTGTGTGAGAGAGAGAGAGTCTCTGGAAACGATTTCGAAATAGTCCATTTCCCCTTTGAAATATGCATGGAATTGGCTTCTCCACCGAATTGCTTTCTTTCTCTTTCTCCCTTTGCATTTAGCTTCTATTTTTACACCTTCTTGCCCAAGATTTTCCTTTTCTCGCATTTCATATTATTATTAGGTACTCTCATAATACTGTGCGATTCTATTGTGATATTATTTCGGTAGTTAGGGTAGGAAGTATTGCACTGGTGGTGGTGGTGGTGTGATAGTAATGCTGGAGTGGTAATAATCCAAGATGAGAAGGAAAAAAAATGTAATTTGTACCAACGCCTATCACCTATCACATCACACATAATGTTGTGTCGAGGAGAACATTTCTTTTCAGTGCTGATGTGTGGTTGTGGCAGAACTTGTTTAGCATTACCATTAATATTGCTCTTATGCTATATGCTACAGTCAATAGTAAATGCCATACACAACCAACTATCTTACCGTAGAATGTACAAATTACACTAAAACTGGGTTCTAATGTGATCCAACTGCTATAACCTACCAATAAAACCAACAGGAGGCTGTGTAACCTTTATTGGATACGTCTACAATATTATAGAATCGCCCAGCATGCAGCACTATATGTATGTTTGTTAAATTAAAGTTATGCCACTTTGTGACTGAGTCATTTTATTGACAATTACTGATTCAAGTATAGGGAAGCTCAATAAATGTATTTTTTTTAAAGTTCTGTAATTTCGTATTCAACTCTTTTATATCCTTCACTGAGCAACGACTTATTTCGCACATACTTAATTTAGGACAACGACCGTAAAATTATTTAAGGAGGTACAATAAAACGCCACCTCCATCCCTTTAACTTTATTCTAACTCGCATATACAATAACTTTTAGCATCTAACAGTTGAGATATAACTAAAACGAAGAAAATGGATTAATTAATTATTATTTTGTTCTCGTAATAGCTAAACATAACTTACTGACTGCTTCCTTTTGTATCAAAGCGTTGGTTTCATTTCATGTTTGATTATTAATATGCGTGCATCATAAAATGGGTGCCGTTTTTAGTTGTTTCCAGCTTACCTTACCATACAAAATAGAACATTAGCGGTTTGCACAAAAATTATGAAGGTATTATGTAACAAGCAACCTAAAGTGATTGAAAAACAACAAGCTAATCTTTCATTAGCACTGCATGAGCACGTTGTAAAACCGTCATTTCAAGACTTCAAGTATGACATTAATGTTTTCAATGAGGTCAATTATTGAGACCATTCAGGATGCATGCACATGACTTTTCAGTTTTCTTTGATACACGATATCCACTATACATGTACACAATAAGCAGACACCTCCAACTCTAGAAAAACTGAGGTAAGCAAAAATTTATACCCATGAGTTTATGCACGCACATTTAATGCGTGAGTCAAGCGTGTATTCGTGCGTGCAGTACAGAAAAACTAATTTATTTTTAAGGCCATATGCAAAATAATAGGAAACCTCATTTTTGATGGTATACTATAGAGTACGAGTTTTACTTTTGTGCCTTAACCTCATCCTTCTAAAACGAAAATCAGGAAGGAAGAGGTTTTCTTAAGAAAGCACCACAATTAAAAGCGTGCACTGCTCCTAATGTGCCATTAAAAGTTTTGCAGTGCACCAGCTGATATCGTACTTTTTCTTAGGTCATCTTAACTTCAAAATGCGAGCGGAAAACATAACCAAAATCCGGATCTTGTGGTAGTCAATTATAACTGTAAAAGCCTTTTTCTCTTGCTCGCCCTACTTGAAATCTAAGTTTCATGAGAAAATGAAGAATTATACATACATGCACATAAGTCGTTTCAGCTTTCCAGAGAATACATTTGTCTCGTTTGTCTGTGGCATATAGTTCGCCTCACACAAAATCTCTAGGTATAGGTACACTGTACACTTTTCTGGGAAGTATTTGTACATAACACCGTACAAAGTGCCTAGCTTAAATGTAGAAATATAGAAAAATCTGCAGTGACTCTGCTATTTGCATAGGTAATGAGCTCTGCGGCTGGCATGCTTTGTAGTCTGCCATTGTGTTTTGCTACTTTTTTTGTTCCCTATTTACCTCTTACCTCTGATAGTCGTGCCTATTAAAGCATGGTTAGGACACTAGATCGACTTACATATTTACACAAAAGTATTTAAATAAAGTTCGGATGATGTGGCTTGCCTTGCCTGTGGTAACGGTGAAGGTTGGATTAGAGGAAATAGAATACTACGCACGCATTACATGTATTAGGCAAGAGGTAAGGTGAATGGTCGGAAAGTCGCATGGTTCCTTACACCATTTCTCTATGAGAAAGCTTAACTTACAAGGAAAGGTCTCCTTACCGAAAGAACTTGACTAAGAACGGTATAATGTGACTTTTACTACTTTCTCCAAAAAGGGAAATGACTGAGTGAGTGCATGGAGGTAAACCTATTTACGACTTGAGGAATAATAACACGAGGCCAAGGAGAAAAGAAATGTGCTGCAATAACAATAACAGGTGAACACATGTTCCAGATCCCAAGACTTTTTCCGTTTGTGTATATTAATATTTCTATTTTATTTCGTGGAGGTCATTTTCTGCTTCACAAATGATATGCATATATTACTACCACCATTCCAGGACTCTCTGGTCTGGCTGCATTACCAAACATAAACTTAAACCCATGCATGCTGAACTTACTGTGTGCATCTGAAAAGTGGGCGTGGAAAGGTAAATAAAGATAAGAACTTAATAGCCCTCCCTCCATGCAAAACAGTTGAATACCCTCCTGGAGTAAAAATCTCGAAAAAGAAAAATAAATAGGTACCTACATAAACACATCGACAACGATGAAGGTAAATGCGTGTAAAATGGGACAGTTCTATATTATGCAGATCAAAGCTCATGTCATGCCACTGCTGTTTCCAAGTCCGTAGGACACAATCTTCATACCCAGCAGGAGTTTGTCATGAGTCATGACAATTTCACATTAGTGTCAATCAATCTTTTCTGATCATGTGAATTTTACCAGGTTGTAGCTGTCACAGCTGCCGGTAGCATGACACTTGTACAGAAACTAGTACATACTTATAAGATGTAATTACTGACTGTGGCAATAACTGCATTATTTTTTAGGAAAGTCGGTTTCATAGTAAATTATTATTACTATTAAAATAACCCTTACTCAATTACACATTATGCTCTGGATTATGCGGACTACGGACCAATACCTTCAAACTTGACTACAAAAAGTATGCTGCTTTGAACCTCAAAATTAAATTAATGGTTTGAGAAAAATTTCTTTATGCGTATTTAAGTATTGTACAGTACGCATGTCAAAGCAAGACATCATTAAATTGCAACATAGAGGTTGCAAGTAGAAATCAAGCTCGTCGCTTACTCAAAATGGAAAATGAAGCGCAAATTTAACACATCAATCATACAGGTTAAAATATTCAGCATTTGGCATCAGCAAAAAATTTGCCATTAAAATAAGTGATTAATGGTTTTATTACATAGTTCCAATATCACGTCTAACTGCTCACATTTGCTGTTACAATAAGCTCGAAATATAAAACTAATACTTATAGTATGTACGTTCTTTCTATCTTTGTAAAATAGCTAGAGTTATACATTATGTATGTATTATGATCGAGACAATAGGCAATGAAACAAGGCCGTTCGCTCATCGCTTTAGACGAGAAGTAATGATACTGATTACGGATGACAGACGTAATATGACAATATGACGTACGGATGACAGACGGGAATAATGAATTCTTATATCTCAGCCACACCAGTCGTTGGGAATTTGTACACAGTACATTTAAAATTTCAATAGTAAATTGATAGAAACTTGTATACTTGACGATGTCAGCAATTAAACATTCTTTGGGTCTTGTACTAACTAGATCCCACTGGTTTTCTCCTCGCTTGTATAACTCCAGAAAATGTTCACTTCCGGCTTTGCAAGCAGTGAAAGTTGCGATTTTTGTATGTAAGTTTCTTTCCTTAAATGTTTTAACTATATTATGCGTAATTCACTTTATTGATTTCAATGAACTTTCAGTGATACTGAATCCGGTGCATGGTTTTCTTCCTCAAAACGGTGGAGGTATAAGAAAAACATTCTATTATATCCAACTAATATGTTTTATATGATTTAATATCCATCTGAATTCGTAATTTGTACATGCTTTATATAATCTGTCTGTTGACACTAGACTCTTTACTACCAAGTCTTTCATCCTTCGCAAAATCCTTTAGTGAATCAGATCTGGGCAAAACATTGACGGACGCAGCAAGCAAAATAGGAGCTGATAAACTCTTTAAACTAGATGGCGATGGTGGAAAATCTCCGTTATCTTTTCTTCAATCAGTCCTGGATCCAAATTCTACCATCAAAAATATAGTTTTCATTCCTGCTGGTGTTTCTGTACCCCTTTTTGGACTGCCTCAAAAAGAAGAAGAAGCACCCGAGTTTGGCTCTGATGCAGATTCGAAGGAAGAAAAGGAAAATGATAACAGTTTGCTGAAAGTCCTAGCTGAGATTAATAGGAAAATATTTGGAGGAAAACAGCCAGATTATAAACTAGCAGACTCTGCTGAAACTAATGATGAGGCGAACAAAGGGGATGGAACTACATACTACGATTAGTGCAGTGGAAACATTGGTACGTATACATGCACTCTGTTAAATGTATTAAAATTATGTAGCAGATCCTTATTTAAAGCTAATGATAAAAATATTGTTTTAATTCAAGCTAACAAAGAATAAATAAAACTTTTCTCAATTCTGAATTTTTAAGAATTGGCACTACTTTTAACACTACCCGACTTATTAGATTGTATTTACAGTAAATATTTATTGTCATTCTCTAATAGACAATACAAGCATCCTACATTTTTGTAACCTACATATAAGTCACTAAATCCAAAGTGATTTTTTCGGTAGTCATTTGAGATATCTGTTTGTTCTGCTATCTGGGAATTCGGTTGATGCTAGTCATAGAGGCGGTTTCATCATCCACGTAGCCACACTTGGAGCAAGGCGAAGTGCAAGCTTGCATGAAGCCTCGAACCTTAAGAGATAAATTATAAATAAACTTTGTAGTGCAAATGTAATTGTAATTAAGAACATGAAGAACATAATAATGACAACAGGTAATGTCCGAATAACACTGACATTCATTAAATTAAGCTGAAATGCATTTTGGAACTACTTGTAATAACTGTATAATATAAGGACTCTTTCTTACCTCTCTTGTAAAGTCCTGGTAGTATGCTGTAGTTTCAAATTTCATACCGGGTTGACTTCTTGGTCCCTAGGGAAGAGCACAATATAAAAGAGATTATTATAGTTTCATAGTTCATATGGATTATAGATGGCAATAAGAGATAACAGAAACAACCTTACTAAATTAATATTTATAATTCATACCGATTGAATGGGAATTTGATGAGTTCCAATAAAGTTTCGAGGATTGATATCATAGTACTTTAGCAAAAAGTTTTGAAAAGAGTGAAAATCTCCACACGTTAAATCCTCAGCAGGCAGAATGTATGTTGCATATAAATCCGGCTGCTCGTTACGATCTACATAATTCCGACTTTCATTAACTGCCACTCCACAGCATCCAGAGTAGTGTTCTATTAGTTTTGCGGCTCTTCTTCCGTACCGATGATTATCAGCATTGATTGCATTGTTATTAGTGTAAACGTGTAGTTTCCTGACTTCTGTAATTTTTTCACTCCACAGCATTAGGGCAAACAACAAATTCTTCATTTCATATTCCGATCCTTCTGAACGATTCAAAATACGCCACGGTAGATCTTCTGTGTAGATTTTGTAGAATTCGACGGTTTTTTCTTTTAAATTCACGCAATACCCACCAAACACACGGGGATTGCCATGCACTCCGACTACTAAATGAGAGTCAGGATCATATGCAGTATTTCGACCTACATCCAAAATGCTTATTTGAAATGAACGTATTTCCTCTGTTCCGAAACCATCATCAACCTCTTCTTCGTTCAAGGCAAAAAGTGCCGGTGCTGAAGGTCGGGAAGAAAGCAGCCGACGCCGGTTGTTGAACGTGGTATGAGTTCCCTCATCTCGGTAACTTCGCACTGTCATGAGCCCATCATCCTCTTGTTGATTGGAACTTTCTGATTGCCGTGAACAAAGGCAATCTTTAACAAAATATAAACAGAACAAAATCAGTAACGCAGCTGCAAACGCCAAACCACCTAATATCACCCAGTACATGAACGGCATGATCAGGAGAAAGTAGATCTACGGCTAATATACAAAATCATGCCGCTTCAATTAACTCCTTCTCCACGTATCAATATCACATCAGAATTACAAGTCAGAAATATATTTCTAGTAAAAACTAAGCAATGCTGACTAACTGGCTGTATTTACGGATCTGTTGTAAAAGAGGAAATGATTCATTTTAACGAAATACAAGATAAGAGATAATGCTTTATTTTTCATTCTCATACATGTCAGCGTGTAAAATTTAATACAGGTTACGGCGTAATCTCCATGTTCCATGAGACGATACGTAACACAGAGCTTACACTACTAATGCTTATAAATTTTTTTATTACGTCATGTTTTTTACAATTTTACATCATATCATATCTAATCTAACACATACATACACTTAAATCAACATCATCAACATGCTAAAACTTACAGCAGAGCAGTAAAAAGTTCCAGGCACTATTACAATGTAATGACAAGTTATCTAGAAAACAGGTTACAAAAATACAGATATTTTTATAAACTGTATGGTACGATAGTATGTTGTATTGTCTTATACAGCTCTCTTCCTATTTATGATTATACATTATTTATCGCCTACACACGCTACACAATACAATTTCTTCAGTTATCATGTTATAATTTATGATCATCAATATCAGACAGATTCAGTTCATATCATACATTACATAGAAGCTTACAAACACAACTTGACACATGTTAACATTTAATTTAACGCAGTTAAACTCAATCTTATCTTGGTTCTAAATTTACACAGCGATAGCGATTTTACGCGGAACGGCATAGGTCTTTTTAGCATTTGTATTGACATCTGCATTTTCTTCTCTTCTCAACCTTTCACTAAGCACTTTTTCCAGCTCCGCTTCCGCTTCATACGGTCGCCGTCTTTTAGGACTTAAATCGGGATGGTTCTGGTTCTGCTGCACACTGGCCAATGGGTATATGAAGCACCGGCTGTGTTGGCGTAGCACCATGATATGGGTATCATTCGAACCGTATTACCTTCAAGATTGCATTTCTGAAGATATTTTAAAACTTTGACCTTTGACCTTGAAGCAATTAGACCTTTTGTGAAATTTGTAATTTCTTAAAATATTTTTGAATTTCCAAGATTTTAGAAAGAAAGCCCATAAAAAGTTATGTGTACATACCGAGTTTCAACTTGATTGGTTGAATTGGTCATGACCTATGACCCTGTCGAGTTGAAAAAAGTGCGATTTTTGCAATTTTCACCAATTTATTGTGCAAAATCTATGAGGTGGTTGCAGCTGAGAGATAGTTCATTTGAAACCACGTGTTTTAAACTATATACTAAATATTTTGTCTTCTGCAGATCCGGTGAATATTCCGAGGAAAGTGACATTCGAAACACAAGTTAAAAGGTCAAACTACCCGAGTAAGGGTGGTGAACCCCACAGCACAAAAATATATTTTATGTCTAAAGACACGCTTTAGGGGCCTTTTCTTGCATAAAATGGTTTTTCTTCTTTTTCTTGTTCATTTCGGCAATATTATAGTGACAAATTGTCTCCAGTGACTAACCCCGACGGTGAGTGTGAAATACATAATAACTGACTGATATATATAGTTTGTATGTGTGTGTGTGTAATATGTTTAAACCCGGCGAACATAAGTAATTTTAAAATAAATTAATAATGTTAAACTTAAACATTAAGTTGAATAAATAAATAATTATAAAACAAGTAAATGTAAATAAGTAGTTATGAAATAAATTAATAATTGTAAATCAGTAATATTAGAAATCAATAATTTTGAAACAAATAAATAATTGTAAATGAATAATTATAAACAAAATAGTTTTGCAGCACATATTAATAGGAACAACAGTCCGACTTGATGTCAAATTGATACATTAACTTAATATGGGCGTTTATTATGTCTCGCTATATTGGTCCTTCGAGTTCTGATGCACTTTACACATCTGAAAATGGTCCTTCGAATCCAGATGTTACACATTTACAGAAGTTTTCCCTCAAGTCCAGATACATTATCATCCTTTGCGTCCTTGTGTATCATGGTAGTATTTAACATTACTGGTCCAGTCTGATTAAATTGGATAGTTTTGCGTACAACTGGTCCTTCAAGGACCTTCAAGATGGGTTTCGGCCTGCTATAGCCTCATCAGGATGAGAGCATCACTCATCGACCCAATTGAGCCCCCCTGTTTTAAGCCTGTTGGACGGCTGCCCTGGTTTATGCCTGTAGCACGGCACGTGGGAGGGATATCCACCATATTGGAGCGGCCTTACAGGTGGATCCCGAGGGCCTTTCCCAGCATCTTCTACCAGCCCTCCATGAGGCCGCTAGAAGACCCCGCCCCCCACCGGTTAGGAAGACAAACGCACTTTGTGATAACTTGAGTAAGTTAGAAAAGCACGTTTGCCCCCGGGTTTCCCTCCCACGCCTCTGTTTAAGGCCTGTAGGTCGGCCCCCCTGTTTAACGCCTGTAGGCCGGCTGCGTGATATACCCCTATTCCCCTCCACTATCAACAAGAATCTGCTGTTCCTCGGATTGAAAATTGAAGGGGTTTTCCTCGGACTCTAGGAAAAGTCTACTGTCTAAACAAGCATCAAGGGTCTGATCATCATCTTCCTCAGTCACTGTGTCTTCCATTAAAACCTTTTTTGTAAAATGATCGTCGGCAGGCTGGAAAAGTGTAATGGATGAGGCTGGGAGGGGCAATTTCCTACCCTTTTTGACACGTCTATCCAAGAAATACTGATTAATTACAGGATCCGATGCATCTAAGCATCGATTAAACAAATCAGTTAGAGTGTGAACCCTACTTTGTTTTCTGGTGTTATTTTCCCGGTATCGTTTGTACATTTTGTTTTGGGATTCGCCTGCTTGCTCGCTTAACATCCCCAAGGGAAGTGTAGAACACTTTATGATGTCAGCCCCGTGTATCCATAGTCGATGTATTGTAACGGGCATGTAGTACCACGCATATTCTTCCTCATATCGATAAGCAAGGTCCATACAAAAGTTTCCAAATGCATCAGGTTTTATTGGCAGGCAAGAATCAATTGCCACGAGTATGGTGTGCAAACCATCCACTAGCCAGCTCTGCAACTCAAGTATTTCAGCAAATCTCTTCCTATTAGCATCGCTAAATGCTCTCCGAGCAGTGTTGCCATCATTTGAAGTCCCTGCTCCACCAGCTCTGGGCATATCTACGATGAGGTTAAACTCGTCTTTCAGTTCTTTCCTAATTCTGTCGCATCTTTTTTTGTACTGTGGCGTATCCCTCCCTCCTCTCCATTTCTTCAACCCGTCCTCGTTTTTGTACCCTAATTTCAAGCAGAATTCTAAACACCGTATCCATAAATGAAGAGGACTAATGCCATAGACAAGTGCTTCCGAACGAATTGGTTTTTCTCTCATTTTGTCAATCTTGTTGAACTCACTGGGGGTACTTTTACATATACCACAGGATTGAAAACCTGAGGCACCAGATATTATACTGGAAACCTTTCCATCGATCACAGTCAAAAAAAGCCTGAAGGAAACAATTACCTCAAATCCATTGGCAAGTCGAGTTTTACGCGGAACAAGATATTCAATCTGCTTTTCCACTACTTCTTTTTCAGCCAAGATTATATCTTTCGTTTCTTTGACAAATGTAAGTCGCAGTGGGCGGCAGTATCTGTAAGATTGTGGGGTTTTATTTACCCACAAAGCAGCACCACTTGCGTCCATTTTCAGGGGAATAACAGTGGTGGCTAGGAGAGAGTGGTCATCCTCATCACTGTCTAATTTCTGTTTATAAATTGAGTGACCTGTACTACCATCGAACCCCCATGAACAACTTAAAGTAAGCTCTAGAGTGTCACATTCAGTCTGATTCATAAACAATGACAGAACTTCGTCTTGCAATAAAACTAATCTCTCTGCAGTGTGGTCTAATAAATCTTGCAACTTAAGTTGTGCACAGATGTCGTTTACATCTAAAGCACCCGCCGGTCTGCATATTTTTTTGGCTTCGGTTATCCGATAGTACGGTGGGTAAAAGTCAGTAAGCCCGTGAGACACCGCTATTTCTCTAATGCACTGGTACGTATCTTTAGTTAGGCCCTTTTCTAAAATTAATGCCAAGGCCTCTTCGGGGGCAAGATTCCGCACATCGACTTTTTCACTCTTCAACGATTGCAACATCTTAGATGGCCGAAGAGGACTCAAAGTGGCCATTTTTAGGATTTCGGCGAGTTCAGGTTTTCCCTCTTTCTGAGCAATCCTTGCAGCAGCACCAGTTACTGCCTCTAGTGGCATGCCTACAACTTTCTCCTCCACTTGCTGTTTCAGACGCCTTTTGTGGCGGTCACCATATTCCTCCCAGTCATCATCACTTCTTCCATGTTTTGATGCGTGTTCGGCTGATGTTCCTGGAGTTGGTGTTGTCTCCCTTCGTTCGACTACTTCTAAACTTGGAGTAGATTCTGAGGACCGATGCTCAATAAACAAATGGGAAGGTAGGCGAAACATATTGCTTAGAAATTGTTGGTATTTTGAGGTGAACCTATTATAAACACGACTGCAGCTACTAAATTTTCGAGTGTACATAGACTTGCAGTGTTTTGCCTCCTTGTCAATTACAGCCAGCTCGTCGTCAGTAAGATTTGGTCTGAGTTCGCCTATGACCAAGTTTCTTATTTGGGTTTTTTCATCTTCAGGGTCTGAGCCATTTCTAAATACAGCAACTAATTCCGAAACCGGGACTGTGGTGTCTCGCCGGATCTCTCTATCTTCAACGGCACCTTCTTCTTCGACCGCTGGCTGTCCTCTGCCAGACCCACCTTTGAGTCCAAGCCCAGCGGACCAACTAAATAATCCAGCCGCTGTCTCATTCCCGCCGTTGGTCGTCAATGCGACTCTTCCGCCGGGAACGTAGGTCTCAACCTTCACACTCTCGATCCTTGGAGAGGTACATGGGAAGAGACCAGCGACTGGAGCGTCTTGTCGCCATCCTGGACGGGTGCGCCACTCCCTGTCCACCACTTGCATTAAGCCTCCCCATCGTGGCTGGGGTAGGCATCGCCCAACAGAGGCGGGAAATTTCCCCTGTGGACCAACCTCGGGGACTCCTTGGCGAACCATCTTCCCCTCAGAGCTGCTCCCTCCCCTTAGCCATCATTAGACCGGGGTTTAGTTACAGCTCTGGGGCCCTTCCCGGTCTTCTGGCTAAGGCTCATCGGAAGTTGGCGAAGGGCCGTTTGGCCCTTTGCCGGGGAGTTCAACTGTTTTCGTGTTTATATTAAAATTGATATGTTAAACTGCAAAATCTCTACTCGAATGTCCAAATTCAGGTAATATAAACCCGTGTTTCGAAGGACCAGTTTTAATGACTTAATAAAAGTCACCATTAACTTCTACTTCTAAAAGTCACCATTAAGTATCAAATTGATTTATTGCTGATGGATCAATTTCATGTGTGGTAATAAAATACTAAGTTAGTAAAGATTAAGTCTCAATGTGACACCAAGTGGGACTGTTGTTTCTTTAAGTATGCAATGTTTAACAGGTTTATGGAAAAAAAATACAATTTAATGTTTAAGTTTAACATTATTAATTTATTTTCTAATTATTTAATTATAATAATTTACAATTATTAATTTATTTTAAAATTACTTATGTTCGCCGGGTTTAAACATATTACACACACACACATACAAACTATATATATCAGTCAGTTATTATGTATTTCACACTCACCGTCGGGGTTAGTCACTGGAGACAATTTGTCACTATAATATTGCCGAAATGAACAAGAAAAAGAAGAAAAACCATTTTATGCAAGAAAAGGCCCCTAAAGCGTGTCTTTAGACATAAAATATATTTTTGTGCTGTGGGGTTCACCACCCTTACTCGGGTAGTTTGACCTTTTAACTTGTGTTTCGAATGTCACTTTCCTCGGAATATTCACCGGATCTGCAGAAGACAAAATATTTAGTATATAGTTTAAAACACGTGGTTTCAAATGAACTATCTCTCAGCTGCAACCACCTCATAGATTTTGCACAATAAATTGGTGAAAATTGCAAAAATCGCATTTTTTTCAACTTGACAGGGTCATAGGTCATGACCAATTCAACCAATCAAGTTGAAACTCGGTATGTACACATAACTTTTTATGGGCTTTCTTTCTAAAATCTTGGAAATTCAAAAATATTTTAAGAAATTACAAATTTCACAAAAGGTCTAATTGCTTCAAGGTCAAAGGTCAAAGTTTTAAAATATCTTCAGAAATGCAATCTTGAAGGTAATACGGTTCGAATGATACCCATATCATGGTGCTACGCCAACACAGCCGGTGCTTCATATACCCATTGGCCAGTGTGTGCTGCCTTCTTCTCTCCATTTTTAAATCCTTACAATACATACATAATGCCAGAAACAGAAAAGCTATGATAACGACTATAGCCATTGCTGCTATTGCATATTTCCCGAGATCTTCACAGTGCGAAGGTAACGGCAGGGGTTGGAATTCACGGCAATTGCATTTGCCAGGTAAACCCATGATCAAAAACGTAGTTAAAGATGAAAGAGAACTCGCGACTACTTGGTCGAATACTGCAACAAAAAACAAATCACCGAAAGATTGCGATTAAAGCTTTATTACAGATAACCTGGCACAAAAAAGTCAACGCCATAAAAGTGTGCAATAATTTTAAATCTTGAAGTTGTTTTCGTTACCTTGTACCTATTCACGTCAGGAGTCAGGACATCAACTTTGGTCGTCTTCTTTCTTTGACATTCATCTCATTCTTATGCAACAGTCAACATTAGAAACATCCCATAGGTCACCTAATTAAAAAAAGTTAATACAACAATACAATGATTTACGTATTATACATATCCCATTAATTACTAATTACGTTAATCTAAGAGTTGAAAAGTTACTTTTATAAAGATTCAAAATTACTTACTAAACAGTCGCGGAAAGCTGCAAGTAATCTCGTCCCAACTGACTGATACAGTTATCCAGCTAAAAGTGATCGATGTTGAATAGCGATAAGGCGTCACATCATAACTATAACACACCAAACAATCAATCAAAGCAAGCGGATTCAATTCAAAAGTAAAAATGGGAACCAAGTTCACTAAAATGCGTTTGTGTTGCTGATAAAAAATACGGAACGCTTTTTCAATTTTTCTTCAAACGCATAAAAGAAAACATGTTGCATTTAGATAAAAGTGCTGCAAAGCAGATCATTCGACACGACTCCTCCTCGTATCGTATGCCATCTTCAAAGCAGACCTTTAACCATTGGCTTCTTCAGCTTTTGTCGTGTTGTTTCCAACCAACCGCAGTGTGATGCCAGTAGCATCGTGGATTCGCAACGTTGGACAACTAAACCTGAGACTGAACAAAGGACATGTGGCACGCTTTTTATGGTAGGTTCTTTCACATTTTCTATGCATCCATGTTTTGCTGATATTCCTTTGGGCTGGGATGGTTTGATTTGTAAATGTCCTTTGTCTTTTGCTGTTATGCATAAATTTATTATTGAGCAAGTTTGAAGTTTTGATTGTGACTTCATTCCATTCCATGTGAATCTTGTGAATCCTTTTGTTGTGTAACATGATAATATCCTTGTTTTCCCTCATCTTTTAAGTATTTTATCATATTATTAACAAGATATCCTATTATTCTTCTCCCCCTCCTTCATTTCAACATCAGATTCAAAATGGAAAGTGACACCAGACAGACACGTCACCATCCAATCATTGACATTCTTAGTATGGAAAGGGAGACAACTATCTAACAAGATCTTGTATCAGTGAAAAGCTAAGTAGTATCGTATCCCATAACTTTGAATAGCTTTCTTCAGGAACGAAATAAGCATAACTGGCAAGGCACGGTCGGCCCCATACCACCAACCCATTTGTTTGAAATCACCCACCACCCTTGTTTAAGATTTCTATTCAGTGTCTTTCCAAAATATACTCATGAACCAAGTCGCAACAAAGTTTTGTTAGGGAGGGGTGGTGGTGGTTGTTGTTGGATGTGGATTTTGCGGATATATATATGCTTCTAGGGGAAAAAATGAGGTGATCATTCAGAGCAGTAAAAATCTTTAAATATTCTTGTCAGGCACGGTGGGGTGAAAAGAGAGAGAGGTTTTTGTTACTTTTCCCAATGAATAAAATAGTAAGTACGTGTCCCACGTCCAGACTGAGCTTTCCTTTTTCCCTTATATATTTTCTGTCGCTGATCCGCTTTACTTGCCCTTATGACTCCATTGTGGAGTCGCAGACTTTCTAAACAAGAAACTTTTATTCGATGTTTGTTACTGGGTCTTAATGCACCCTCCCTAGTTCTCTTACCCTCGCCTTGCTCACTTAACGAATTCATTCGCATACACAGTGAACAAGTGTGGCTGACTGTATCATCATACCATCATCCCTCTGTGTGCCTATGTCATGAGCTGATCTCACTTGAAGGATATTCCTGCTTCCTTCCTGAGTTTTATTTATTTAGTTCTTTTGCTCCCTCTCTTTAGGATGTTGTATAATCATCAGAATGTAACATGTGAGCAGCATAAAATAATGCACTTCTTCTTGACGTTTGTGCGTCACCCAAGACATCGTATACTTTTACTGCTTTTACTTAGGGCATCTTACAGATTGAAGTTGTGACTGTGTGGGTTGACTTCATATTGCGTGCAGTAGTACCCCAGTTCTTAGTGACGTATCGTGTGATGTAAGTAAGAAGTTGAAGTAGAGAAATGTCGAATTCATATAAACTAGAATAGGAAATATGGCATCGAATTACTTGTCCACCCTACATCAAGCTTTTAGTGAAGTCTAAACCTTGTTAGTAATAACAATAATGATCATGAAGACAAGTAAGATAATTGACTACACGACTGTCACCAAAAATAATACCGAACGATAGCGTGAAAATGTCATTCAAGCTCATTTGTGACGATGTCAAAATATCCACAAAAATAACAGTAAACAGACAGTAAGTACAAGGGAAAGTAATCATGCGTGGATTAAAAATGCATCTTCCTCACAGCACGTCGTGTTCTTTTCTACGTGACCTAATCAAAGTAATCATTCTTAATATAACTTGACGAAATAAAATGTACATTTAACGGGATGGTAATATGGGGAACTCTTTACATAACCAATTATAATTTTTATCTGAGGGAAAAATATTCTTTGGTATCGGATAATAGTCCAGTGTTTTCAGCAAGTAAAATAAAACAGGGTACAATTTTTTTGTTGTTGGAAATTCCTATTTCCTTTTGAAATAAAATTTGATTTCCAGAATGTCTTTGCTGTTCTATATCGATATCAGGGGGTTGAAATAAATTTTAAGCCCTGCCTTTGACTTATAATTTAACCGAATGCTACATATATAGCTTGCTTGATATTTTTCATATGAAGGTGGTCAGATAAACATATTTTCTTTTCCTATCTACCCCAACGATCGATGATATGCTTCCTGTCCACTTTTAAAACAAGCTTCAATTTCCGTTGCTCTAACAAGCCTTATTTATTTCACTTTACTTGCTTACACTTGAGCAATGACACGAACCTGTTACTGATCATTATTCATTGTAATGTATGATCCTTTCAACCCTCTTCCCTACAGCATTTTTCTCATTCCAGAGTTTTCTTTTTACCCTTGTCCAAACTTATACGTTAGCAGCATAATAATGCACATTTTGTGTACTTTTTTCACGTTTTATTTCTTTCCTCCACCGTCCGAAATTGGTTTTTAGGGTGAGGTCAAGTTTCATTTCCTCTGCTGTGTCCATTCCGACAAAAAACGCAATAACTTTTCAAAACCTTGTCTTGTCCATCTCGTCTTGTTAAAATTTACAAAAAGGACATTGAAACGGGGAAAAGACAACTAGAAAAATGTTTTTCCCTTTGTGCTGATTCAAGGAAAAAAGTATAAAAACACCCGCATGCATGCATGCATCATTCAACATGCATGAAATGAAACGAAGCAACCATAGAAGCTGGAGAGGAGAAAGGGTTGGAAATAAAACGAAACCTTTCGAATTTCAAAAGGATGCACTTCTCACAAGTTGCTCTCCTTAAAAATTCCAAAGTGGCTAGGAAATGGTTTTGGAATTCTTAAATCCTCCAGGCTAAGCTAAAAGAAAGGAGTACCAGGGGTGCATAGCAAATCAGATGGGTACAGAAAAGGAGACACAAGCAAACTTTACAAATAAGATATACTTGGAGAGAGCAAAGAGTGCAATACAGTAAAGGAAAATTTTCATCCTATTTAAAAACATCCTTTTCCTTCCTTCCTTCCTTCCTTCCGTTGCTCTAAGCTTTTGTGTGCACACTTTTGCCACTGATCCTATGGCTAGATATTCACAATTGGAAAAAAAGAGCACTGGATTTGTGGAGGGTAATAAAAAACTTCAGAAGAAGAGTGAGAGCGACAGAGGTCCTATGCGTCCCGGCTCCATTTTAATTTAAATTGGTGTGCAATGTGCATACTCAAAAAGTGAAACAAGGAATGAAATGGGAATGGAGAACTCCTTTTTTGTACGTTATGGTCAACAAGCAAGGCAAGAGAAGGAAAACTAAATCTCAATTTCATTTATTGAAGTTTCTCCGGGGTTGCTCTTAATGTGAGTCCCAATGCGGGATGTTAATATGCATGCATGCATATTGCATTAAAGCTAGTCAAGTAATGTGTATAGGTTGCTGAACGTTAGTGTGTGTGTGTGTGGTAGTGGTATTCACATATTTGGCAACACAGTATCACTACGGTTTTGAGGTCGGGGTTAAGCAAACAATTCTTGTTTCTTTTAAGTTATAAGTTGCACTCGGTTCAGTCAGTTGAATGAAATCCGAATGAATTCTACTGATTACTCCCACAGATAAAGGAATTCATTTTAAAAGTGCAATCATGCACTTTGCTTAAGAATGAGTGTGATTATATGCATTGTGTTGTGAGTACACTGGCTGTATATCTATGTGAGATACTCTTGATAATGTTTAAATGGAACTTGTTCCGCTTTGTCAGCTTGAGGCTTGATAATTTGCCCACGAAGGAGTGAAATTATATCAAGAAGAAAGAACAGAGAAAACTCTACAGCCATGTACTAATTTTAAGTAAACTTTAAGTTCAGGGAAATAAGTAATGCGATAAGGATAGGATAAGGAGGCTGTCGTATTACGCTACATGATGATAGTGGCGGATGCAAGATGGATGGGATGGATTGGATGGGGTTTTTAGCTTTGAGGGATGGAGGATGGATAGATTAGATGAATGCATTTGGGAATGAAGTGAACAGAAGAGTGCTTTCAAGGAAAAAACGCTTAATTTAATTAAAACAATGTGCTCATTGCAGCAAAAAGTTGCCAAACGTAGAGGATTGAAGTTCACACTTATTCATCCCAAGGAATGAAGGAAATGTGCAGGGGGAATTTATATTATGGGCATTAGCACGGTTATCTGTAAACATTTCCTTGCAATATTAGATCCGATCGGATGAAACGGAGATTAGGTGTGCTGAGAATTATTGCTACAAGAACGCACAAATAAGTATCAGGTTACAAAAACACTGGGTGCTTTTCTCAAACCCACATTGAATAGGCTTAGTCAAAACTGAAGCTTATAATAATTTTCATCGGTTCATTGTCAAGGGTAAGCGTAGAGTTTCAATTAAAATGGTAGGAAAAAATTTGTCTGTATATATCTGTATGTCTTGATTTTACCCCGGTGCAGTGCATTGGTCGGGGTTTAAATTTCATTCAATTAAAACTTTTTCATAAAAAAATAATTTAAACTTTTTTCAATTAAGTTTGTACCTCTCATCATCATTTTTTTGTTTTCAATTCTGTATTTAAGTTTCCACAAAGTTAATGATTCCGATCTAATTTCAGTCCTCATATCTTCTTTTATAATGGCTCCCTCGATTTTTTACGCAATGGTAGTTTCTGACTACTACTGACTTTTGATAACAAAGAGAAAACTTAAAAAAACAATAATTTTTAAATTTTCATGAAAGTTCACTCAAATGACTGTAACAAAAACCCACGACGCTCTCTCCTCCAAACATTATAACGAATATATATAAGGAGTTTTAGTTCAAAAAAGTTTCAAATTATGTTGTCTCTATATATCTGCACAACTCATTCATATTATTAAAAGAAATGATATGAATACAAATGAAAATGCTACAAAACCTTTGCCACACAAAGCATCCCTGGTAGAACCATCAAATAGAACATTTCCCAAGCATGAAGCTCCTCCACTTCCACCACCATCGTAGGACAGTATAACATAACCCTCGGTGTGCTTTATGCTTTTGCCTAGGAGAAAAAAGGATTCAAAATTTCGACAGGACAATAGACAAGATCATTTTTGTGTGCAGAGAACTGAAACCTTTCTTATTTCTTACTGAAATACCATATCGCACCAACGTGGAAGTGAGTTGAGGTTCTCAATAAACTGCAACACACCAGCAATAGCATATATAATACACCACACATGCATAATATGATATACATAGCTCTCAGCTAGAGGAATCCCATTCATTTATTCGCTCTCTCATTCATTCATTCATTCAAAGGGAGGAAAACTCCTGAGGGGTTGAATAGAATCACTCTCTCGGGTATTTATTTATGACAATGTTCCGTTCCTACTTTCATTCTTGCTCTCTTACGTCTACTTTGTGCAATATAGTATTAGTCTTGCTTCCACCACCACCACCAAACAACAAGCCGCCGCTTGCTTACTTGCTCACTCCTACGTCTTTTTCCCTTCATCTTATATGCCTTTTTACTGTCTCTCTCAATTGCTCTGCGTTGCCATTCATTTGCCACACAAAAAAGAAACTTGACTTGTTTCGTTTTCGGATAAGGATTTTCTTTTTGTGAGATTGAGAATTGAGAGAAGTAGGAGCAGCACAGCAGCTCCAACAGAAAAAAAGACAGTTTGATATCACACAATAAGAATTTGGTAGAATAAATCTTAAGTCTAAATAATAATAGTTTGGGATCATGTGTGGTGTGTGCATAGGCCAAAAACAGGCTGACGTGAAATGTTTGAATGGTATCAAATATATTTTGTTTGGGGTAAAATTTATAACAAGCAACAGAGCAGCAGGGGTGCTTTGGGAAAAATCTTTTTTGTGTACGTACGTAAAAAGCAAGTGCGCTGCATTCCCTTAATTTTCATGGTGTTCCTTTCCCCGCTTTTGGATTAGGATTTATAAGCGCTTTAACCCCAAATAATTTGGCTCCTGGTTGTTCTATATGGTATGGTAGCATAAAAAGCAGCGGTGTCGTGTCATTCAAATGACAATAAATGCTCAGTAATGCACTTTATATGTGCTTTATACTCATAAATTGGATGGAGGAGTGAGGAGTGTCTTTTTTTCGAGCACTATCTAAATGTATATAGGTACGCAAATAATGTATGTACTAGTATACTACCTACTTTCTTGTTTACTTCTCGTTTGGAATTGCTCATCTAACCTTGATCTTCCCTTTGGAACCTTTGTGACGCTTGAGGTAACATGAATAAAAGAGAAAAGACGGAAGAAGCGGCGGAGAGGAGTAGTAGCATAGTCGTTCGTGAGTGAAGTGAA
The DNA here is from genome assembly GCA_964034955.1 of Orchesella flavescens. Lineage (NCBI taxonomy): Eukaryota > Metazoa > Arthropoda > Collembola > Entomobryomorpha > Orchesellidae > Orchesella > Orchesella flavescens. The sequence continues at coordinate 10,103,719 of OZ035958.1, read as the reverse complement.
TCTCTCTATAGATGACTAGCCTTTGTTCCTATCGGCTCTGCTCCATTCATGATGAAGTCAAAGTTGGAATGGGAATGAGAGAGAGAGAAAAGTGTTGCGTGGTGGTGGTGGAGGAGTAGGGAATAAAACTCGGTTCATTCCTCCTGTATATTTTTAGGGAGAGTTGCTTATTATGCGCACTTGTTTATAAGGATGTGTACTTGACATGCAACCTTATGCAAACAATCATTCGAACTTCTTTAACGGAGCGACAGCAACAACGAGGAGGAGAGGAAGGAAAATGGGAAAAAGATCAGAGAGCGTATCATAATGAAATAACAATAAAAATAGAAGTTGTATTGTCGTTGTCTCCAACAAATAAACTCATCTCTTTTCAGAAACCCCATATGCATTCCAGGGCGGATGCACAAAATGTTGTAAACGTGTGTGAAAGTGTATTTCTTCCTTATAACAAGTACATAGGTACAATTACTACCAATAAGGAACTTTCTCGTGTACTCTTCTCGTTTACATTTGAATTGATGTCTACATCGTCGCATCGCATCGCTGTCCTCCACAGATTCATCCCTACTTCTGTGTACTTCCTTTCATGTTTCTGATAGATACAGTGTCTACAGAATTTACTTCTTGGAAGATTGGAAATGGAAATAAACCAGACAAAGAATCAAGGCAACTCATGCAAATAAATTGGAAGCAAAATAAAGTTTTTTTCTTTAGGTTGATGTTGATTATACTTTTCCAGGCATTGATTTCATTTAACAGAATGCACACCAAAGGGAAACAAAGGAATTAACTCTGGTTTGCACTCATCGTCTGAACAAAAGTTGTTTCTCAGTAGTAATCTTCCATACATACATGCAATAGGAGGGAAAGAAAGTTGTGGTGACATTTAAAAAAAATTCTTGCATGCTTACTTCATTGGCAGCTCAACTTTTTGCATCAATGTCATTTGAACTAAACGTAACAAAGCCGAAAGCAAAATAAAATTGTCGAAAATATATGCTGCTTGCTGTCGCAAAAACATGGAAAAGTGTACATACATACTAGTACATATATATCCAAGTGTGACTTTGTCGGTGAGCGACCAAACGAGCGTGCCAGCCAGCAAAAGGCAAAAAGGACTAAGGACAGTCATTTTTTACAACATGGGTCCCGAATCCTCCACTGCCACGGGAACAGATTGGCACAGACGAAGAAGTGCAATAAACTTGTGAATAATAGCAAAAAGAGTGTGCTTTTTGGGCACGAAAAATATATCAGAAAAGTTTCCCAACCATTTTTTACCAGCTTTTTATGCGGAAGAGCAAAAGAATGAATATGCAACGTGGACATACGGGGAACAGAAGAATAAAGAGTAATAAAATATATATGCCAAGAAGAATAAAGAAAGCTCCTCATATATTACCATCTTATAACAACTATCATCATCATAATGATTATATGCAATTTAATTCAGCTGCCTTTTTTCTTTACTTCTGTAAGTAAGCAGCACGTAGAAACACAACTTTCTCTGCTCTTCACTTACTTCACTTATGCTTTCCAGCTCGTTTATGGTTAGCTTAAAAAAAGTATAACGTTGTGGAAAAATGAATGTCTTTTTAGAACTGCTGAAACTAAAGCACTTGCACTCCACTCCTCTTGGTTGTTACTACTACTACTACTACATAGTAACTTTATATCGCTTTTCAACTTTATTCTCTACTCCTCTGACTTCTGGCCCCTGTTGAATGAATCCATCCATCTAACAATTCATTTCATAATAGAGAATAAGTATACATGTCTACGTACATCATTATGCGTCCCTCTATAATGATAATGATAATAAGAACAGTTTCTCCCTAACTCTCTCTCTCTCTTTTTCTCCTCCTTCCTATTTTACACTTGAAGTTGCTCACCCTCCCTTTTAACGACATTGGGTACGTAGCGTCACAAAGAAACGCGTGTGTACTTTACATAGAAGCTATATACTACTGGGAAGCAAGCTGTTCCGCATTTCTAACGCTTTCACTTATAATAATCATTATGATTATGCATGAACTTTTCGCCTTCTGGTTCAAGGCAAAGCTGTACTTCGTTCCGTTGAGTTGAAATAATACATACCTTTTTTGAGATTGGAGGGAGAAGAGTGAAGAAAATAGGAGATTTTAAAAACTGTGCTTTATAACTTCTCCCAAATAATAATGATCATACATATGTTTGCCTCAGCGAAGGGGACAGGATGAAAGGAAGGGAGACAATTGGCATTGGCAATAGTCATAATAATCATTCATAAGGTCAGCGGAAAAGAAAGTTCTCCACTTGTCAGAAGGTTGTGTGTTGTGTCTCCTCTCAAGGCAAGGGCATTGCAATATTATGCTTCAATCCAATCCCAATTCTGTGATTCAACCATGCATCTGATCTGATTCACATTATTTGTGCTTTGCTTTCTACCCCGAAAAACTTGGTTGGAGATGGTGGAAGGGAAAAAATCCGTTTCTTTTGTTCCATTGGATATTTTCAATAGCCCAAAGAGAGCACTGTCCCATGCTTGTGACATTGCTTGTTGTCTGCCGATGGCATTCTTTCTAAAAGGCCTTGGAGAACACGGGCCACGGGGTATCCCTTTTTAGGATCCGGCTCCATTTGTTGCTTTTCTGTTCATTCATAATATTATATATTATCCTAGCGTGTCCTTTATATCAATCACGCACGAGAACGAGAGGACAATAGAACTCCTGCTCGTGTCGTCCTCGTCTCGTGAACGAGAATGTGGATATGTGGATACGGGAGCCAAAAAAAAGTTAGATCACCCCCGAAGCGTTACGAATACGATTTGTTGCTTTTATATATTAAATTGATGATATCAAATCATGCCATAATATCAATTCATATATTAAAAAGGGAGAAATGTGAAGAATGGGAGGTAGTAGACTGTATATAGCGTCTACAAACGTTGGGTGTTTATAAACCGAAAGCTTATAATATGGATGGATTGATACACACCGGACTTTTGCCTTTTCTGTTAACTTTAACTGTCAGATTGTTTTGATTAATTAACTCACGCATCCCTATTCTTTTCCCCCTTTTTACTCACACATACACAAAAACTTGTTCCAGTTTCCAGATTGGAGGTCCGTCGGGATTACAGTAGATACAGATATGTATTAAATTCGAAATACATACATCCACATGTGTGTACTTGTATCATATTTATAATGAAATTCCGAATTTCCCTTAAAACCAGTTTTCTACATTTTTTTGTTTCCATTCAGTGCCCAAATAAATGGAAACGTAATAGGAAAGAAATGCGTTGTTTTGTCATATCTTTAACCTATTCTGCGACTCATTTCATTGTTATCTTGATGAAGGGGAGGGTAGGGTCTTCTCGTCTAGGATTATAAAGGTTAATATCTGGTGGTGTGTTCTGCCCTAATATCCCTATGATGTAAAATGATAACTCTCCTGAACTGCCTTATCTAGCTATTTAGACTACTACGGCTAATCGATCTTTCGAAACGTAATTAATCAACTAGAAAACAGCTACAGAAAATTTATATCAATAAATTACATCACTCTTTATTCGTTCAACAATTAATCAATCAAATGAAATTACATTCAACAATGCTATCTAGCACATTTGTATATTCACACAAGAACAATCAAGGGAGAAGTCGTCCTCACTCGACCGCAGTTCAAGACTAATACTGGCAAGCATGCCTCGCAAAATCCCAAGTCACAATCATACAATAAAGCTTCTAGAAAAATGCTTCTTCAATTCAAACTTATTCGGGCTTTCTGCCCTCTATGATTCAAACAATATTCATACATAATATTCATACATGCAACAAAGAAAATAATATACATAATCCTATCACTTTCCGTGATACTTCTTCACACTTGAACTAATCTCATTATGATTATTATCTCCGGGAAAAGGAGGTCGTTTATATCATTGATAGAATATTTATATTAATGACCAAGTTGTTGGTGGGTGGACGTGGACACCCCAGCAGATGTGCATTTTTTTGCCCACAGTTGTGCCTCACATGAGTGTGTGCGGAACGCTGGAAGTAATTCAAAAGTCATGGAAAAGTTATTATGATGCGAATATCAATATCCACGTGGTCCAATGGATACACCTACCTATGTAATATCACCTACGTAGTGGCGTGTTTATATATATGACTCTCGTTCAGGAAGAAAGTAGGATATTCCTAAAAAAATGTCTTCAATTTTCTCGGGCACGTTATAAGTCTTAAAAATCCCACGTGATAAGTTAACTGGCAATCCTCCCGGTGGTGGTCTGGTCACTGGTATCGTATATGTCGGATGGCGATGGCGGGGTATATATTGTCAGAATGCCCACAAGTTTTGGTTGGGCTGTGCGATAAAATAAAAGTAATTTCCCAATCTCAATCATGCGAAACGTGAGCAGTGTGTTATTCCTTTCGTTTGGTTTTGTATTTAATAGTGAGCTATATATAGCGAGCATATACAAGTTTTGTTTGCAGCATGAATGAGATAAAAAAATCTGGAGCAAGAGTAGTTGCCGTTTTGTTGTTGCTGCCATTCGAGGGTAATAAAAGTATAATACATTATTAGCTTCCAAATTGATGACAGGTTCTCCTCTCTCGCCAATGGACGACTTCCGTCATTTATATGTAAATCGGATAATCGGATAGATTTTAATAATCTACAGATTGCTTCCACATATTTAGTCCACAGCGTAATTCAACGGGCAGCCGTTGATTTATACTATGCAATTAGTCATTTGTCATTTTAAACAGTTAATAGGTCATAATTAAGTTTTTTTCTGTTTCCCCCTTTTTCTCCTCACGATTCATTCTATCTTTCTTCCTTATCAAATGTGTACCTAATATGTATAGCGTTTGTTTGGTGGTGTGGTAGTGTACACATGTGGCATTTACAATCCATGATATGATACGAACGATATGATGCATGCAATCAAAAAGTATGCACGCGTTTGTTTGTTCAAAAGGAAAAAAAGTTCAAGCCAAAAAGAGTTTTCAGTCCGTCAGTCAAAAAAAAGTTTGTAACGATCATAAAAACATGTCCATAGAATAAAATAATAATATTAGGCTGTCATGTTGTTGATGTGATAAAAGAGTGCGTAGAATATAAATTAGACCAAGAAGGAGCTCTGATGGTGATGGTGTAGTTTCATTTAATGTTATTTAAATGTAAATAATCCATTCAGTGATCAAAATAATTGTTTACTCACGGTAGCAGTATGGTAGTACAAATAAAGCAGTTTCAACAATTTCATGCGTGCACATTTACATAAATGTATAAAATTATGTAAAAACAAAATTCGCTGTTGAAGGAAACACGAAAAGGATGAAGTCGTAGTATTATTGATAAGTAGAGGTAGAGAAAAATACTCATGCTGGGATGAATGGATAGATGTATATGTAAATCGATCTGTGTAGACCCTTATTGCGTAGTTGACAGCAAACATCAACGTTAGTAAACATCATGTCGCCTTATCATCCACCACCACCACTCTACTCATTGCCAGTTGGAAAATTAATGAAAGGAGGCATAAACTAAACTCATGGAGGCTTTTTCATTTCAAATGAAATTTTCAGGCTTCTGACCCGTATACTCTTTTTAAGAAATAATAGGTTACTACTCAACTTTCTTCAAAGTGCCTTTTACTTTCCATGAACTCGTGGCACCACCGCAACCGAACACAAGCAAAAGTAAAAGAAACGATCGAATCGACTGATGTTGTCCAGCATTAGAGTTTACATAAATTCCCGATGCACAAGTCAAGTATCCTTGAGCATTGACTTGACTGTGCAACTGCCAGACCAGTGTCTTTCAGGAAGAGCAACTTTATCTCCAAGAGTCTAAGCGCACCTGCAGCGCAAAGAACAGAAAAAAGTTTATCTAGTGAGCTGAGCACTTCTCCATTTTCTCTCACTGTGTGTATCCTTGTCAGCCTCAAACATCTTGCATGCATATACATGTGCATACAAATCCAAAGCGAATGCTAATATTAATGTTTTCTTTGTCTTCATCATCTTCAACTTTTGGTGAGAAGGAGAAGTAGTCGAATAAAAAAGGAACAAAAAGAGTAGTAAAAAGCAGCAACAAGCATATTTGTAGGCACCACGACCAGAGATATGTTTTTTCCTGAAGATGTCAGACACTGGAAAGAAAGTTTTTAGTGTCGTCTCTCAAGTGTCCTGCTGCTTTTTCTTCTCCACTTTCCCTTTTCTTCTTTTCCGTGCTCTGCATTTGATAAAGACACAGAGTCTGCACTCCTTCTACTCTACTTCCCCGGCTTAAGCTTTGCTAATAACCGACAATGGAATAGAGAGAGAGAGGAGGAGGACGAATGAGAAGAAACAAGTTTCGAGAAAGGAATAAGTATAAGAAAGGAGGAGAGCAATATGATTTCACCCGGAAAATCAGCATTGCCCAACAAAACGAGCAAAAAAGAGATCAGCTCAGCTGCTTTCGATGAAGCTAACAACAGTAACAGCAAGATCGTTGAGTCTTCATCATCATCGTTACACGCATCTACAGCCACCCACGGCCATATTTATAAGAATTACATATAAATTACTTATAACAGTCGTAGTCGTGCTAGCAGCCAGTAGTACAGCCACACACATATTTATTCTGTATTGTACATTTTACACATCTCTTTCGTTCAAATACATTATGCACCACATAATCTCTCACAACAAGGTGGGAACCCTTTTTCTTGTTGAAGGAGCTCGATCTCATCTCCAAGTTATTTCCCACACGGGCTTAGTAAACAGAAATAATATATATATTTATTTTGCTACTCAACCAATCCAAGTACACAAGTGTACAATGAAGAAGAGCATGTAAAATTTACTGAGAAACAAAGCAAGGTAAACAGAACATGACACAATAAAGCAAGTTTTATTTCCCTGCAATAATTTAGTCATTAGTTTTCCTTAGAAGGGAAAAAAGAGCCTAAAGAAACGTGAAAAGAAAACATACTTTTGGGTAATATATGGAGAAACATGGAGCACATTAAGTTTAGCCTAAAACGCTACATTTTTTTTGTATTTGTTGCACTTCCTTTCCTGCTGAGCTGCCTCACAGGAGCACTCTACATTTTCGCAAACAGATTCAGGGGAAATAAGGTAAGAAAAAAGGGAAAGCAAAACAATGTGTTGGTTTTCATTCCTATCCTCATCCAATATTATATATTATGCAATATGCCTATATTTATGCTTGGAGAGTGTCACTGGATGCACTATCATAAATTCAAAATGTGTGACCAAACTCTACTACTTCTTCAACATTGTCTCGACGGTTGCGGCCGTAAAGTAAAATCCAAGTTGTAAGTCTGTCGGCTGGGTCGTTTCACTCATTGTGGATGAGGACAAGAGAAAATGAATATGCACCAGCGGAATGCTATTATATTTCTTGTAATTGTGTATATATTTTTTGTTACTGCCCCGCTTACTTTTTGTTATTGTTGCTTTCTTCTTAAGGAAAGCACATAGCAAAAGCTTGGTGTGATGTGGTGGTGTGTTGGATACAGGCAATACTCGTTACTTAAAGAGGTTTTTCCCCGCATTTTATAAACCATAATGGAATGAATTTCCTCTGTGTTATGTTATGCATGCATTTAAACTTGAAATTTGAATGGAATGGAAGGAGATGGGATGGGATGGGATGAGATGCACATGTAGAAAGTTGCGGGTGTGAAGAAGGGAAAGCAAAGGAAAACTTCGTTTGTTGCTTTTGCTGTTAGAAGTTAAAGTGAAACTTTTCTTTGTATCTATGCTGCTTGCTGGTTGTTGGTAGTGAACCTCTCTCTGTAATCATATATGGAAAAAAATCCGGTAGATTCACTCACCTCAATTTTCTAATGTTTTGTAAGGTAATACATGGAATGGCAACAAATTCTTTTGTGAATTGACTGTGACTCTCACCAACAACTTGGAGCAAGAAATTGCTTATTCTCGTATGTACGTAGGCATGTACAATATATATATATATGCACGTATTTATTCTCAGCTTTTGAGTCTATAGGTTGATCAGCTACTCACTCACAAACTCAAATATTTCGCCAAACATGTAGTTTGTGTTTGGAAAATGTAAGGTTGTTCCTTCTCCTGTCTCCTTGCTTTGGCTAGCTGCTGGAAGCAAACTCAAAACGGGGATATTTCCCTGTGGCAATTTTCTCCTAGTTTGGATCGGGATCCCTTGCTCTGAGCCAAACTCACTTTTTCCTCCAAGTTTAGTTCCATGAGAGTGACTCGATCCTCCTTAGTTCACTGCTTGACGTGGTCCTGTGATGATGGGTTATGGTGCACCGCTCTCTCCCACTCTTTTTCTCTGCATTCAATAATAGAAATGCTTGTGTACTTTGTTTCATTTGTGGTATGCGTTTCTTGAGGAGGATGTGCAATGCACAGCTCTGTTGGGGCTCTTGAGACATCACCTCTTTTGAACTTTAATTACAGACTGAGAAAACTGATTTGCGCTTTGTGGTGTGTGAAATTCAGTGACAGCATTGCACAACCTGTAATTGGCTAAAAAGGATTTATGTAATATTGTTGTTTCTTGTGATTACAACATTGCATATTTAATGGACATCTTCCTTCACCTTACAATTTACACCAAAGTTGCTCATCTTGTTGGAATTTACTAAAACATTCGTCACGGCAGGAGACAAAATGCATTTACCAGAGTTCAGTTTTACTTAAAACATTTTGCTGAACTAGTCGTTTCTGGACTTTTCGCTGTTGATTGATTGTATTATCTTCGAGTCAATGTGCATAGGTATATATCTAATACTGACATAACATTTGTGTAAATGATCCATTATATGTGATTTAAAATAGAGTGTCACGTAAGTGCATTTTTGTGAATTACATACACACATACAATAATCGCACGGACGTAAAATATTTGAAAACGTTGTTGGTGTGATATATAGTAGTGTACTATAAAGTACGTTTCTGAGTTAATGTTCCAGCTCATCCTATGGTCTTCATTCTGATCTCGGTAAGTATTGAAAATCTCATTTTTTGTTGAGTCTGCTAAAAAAACGTGCTGACAATGGTCTCGTTACTCATAGTCTCACAATGCCCTTCAAATGAATGGGTTACGTGCTTTTTAAGTAAGGGTACATTTGTTGTAGAAGAAGAATGTGCTATCAGTAGGAGGCTAAGTCAGCAAATTTATATACACAATTTAAGTATTTGTGCATCTTGCAGCATATGATATGACTCAAGCAGTTTTAAAAAAATAAATATATGGTATGATAACTGAATCACTTTACAACTAAGAAATGTTATGGAATTATTTTTACTAAATTAAATAATATTGTTTAACTCAATTTAACAAAAAAACAGATTTGTCTTACGTTGACCCAAAAGTATTCCAATCACATTATAGAGTGTATTTATACCCAAGATAAATAATTTACACCTAAATCATACTGGTTACGTTCGAAATAAAATTGTCAGTAAGCAAAATTTTAAAACTTATAAATGTGGATGGCTATTTAATACCCAAGACGGCAAAATGTAGATATCATTCATTCTATTTTTTATGATTTATACTCCATGGAATTCCCTCAAAGAGAATTTATTTTTATGGTAGATGAAGCAAACACCTCCCATTCCCTTGTCTCCCAGTTGGATTATAATGTTTTTCCAATCAGGTCGACTCACGACTCACCTCACACCTCTACCAAAGTTACATGTGACAAAATCTTGTTATTTTACACGGATAAGGAGACAAACTTTCCTCAACATTGTTTTTGTTTCCCTCAATAATAACATAGGCCAACCAGCCCTAGTTTTCTCGTAATGCTGACTAACGACCACAACTTGCTTTTCACTTCTTTAACAGTTCCTTTTGCCACTTGCACTTGTCTCTTTCTATACTGTAATTCCCTTATCCAATCAAATCACATCATTCATTTTCATCATCATCATCATCATCATCACACACCAACCATCCTTACAAACTGTCGTCTTCATCAACATCACGGAAACGTACTAAAAACAAAAAGTCTTTTGTAAGTACAAACAAAAACTTCCCTCTCTATACTATTCAGAGAGCCCATTTAAAGAGTTACAGCTAAAGTGTCAACAAAAGAAATGACGAATATTGGTTGGTAGCATCACTAACAGCTGGATTACTTCCCATAACATTTTAGAACCAAGAAAATGACGCCCAGCATGAGATGAGGACACATTTATTCAAATATCATTATCATTCCCTTACGTTATTGCTTTTGGAGGATTCTTGTTATTGCGAATGTGAGTATTTACTTCTTTTAAACAAAAGATTCTTGGTATCTACAACTTGTAGACAAATACCTAACGTTGTCGTACAAGAGAAATACAAATTGAACACAAAGTTGATATAGTTGGAATGTATATGGATACCATCCATCCATATTATTATTACCATTGTTTGGCATAAAATTGACGGAATTCGCTTTAAGTATCTACTTTATCATCATCTCTTGCAAAATGAAAATACTACAGAATAATGAAGCCACTGAAGAAGTTCCAGATTTTGGTAAAATGTGAAAAATAATCGTTTTTCAAGAGAAAGGCGAATTTGATACGCAATCATGTCTGCTACATCATATTATTGAACTTAACTGTTAGTATATAGTAGCTCTCCTCTGGTAGCATTTTGGTGAAAGCCGCTTTTCACAACTTGAATACGCACATATGCCACTTTTACATGCTTTTCAGCCTTTAGGTAACGCACTTATATGGGATTGTGGCATAACGATGAGATATTATTAGAAACGTTCTTCTCATTACGATCCACGTTTTACTTTTATTCGTACTAAGCTGCTGCTGTTAGGATAGGAATGACTTGATAAAATTGAGAGAGAACAAAAAGTTGAGAGAAAGCGAGCAATAAACTAATTTGTGAATTTTCATGAACATGGTACGCTCCTCATTTTCCTCTAATTCATAAGGGAAACCAAGAAAAAATGGAGTGAAAGAGTAAAAGTGACATGAAACCAGGAAGGAGGATCAGAAACATGAAAAGCGTTACATTTCTCTGTAACTATAATATCTCCGCAGAGCCCGTGTGTGTGTGAGTTCGAGTTGAGTTCAGTGTGTATTAAACAGAAAAAAAGGAGAGGGAAAAGGGAACGAATTCCATAATCCTATTACACACTCTATTTGCTTGATTCTCGACATCGTCAACTCAACTGCTGAATAAAAAGCTAAACTTTTTTTCCTTTTCTTTTTGGTGCTTTTTGATAGTGAGCTGACTGATTTTGCTCAAATCTCGGGAGTCGACAATACTTATATATTATATTACACGCATGTATGTATGTATATAAATGTTAAAGGACATTCCTAATTTAGGGAGAGTATCATCATCATCATGGGATGTGATCGTCATCATCGTCGTCGTCGTCAATAATACCTATAGATACCTAATTCACTTTCCATACTTTTTCCTACTAATAATGCCTCGTTATTGCTAAAAAGAGAAGAAAAAAGTTTGTTAAAGGGAAGGAATTAGGGACAGGGAACCATCACGTTCTCTTTGGGTTTGCTAAAGCTTTTTGTGCATTCAGTAATAAGTAAGTTTTGATCTTCAATACAAAATTTCCTATCAGAGCTTAGCCCTTTTCACTCAGCTACTACCCCTTAGACCAACTTTCGCTCTTGGTTCTTTTTGGCTAGTCTCAAATCCGTATTAAACCTGACCCCTTACTAAAACAGTTTAGCTCACTTCGCTTCGGCTCTCTCATAATGCACAATCAGGGAAGCAATTGAAATCCGTATTACTTCTTGCTCAAAGTAATTGTAACTGGTGTGCCCTTTCTTATTCTTTCCTACGTACATACATTACGTAACAGAAACATTTTCTACTGAACCATGAAACGGTGAAAACAGACGTGAAAAAAGGTTTATGAAAAGACATTATGAATGAATCTTGAGCTACCTCTTTCTTTGCTTTTGCTTAAACTGTTTTTTTTTATCTGGCAACACTGTTGCATCGCATTGCTATACATGTGTACTCTTCTTGAGTCTCCTCAACATCTTCATTTTTATGCTTCCTTTAGTATTTAAAAGGGAAAAATGTTGGAAGAATAAATGTAAGAGCTTATAGCTCAGGTTTTTACAACTTCCTGGTCTAAAATATTATTATTATCGTACATAAAAGTGGGCTTTGATGATGTGTACACATTATTTCTTTTCTTATACTCTGATCTCACGTACGTACTTTGAAGATGAAAAGAATGCTACTACAAGTCCAGTCCACTCTCATTTAGATTAGGTATGTAAGTACTTGCTTCTTTTCATACTTTTACTTTGGAGGGTTATAGCGTATACGCATATTATTTATTTTTTGGTTTTGAGCGCGAGTACATTCCTGACTATTACCTACGTTGTTTAAATATAAATATAGCTTCAAGTTTTACTTTGTCACCATACTATTCCCATAAACGACACGCAAATTTATTTCTTAAAAAAGCACTACTCTAAGACCATTTTTAGCCATAAAAAAGTACCGTTTTAATGTTCCACCATTTGTTATAAGTGGATATAGTATCAAAAGGCAAGGAGTGGGTACTTGAAAAATTCTCCTGTTTCAAAAGAAAATATTAGGTACACAATAACTGTGTATGACACAGATGTTGAAGTGGTCCTACAATGTGAGTACTTTGCATTCTATTCAGATGCGTATTATGTATGCGTGTGTACTGTTTAAAATTCATTCCCATATTAAATACAATAATCCTTCTTAAATCCTTGAGTAAATACTTGTTATTATACCCCCACACTCTTTTATAACTGACCACATGATGCACTACACACTTTTCCCATTATATAACTTCACCCAGCTTCATTTCTTTATAGAAATTCTCAAGTTTTAATAGCTTACAATAAAGACCCTTAAAAATGTACTTCAGAAACATGTATTTTATTCTCATGCTAGAGTTCATCATGCCTTTTTACGGAATTCATCCTTTTGTATACATATGTATTCATAGTATAATCATGTGTGTGTATTTTGTGTTTAGTGTAACATCGCATCACTAAACATTTCTTTTATGACAAAACAGGCGAAAATTGTGACAAGAAAAGAAACGTAGGGTTGAGGGCCAGAAAATACAAAAGGCTATTATTCTCCATATTTATATCAAGACTCAAGACACAAGTTCTTATTGATTCCTAAGGCCCTGCTCAAAGGCAATGTCTATGAAGAATGAAATAAAATAACGTCCAATCACCCAAAAAGAATTTCATTGCTTGTAGCCGGCCGGTGAAGCAAAAGTCTTGTTTTCAGGGCAGAGTTTTTTGGCTTTTTCTTCGAATGAAATAATCATTTTTGTTCCCTGCTGACGTCTCTCTCCTATGCTCATTTTTGTTATTGACGTGCATATAAATACTGGGAAAAAACACGTTATGTATTTGTGTGCGGTCATTCGAGTTTTACATTATGTACTACATATGTAATCTATCAAAAATTTATTCAGCATTGTCATGTCATGTTTTAGAAAAGAAAAAAAAGTCTGAAAGCTCCAGAAAAATGAAGTTACCACCCAGAAGAATAGCAAGAAAAGTGAAGGCAGTGTAGTATTGATATATTGGATGCAGTACTATCACCAATGTACTTATATATTATGTAGCTGCTTTTCATGGAGATGGTGTGGAGTGTGAGTGAGAGTGTATCGATGAAAAGTGATTTTGCTTTTGGCAGCTCACAAACACCAACACACACACTTACTTCACATACTCATGTTATTTTTCCCTGCAGCAGCACTCACAAGCTCAATAGGATATGTATAGAAATCCCATTATAAATGCGGCGATAAAATAGATTACTTTCTTTCCTGGGAGAAAGTACATAAGTATATAAAAAAAACTGTGTTTTTGCTCACCAATATACTAAAACGTTTAGCCAGAGGTGAAGTGTGCTGGCATGGCATGGCATGCATGGCGCTGCTGCCTTTCGAATTTACAGCGTGGGTAGTAACTCCTAGAGCATGCATCCTACATCGTTTGTTTCAATTTTTGGAGCTGGTGTTATTTAGTCAAGTAATATAAATGTTTTTATTAGATTATATGGGTACACCCTCCTAACCATTTTAATTTTATAGTATTATGGTTAAATTTAGCCTTAAATTGAGTGCGTTTTGACAACTCAAATATTTTGCTAGTACTTAAGCGTTAAAATAATTTGATACTATATATATACCTTTAGTCATATCTAGGGTTGCCGTTTTTTCGGTTTTCCGTTTTCCTAACCGTTTTTTCCCGTTTTCCTCCCGGTTTCGGTTCGGTTTTCGGTTCGGTTAGGAGGTCTAACCGAAAACGGAAAAACGCGGTTTCGGTTCGGTTTACGTTTTTAACGAAAAGACTTAAATATAACAAAAATGAGCTACAGAGTAGTATTTTTTTCAGAAATTTACTAATAGGGACTTCCAATTGACTCATTCTTTTGATTTTTGATCAATAAAGTTTATTTAAATTAATTTGAATGAGCTGAAAAGGACCTGTGGACGAGTTTTAGCATGGTATTATGCATTTTGTATGTGTAATTTGGTTTAAATTGACATCCTCAATATCCTCATTAAAAAAATCGAAAATGTTAATAACATTTTATCTTATTTTATAGCGTTTTATTTTTGTGTGACTTAAATAATGTGCTAGTCTTGCTTTACTATAGTTTTTCTGGAACAAATGGTCCGAAAAATTAAATGAATTTTTAATTAAATTTAGCTAAACAAAATTAGCTAAATATGTTTTTTTAGAATTAAACTACCAATTCAGGAATTGTTGTAACTACCTGGAATTATTAATAAACCTTGTTCCAAACCTTTATGTATTATGTACCCCTCTGTATATGGAAGGTATAGGGGTAATTAAAGAAAACGGAAAACCGTTTTCGGTTCGTTTTTTACTCCCAACCGAAACCGTCTACGGTTTCCGGTTCGGTTTTCTCTACCAACCGTAACCGTACACGGTTTGCAACCGAAACCGAAAAACGACAACCCTAGTCATATCTAGACTGGCAATAATATTATGTTTCCTTTTTAACTTGTAAAAAGTTTAACTCTTCCTCATCAAACGCCGGAAAGGTTGTATTTTCCATTCACTTTTTTTTTGCACTAAAGCCAACGTTTAAATGTCATTCTCTTTTTGCACCACACCGTGCCGAGGCCTGTAATATTCATTTATTTGATATCGAACTATACTTAGGTCTAGCTAACAACCTTTAAATGAAAGTAATTTCTTTGATGTGCACTATAAACAGGACATTTGTGTACACAACCGCTGCATATCCACTTGAATTGAACAACCCGTGTGTTATGTTGCGGTGGTGTTGCGTTGTGAATGTTAAAAAAACTATCGCTAACAAACTTATCTCTCCGTTCTCCCCTCCCATTTTCGATATGGTTGAGTGATACAAGGAAACAACGGTGTAATTTTACCAAAAGTTATAGTTGTGAAATATTATGAATTACAAACTAAGTGCTTTCGTGTACAAGCACCGGCTATTTTTTTACTAGTTGTAAAAGTAAAATATCCAATTCCTGTATAGTGGTATATAGTTCGTGCCATGATGTATGCTTTGCTTTTGCTATATTATATACATGAACGAAATAAAAAAAATCAAGAAAATTCCGTTGCGAATTCATAGCGTTTAGAGGAAAAAAAGCTCTTGGGAAAATGTCGGGCCAACAGACCGACGAGCTTCCTAGTTGTGTTTTTGGATAACGTTGCTTGCTACAAAACAATTTTTCTATCCATTTTTGTACTTACGTATATTACTTATATAGGGAAGAGAAAAAGGAAGGAACGTAGTGTGTATTTCTTTCCATATGTCAACAATGACTCCTACTTGTTATGTATTTTGTAGAATGGCTTATAAAATATAGTATTTAGACTGTCGGCTGCCCAGAGGCTGTAAAGTTATAAAAATGTAGCGATAATGAATGCTGTAGGTGGTGTGTTTGCTTTCTTGAGCAAGTAGAAATTTATACCTATATATATATATTAAACAGAAGCAGCTTGCTTAGTTTAGGAGAGTATAAGTTTCATATTCAGGCCAGCAAAAATGTTTTTATTATGTATTCATGGAAAATCTCGGATGTAAAAGGAGAAACTTGTAGTTTAGATAAGGCGAGAGTTTATTGTACTCCTTAAATACTTCGTCGTCCTATTCACAGCTTTTTTTCACCAAACAAAAGCTGGACATGCAAAGAGAGCGAGAGAGAGAGAACGAATAAAAACAAAAAAAATATGCATATTTTTAGGTACAAAACTAATGCAATTTCAGCTCTAACGAGAGAGTCACTTTGTTGTTTCCATTTACTTAACACGATACTATGGAATGTATGAAAAAGCTCTAATTTCACAATTTCGCATACTTTTACTCTAGAAACAAATAGTGTGTGTGTGTGTACATTGTACAACAACACTAGAAATTACAAAAATAACAAGTAATATAACTTGCAAAAAAATGAAGTTGCAATATTCCTATGATAAAGTACAACATGAAAAATAGATGAAGTCTTTTTCTTTTCAAATGGAAAGTACACAATTCTCTTTCGTTTCATTTCTCCTAATGGGATTGGGCTATGCAATGGATGGAAAGCAATGCAAAAATTGTTTACGTAAACTACACACAATTCATACTTTACTTGCGTTATAGGTAGATAGTAGATATGTATATGTTGACCATAGTCTATATTAGCTGTATATATTTATATATATGAGGATCGAGGCTCTTCTCAAATAGAAGGAAAATGACGCCTTTCAAAATCCCATTTCATTTCCAAACGTAGTTTGCTCACCATTTCAGCTCAATGAGTTGAAATTTTAAAGCTGAGTTTTTTTTGTCTGATTCTATTTTTCTGATCTTTTGATAAGCTATGCTACCCTTCATGCATGAGCAAAACTCCAGACTATCATTAGCTTTCGTTCGTCCTTGTTAAGTTAATAGGAAAGTCAAAGAAGCTAATAATAAGCAAAAAGGGATGTAGTGTACTATATGCATGAACATGAACAAAAAAATCTGTAACAATAATATAGACAAGGAATGTGTTATATATATATACATTTGTGCTGCTATGTATAGTTGGAGAAAGATTGAGCAATAGATGAATAACGGAAAAGAGAGACCCTGAGCCAAAATCAGATTAAACGTCTCTTCATTCTCTGATTCCTCTTCATTGTATGGTAGAATCATCCTTTCTACATCATCTGCAATAGCACAAGCACTAGTGAAAGATGAGGAATTCGTTTCCCTAAATGGAAAAACTTATCATTGTTGAAATAGCTCAAGACAAAAAATCCTTCCCATGCTATATACGACTCTTTACGACATTCCTCTAGCAGAAAAAAAGAAAATGAATAAGAAGATGACTTAGATGAGTAAGTGGGTGAATCTCCAAAGAATGTAGGATGTGTCCGCACACGCATATTTATGTGCCATCAAAAACTCAATGAGTTTTATTCTTTTGGCGACATACGACGAGTAATAAGGAAATAATACAAAAACAAACAAAAAATGCTCAAAACATTACGTTTGCATTTAAGTCTACAATTCTTCATATGCCCCAAAAAATGTGGAGCCTTAAATGGACAAAAAAATAAAAAGGAGATGTTGAATTGGATATGTAAAGCTATACGAAGTTAGCATAATTCATAGGAGTATTATCTAAATTCGTCTGTTTACTTTTTGCTGACTGCTTGAGCCTTGTTGAGTGAATGACAGCAGGAAACGAAAGACTAGACTAAACGCATGGCGGTATATGAAAAGTAGTGATGGTGAAATGGGAAAGGCGTGTGTGTAGTTAAATCAAGTAAGTGAGTACGTATATATAGAACTCCTACTCCATTCTCCAACTGCATCCAGGCACGTTATAGTTTATGCATGCAAACGTGCATGTTATTTGAAGGTTTGCTCGGAGGGACTAGAAATAAAAAAACTAGCAAGTATACTATACTTTTTAGCATGAACAGGCAGACCTAGGATTGGGAGAAAGTCTTGTACTCATTATATGAAATGTGAGGGTTTCATTTCATTTACCATTTCAGAAAAGAGAAAGCATCATCTTAATAAATAAGCTCGAATGATATATTATGTAGAATTTTATTTATATATATAAACTTATTTTCTTTTTTTACGTGTGTGTCTATATATGTACACGCATCATTTTATGTAGTCTGCCAACAATCTACCACAAATGCAAATTTAGTAAAAGAGGATTGAGTTTTTGCTTCCAGTAGTTCGAGCTCGTCAAAGAGAGTGAGAGAAGAAAAAAAAATGAAGTAAACTGTATAAATGAGTGAAGGAATGAAATGTGACGTTCATCATCTCCTTTTTTTAGTTTGAATAGAAGCCTTTTTTATATCTCCGGTCTTGTCTTGTGTATAATATAATGGGAGCAGAAGGAAAAGAGAAGAAGAAGAAGAAGACATAACAAAAAATCGAACTGCTGGGCTGAGCTCGTGTATATGATGAGTTTATAGAGTTAGCGCCTTATTTGACAAGACAAGACACTCTTCTTCTGTCATATATCAGATCAAAGATAGCATATATATATATGTCATGCCAAAGCCAAGCATGCATGCTTGCCAATGCCAGCCAAGCCAAGCCCAGTGCAGTGTTCGATCAAGAATCAAGTCTAAAATGACAAGACGAATAATATTCAAGTGATGTTGATGTGACTGGCTAAGACTACTCTCATATTCGTGGGGGCTCATTTGGATGGATAAAGATTTGAGATAGAGAAAAAATGTAGTCATAGTCATCAAGTCATACACCACACCGCACTGCTCCGGCTCAACAGCAAAGCCTTTTTTGTTGGAAATTGTTGAAAAAAATAGGAACGGCTGTATAATCCAAATTCTTCTCTTTTTTTACTGTAAAAGAGAGAAAAGTGAAAGCATGCATTCTTTCTCCATATTTAGTATGTTGTTGGTATGCAAGAGTATTACCCCATTTTTCTGTCTCGTCTCCTCTTTCCTTGTCACATAGTCCTAGTCATGTCGTCTCCCTTTTCACGCGCTCGTGTCACATCCACATCACGACGATGTTGATGATGAGGATAGTGTAAGCGTGAAAATCTACAGTAATGAACTCTTGACGCGTTGAGACTACTGTGTGATGAAATGGAATGGGGTATGGTATGACTACGATGTTAAAGCCAAAGCTCATTTGCCTACACAAAACCACCTAGTAGCACAAGCACAAGAATTTCATATATTCAATAGATATACTCTCTAACTAATTTTATTCAGTTGTATCGTCTTCTGACATTTCTGACATGATACAAGATAATTATGATTAGATGCTAGACATAGTGCTGTAATAGAAATAGAAGACAAGTAATAATGACAAGGAACGGGAACTATGTATATGGTGGAGCCGTGGAGCTCTCGATTTGTTGCATTATGCTCACACAAATTCTAGCAAGCTTGAGTTCGAAGTATTTACGTGAACAAAATGGTATTTTTTATGCTCTAACAAAATTTGTATCTCCTACAATTGCATCTCATGCAGCGTAGTTTGGGATTGAATGGATGTAATGTATTTGACATGCTTTGGAAACCTTTGTGCCGTGATAATGGGCGACTATTAAAAATTGTTTGAGTTCACAACAATGCTATGTTATTGCTTTTCTGTTTGTGCAGGCCCACGCTTGGCCCAAATTAGTGTTTTTTATAGGATCATTTTAGGATATTTGACAAGGTTTTTTGCACTCCTTGTTTTTTGTAATGTCAACTTTGCAAATAAAAAGTTGTGTACGATCATATCATTATCATTACATATAACGTTAACGTTAGGTCACCTACATTGGGACTTGGGACCATAAAAATATTGGAACTGCCATCTAAATTCGCCTCGCAAATTCTCTGGGACGTGATTAAAATGCAAAACTTTTATGCGTTCTTTTATACCGAATCGTTGTTTGTCCGTAATTGGGAAAGATCTATTGACAATTTGACATCAGCAGTACATACGTACATGACGCAATACAAAGAACATCCTGGAAACGCACACACGACGACCATATTAGACTTCATCATTACGTGAGTAAAATGCCAAAAATTTACTTTGGGTACTGGTTCTCATCGGAATTGTAAAACAGCCTTTGGCTCTCATTGAACTGAGCTAAAAGATCAGTCAAAAAAGGGGACACGTGGCTCGGTCAATTTTCAACTTAATAACAAACCATTGACACACGCCTGTCACGTGCCCAGTCAATTAAAACCGATAGAGAAAAGTGGGAAACGAAGTTAATCAAATATGGCATGCGACTCTGCAAACTGCATTTTACATAATATGCACTTTTATCTGACACAAAACGGGCAGTTTCTAAAAGTGTACTACATGTTATATGGTGCATTTGCTACTGTCATCATTTGACACCCTCGCTCTCACTCACTTTAGTAAAGCCTCATAATACATAAAGTTGAGAGACCGGCTTTTTAGCTATCTCGGATGGAGCAGGATCCATTTTTGTAGCTAATGTGTGCACATGTCTTCTGGCCTGGCCTGGGCTGCGTCACCCATTTCCAATACTGTGTACTAATCGCAACAGCTCATTTTCCCTAAGTACCCCATATTTTCAGCTTTGTCCAGACCAAAAAGACCCTTCCATATCTTCCTCTTTAACTCAATATAATCTGGTTCTCTACTCCTATCTCTACACATACCTTCTATACGCTCACAACAACAAAAAACAGCATTACGTGTAGGATGTAAGCTTTCCTCTGTAAACATGATTGAGCAAAACAGCTCAAATCATGCATTCTCATTTCCCTTCCTTTTCAAGTGCTTTTTATTGAGCATCGATGCACTCCGCTCTTTGTCCCATATAGTCGAGACTCCTTCATCCCATCTTTATTGGCTTAAAATAAACATAAATAAACTTTTATCAACTATTATACAGCCTTTTATCAATCCCTATAAATATGTATAGAAAAAGGGAATTGGAAACGGCGCGCCGCTAGTATGAACATGGTGGAAATAATAACAGCGACAGCATTCAAAGTCTCCCATTCATTCCAATTCAGTAAGCAATCGACAACTTTGAAAGTATCAATAAGGCTAAACAAGTACATCCATATACGTATAGGTAGTGTGGTTAGATTTGGTTGGATGTTGAATTGGCTCCATTTTTCCTTTGATCTTAAATACACCACTTGTTTATAGTAACTGTTGTTTAGTAGAAAGAAGCATCATCATGTATCTCCTCATCCTATCATAGAATCGTATCTCCATTTCCAAATCAAATATTCTTAAACGCCACACCAAACAGGAGACATCATCAGCCGACAAGAGGAGGCGATGTTCGGAAGTAAGTGATACCATAACGTGGAGAACGATGACATTCCATTTCTTGTCATTTTCTGACGACAAAACGGTCTCGTTTAAGTTGAAAAGGCGACTAGCTATATATATAGCTCGGCATGCATGGCTTTGCTTTTACTTTAACTTGACTCACGATCAAGAAAAATAAAACAGGGCTTAAGATATGCGTGCACATGAATGAAGTGGAGAGGAGGAGAGCAAAAAGAGAGTGTGAGAGGAACAGTTTGAGAACTCTGGGCGAAAAAATCTCTGATGATTCTGGTTTCGGGGAATACACTTTAGGGAATAATAAAGGAAAAGTGTGAGGACCTAAAGGAGAGAAAGTAATGGAAAACCATAATACTTTAAGAGTTTTTATCTTAATCGCCTTCCTCCTCAATTATTATGGGTTTTAGGGAAAAATGTATATAATAATGTTGGAGAAGAGAAGAATAGAAAAGGAGGAGCGCATGTATGTCTGATATTAACTAAAAAATTGTATCATACATATATATATGTATACCATAATACAATACATAGCATAATGCACACTATATTACATGCAATATTCCATATCGAATAGACATGGGATTTCTGGCACCTCTCATTTTTTCTATTTGGCCTGCACTGATTTCTCAGCTTAAATTGCCTGGGTGCATTCCGAATGGCCCATATGGAGAAGAGCAAGAGTGGAAAGCGACATGCAATGTGTGTGATTGCATGAATGAAAGGGGATGAAAATTGACTTCCTCATTTTCTCACTCATTCCTTCAAATAATAAAATGGAACAATATAGTTGGAATTTGGAATATTGTGTGTGTGTGGAATATGATTGTTCACTATCCAATTTCTTTTCTCTTCTCAAATAACAACATGCAATACAATTTCTGGGTAATGTATACAATAAGCTGCTTTTTCAGTTTGCATTTTGCATGATATGAGGTGATGATGATGATGATGATGCTTGGAGCTATACACACATAAGGAGGAAGGACATAATATTGCGTGCTTTACTGTTGACTGACTGGTAATAATAATAATATTGCATGCATGCAGCAGCATTGGAATCTAGGCTTTTCTCCTAAAAGCTCTTCCACCACAAATGCAAGCATGCATGCATTCTCATATCTGGATATACTATACACACATGTTGAAATAGATTTTACAGTACAGATGTTATTTCCATGAATTTTGTTCAGGATACTGATTTTCACTCAAGATATTATATTTATATTATGCACGCTAAAATCTTTCCATATTGCTGTATTTTAAAGGGGAAATGACTTGGATTTTCTTCATGATGGTTATACGTGGCGTGAACTCTGTAAATTAAGTTGGAATTGTGTTGAGAGTATGTGTGTTTGTATCCATCTATCCAGTAGTATACACAGAGAATATACAGCCCCCTGTGAAGAGAATGAATGCTGGTGATTATATGTTCTGATGACGGGAAATGGATTTTGACGATGTTGATCATCATCATCATCAGCAGCAGAAAGTATACACACAAACACATAGTAATAATTTCAAGTCAGGATACAAGAGGAAAGCACAGCTGGTAAGTTTGTGATAAGAGGAAATCATATTACCACAGGCATGAATTTGGCGTCTTTGTAGGAGGAGGAGGATGCAAAGAAGCGATCAAGGGGAGCAAAGCCCACTAGAAAACTTGAGATTAAGAGAAAAGGAAAATGTGTGTAATTTTGAGGATGACGTGAGACGCCCTAGTAAAATACTCCAAGAAAATGATAGATATATCAGGAAATGAAATCCAAGATTTTCTTCCGATTTCAAGGGAGACGGAAGGGAAAGGAGATGAGACCGCCCTGGAGGGAGCAGTTACACATACATACCATGTTTTTGAACATTTTGAACTTGTCACAACTCACAACTACCTACACACAGAGAATACAAGACGAGTTTTTCTTCCTCGAGCACTAAAATAGGGAAAGAGAGAGAGAGTGAGAGAGGGAAATGTGCGTACCAAACCAGACCAGACCAGTTTAGCTTTTTTTACTTACTCTTCTGCTGCACCTACTCTTGCCAATTGGATAGAAAAATGGTAAAGTGTACTGCTGACTGCGACTGTAACCTTTAGTTTTTAAGAAAGAGTAAAGAAGGAATCTATATATAAGCATCAGATGAGAAGGATATGAAAGGGCATCCATGTGAGCGTAATATATAAGGCCACAAATCCACGTTGAGCTCAAATCGTTTGAGATTTTACGTTATATCTGTAAAATACGGCTTGGGTCATTAATCCTCTGTTGTACCACTGCCACTTTCTCCCATTGCTCTTCTGTTCCCACATGCACATCAAAAAAATATATATAAAAAAATGTTGGGAATCCAATCGATTTACAGCAGCAGTACATACATGGTAGAGTCGAATTCTTGGAGAAAAGAAACGTGAACTCAAACCAGGAACAAGTTTGGTAATTCAAAAGGAAAGAAACAAGTAGAGATCGTGGCAGGAGGAGAAGGAAAAGAGAGGCAAAAGTACATGTTCTTCTTAAGAAAAAGCTTAAAACAGCTTTCCTTCTTGGGTTTCTCCATACTTATGTAGGGATGATTTGTACGTATTTGTGTGCAGTCGTAATGTAAGCTTTCAAAAGAGGAGAGAATATACTAAAATGAAAAGCACCGCTGGAAACTTTCCAAATCTTTGATGATAAAATTGTCTGTAATTTTCAAAATACAAGAAAATGTGAGTTTTTTGCCTTTTGGCCATTTCCCATAATGCACCAGCATCCCCTCACCAGAGTCATCATCAGAATCGTATCATGTAGGTTAACTAGATGAGCTAGCGGAAGTACAGATTATTAAACTAATGTTAATTCCCCTTTTCATCTTCAGCCTCATCTCGTTCTCATGCTATTGCCAAATATTGTGTTATTTCGTGGGGCAAAAACGGAAAAAGGAAACTGTTTGAAAAATCCACTTCTTCGGCTGTCTACTCTTGGGGGGTTCATAGCTTGTTACCAGAAATTTAGCTGGAAAAGGTTGTTTTTGGCATTTATTAGTACTTTATCATGAAAATGTGGTCTTGATTGAACTATCTTAACTAATGTGGTGGTGGTGGTGAAAGATGAAAGCGGGTGAGCTCCAAGTCTAGAATGTATATTATTTTATTACATCTCGCAAATTTTCGTTCAGGTAGAGATTACAACATATAAGAACCCATGCAATCCTCAACGACCTTAACATCCGCTTAATAACCTTGATAAGCATATGACATAGCCAACTGGCTGAATGTCAAAGTTGAAGGTCTCTGAAAAAGTCAACGTTCCACTTTGCCTTTTGCCACAATCCTGCATGCATTATTATTATTCTTTCAGCATTTTAAGCAGAGTCACTAAATAAATTTTTCAGGGGATGACGTACAACATAAAGTAAACTCAATCGGTTATTGAATCGTTTTTATCTCTTTTAAATCCCATTTGATGACAGACCGACAACATTTTATAGTAAGCAAAGAATCGTTCACAATAAAATCTGCTCAGAGCAGAGAAAGTCGTTGACATGAAACTATTCTTAGCTTTTACTGATAATGATGACAATGATAATAACAATGGGATTCGAGGAAAAGAGATCCCATTATTTTAATGCAAGCGATAAAGTCTCCGTAATAATAATAAGTATATACATATATCCACACTCATATTATGCATACGTTTTTTATAATGCAATGAACTAAAACGGGATGAGATGTATTATTATTATTGTACAGTAAAATTCTCCCTATTCTTTATGTCCTCTCCTGATTCAGAGAAGGCTCCCTTTTCTTCATAACATAAGCATACTTTATCCATAAGTCAAAGACGCTAGTGATTTGTTAGAGTAAATGAGGGAGAATTAGCATAAAATAGTCATAATACACAGTCATAAAGAATGACCTTATCTGAATAATTGTATTTTGAGATTCACATTTTATGCCATGTATTTTCTTCTCCTTTTCCCAGTGAAAGCTTGAAAATGACTGGGAATTTCTGGAAGAATTCAATAATAAGCATGGTGATATAGTCAAGATGAAGATCGAGAGATGCGCAGTTTATTCCAAAACTTTTAGTAGTTGAAAATGTTTGAAATGTTCCATAGTGGCGTAGTAATTTCATATTCCATTATAAATATGAGAAATAAATGTTTCTGTCACTTCTCTCCCACTTCTTCATTTCTTTTGGTTTAGGGGTTCCCATCTTCTCGATGAGAAATGGGAAATCGAAACTGAATGTGAGAGGGCTCGTTTAACTCATTTCAATTTAGATACTGTTGATGCCTCAATCATCATTTGCAGAATCAGATTGTAGATATAGTTCAGTAGGAATTGACAAAGAAGATGGCTTAGAACAAAACTATAATAAGAGAAAAAGGGAAATCGTGCTTTTGGCAGTCTCAAAGATCAGCTCATCAAGATAAATAACAAGATTTGATTTTATAGTTTAGCAGAATGACATCACTGCGTATTGACTTGTCCTGCAAGGAGAAAAGTAGGTTTTTATTTTGACTCTGCGAATCTGATGCAGATCAATATTGTAATTTAATTCATGTTGGAATGGTGCCTATTACCAAAAGCAGACTTCCGTCCCGTCTACTCTACCCTGTCAGTGTATATATTTATATTTTTTACACTTGACTATTCTTGAATAGGCCAACTGAATGAATAGTGTGCAGTTTTCAAACACAGTAGCATAATAAGAAGATTTTCCAAACTGTGTGTTGGTGTATGCATAATGCAAGCGTATTCTCATAGTATATGCTTTCCATTTTTTCGAATTAGGGCAGTCCTAGAAAAAGAGAAACGCTTTTATTCACATTTCCCAACCTTTTTTGTCAGTTCGTTTCCTTTCTCCTGACAGTTGAAATTCCTACTTTTGTTGAAAAGGAAACACAAAACATGTAGTTTGGCTGACAATTGAGTTTTTTAGAAAGTGAATTTCATAATATAATTTTTCCTCTCTGTTCAATTCTTCTTCAACCTCGATCTTCATTCATTTGACATAAGAATAGGGTTTCTCCTCGCCACCATCCTCATCCTCTCCTCATCGTTTGTCTTAAATGCAAGAGAAAGTAATAAAGAATTTATGTGCATTTGCACACACAAAAAAATCCCAATGCCAACTCGGTGGGCTGGAAATGCCGCATTTTACATGCAACTCAACATATTTTCTTTAGAAACCTAAAAGACCCAAAAAAAGAGGGTTGTGCTGCTGCACGTATGTTTGCTCTCAATCTTCTGACCTGAATACGAGAGACAAAATATATATGCATACCGTCTGCATCTTGTTACACGGTAGAATGCGTCTCATCTCCGTGATGTGATATTTTAAATTCAGAAAACAGACAAAAACTTAGTTGGTAGAGAGTAGGGAGTAGTTGAGACATATCTTTCTGTAAAAAAACTCACTTGCAAATCTCCCAACGACTCTCTCCTTGTTTTTGCGAATAGTGCCAAATAAAGTAAGTTACGAACTAAAAGTGTCAATAAAAGTAATGTAGGTATAGAAGCCAGCTTTCATTTTATATTCAAAAAGGAGTAAAAAATATAGTTTTCCACAATAAAAGTTTTTCCTAAGCAATCCGTACCAAAATCCCAGGTGAGTCATGCTACTCAAACTAGCACGTACAAAAAATTCTCTTTTCCTGAATGGGAAAAGGTGCGCACAGGAATTGGTGGATCGGATATACGGAATTATGACTACACGTCTCATGAGGGATATTATGAAAAGAACTGGAGGAGCAGTTTGGCTCCAAGCTTCAAGAAAAAAAACGTGCCTTCATTCATATTTGAACTGAGCATACTATATATTTTCAAATCGGAACAAGCTGCAGCGTAATTTTATATATTGTGTACGAAAAAAATCGGAATATCGTCATCCCAATGATAAGATATGATAAAGATGAAGCAGCGTCACATATCCCTGTGCAAGCTTTAAAAAATCGAAGAAAAACATTTGTCTGACTCCCACGCGTCATGTGTTGGGATGAGGGAGGAAGTACGTCATTTGTTACGTATGAACCATTGTAAAAATCAAGTGACAATGATTTTTAACTTAAAGACTTGCAACGTTCCAACCAACTTTTTATTCCTCCATTTCCACAAAATCTTGTATTGTTGAGCTATACTGAACTCGAAATCACGTCACTCCTTCCTACTTGATCGCTTAACAAAAATGGTCTAGCTGAAGAGCCTGTAGTAAGAAGACATTTAACCGTTAATGACCATGAACAACGGTAATTTACAATTTGTGAGTACCGAGTCGAGTAAAGTACTTTAAAGGATTTTTGTACAAGGGGGCGTGTTCAGAAACAGCAAAAGGGATTTGAAAAGGGGGTCGTTAGTCTTGCGAAAGTGAAGAAAATTACATTAAAAATTACATTTTTCACCAAAACAAAAGTCATTAACCCATCCTACTACACAACTACCATTAACATCAACACACGCAGTCAAACTCATTTATTCCCAGAATACAATATAGCACAACATAACATAAGTAAATCCGCATATTGCGCTCGGTTTCAGTCCCAATCTGACTTGAAAATTAAGTAGAGTTGTGTAAAACTCTGTTTTTTTTATTGTTTTTTTCTTCTTTTGTTTCTTTAAGAAAACGTTTGTTTTTGGCATATATAGCTATGTATATTGTAGTACTATACAAACTCCAACGCACTGGCTACTTGCTCATGTCTTACTACTTCATACTTGTCAGCTTTTCCGAAGTAGAAAAAAATCTAACAAAAGCATATACTTACAGCACCAAAAGAAAAGTTGAGATAGGGGGAAATGCAGATTTGCTGGCGTCTGCGATTCCTTAACTTGTTCTTTTTTGCTTTCGTTTCTTTGTCATTTCCCCGTTTTTTCTCCACTTATTCTTCCTGTGAGACATATTCACGAGGAACAATCAAGTTTTCAAGAATAAAGAAAAGTAACTCCAAAAAAATAAATTTGTTAGCTTGTCTCATAACACACAAAATATACATATTCATGTGAGTGTGTATTTGTGTTATGTTGTGTTGTTAGGAAAATGGCTTGGATATTCTTTACAATGTTTGGTAGGCTGTTTCTGAAATATATTAAAGTTGACGAGGATTCATGAAGCCCAATGCCAACAGCTAACACAACGTTACATAACATAACATATAACATTGTTTGTGTGGGGTACTTTTCGACTTCCGCTCCCTAAAATAATGTGTATTCCTTTTGTGGATGTAGTGGGTTGAATGAAGAAGTAAAAAAAATATAGTATTATTTGCACTTTAGTATTCCGTGTTCCATGTGATGTGTGTGTCGTGTCAGCTCATTCTTATTTTTTATTTGGGGATAAAGGAACAAGAAAAGAAGAGGAAAAAAGAAAAAGGAAACAATATTTTTTGTGACTATTGGACAAATGCAAAATATTAGTTGTGCTAAGATTTTTTGTACTTGCTCAGCAAAATGTATTCCTTATTATAGGTATAGAGGATAGAGAGCTGAAAACGGGGGAGAGTTTTCTCGGCGATTGCGATTCATTTATTTCATTAAAAGAACAGAACTGAACTATGGCAAACGGGGCTATATTTATATGTATACATGCATACAACAGAAGCTGACCTGCAGCCCCAAAAGCAGAAGAAGAAGAGGTTGGGAATGGAAATGGAAAGTGCCTTTTACTGCTGCCCGTATAGCCCTTTGACTCTCCGGAATAAGGAGTTATTGGCCCCATTCATTCCGTTTTTATCCCTTGCAGCCTATGCCTTTGAGTGACTTTAAGCCATTAAGATACATTCATTCTTGTCATTTTCTCCATTGTTTACTCCAAACCCTTCAATGATATCCCTAATTTTACTTAAGAAACAGAGAACCCAGCAGAAAATCCTTCTGCTGCTACTACTATTCATTTCGTGTGTGGCCCTATTACGTAATAAGAATGAAAATCAGGAGGGCTTTTGCTTTTTCTTTATGTGTAACCTCCTCTCGTAGTCTTCCTCCTCACTCATTCCGTTGAAATTGACTTTTTTTTTTCATGGGGCTACACGATCTCCTCTCCTATATGCTCTTTCTCTCCCAGTTGAAATGAGGAATGAGATGGAGAAAATAACAAATCTATTTTGTCTCATCCTCTGACTTTTGCCGTACTGGAAAATTTGCAGGAGAAAAGAGCAAGGAGGCAGTATAGGATGACAAGCTGATACAAATCCAATCCTGTATTAGTTTTTTTTTCTGCAGTGTGTTACTATTACTATAATGTTATATTGTTGCAACACATCCACATCACGTATTTAGCCAAAGTAATGTAGGTACAGTGTAGTGAAAGAGAAAATTTGTGACTGAGTGACTTTTACCTACCTCTATCTAGCTGCTACTAGAAACTCCATTTTCATTTCTCTTTTTGCTGTGACTGCACAAACGTTGCTTTCACATTGAAAATTTACAATCGGCAGGTCTTATGAGAGAAAGAGCAAGCTCTATGAAACATGTGGCAATGTGGGATGGCATTTTCCTCCGTGTAGCTTTTCTGCGAATATAATATGTACACCTACCTATTCTACTTTCACTTGAGTGGGTATAGCATTTTAGCAATAGCATGAGCATAACGATGACTTCAAGACATGGAGCCAGAAGCATATCGAAAAGCAACAGACATTAGCAACGGACGAACGGCAGCAGTTTGTATGTGTAGTGATTCATTGCTTTGATACTTTACCTTGTCTCATCTTCCCTTTTGTACTCACTTTTGTGCCGATATTCACACAACACAACAAAACAGCTATATACTAAAAACAAACATTTCTCTCTCTCTCTTTCGCTCTTGCTCTCCAATCCAGTCAGAAGGAAGAAAAATAGGGATGAGAGAGGAGCAGCAAGTAACAAATCAAAATAAATGTATATGTACAACAACCTAAAATGTGCCCCTTTCCTCTTGTCACGGATGCATACGTAATATATTTCTGTTTGAGAGGATATATATTATATAATATATAACATTTAGAATAAATATGTGTATGCTTTTATTATGTATGTTTATATTTTTTGGAAATTGGGACAAAAAACCAAACAAGCTACTGCACTCCTCTGCTCTTTCCTGATAGCTTCCCTTTGACACAAGTTGTATAATGCCCCTGCTTCTCCCTAGTTATTATTTACTGTGATAAGTAATAACGTAGTGTCTTGTCACACATAAAGTAAAAACAAAAAAAACTCTTATTGTTAGAGGAAAATGACAGGAGCTGTCGCAAAAAGAGAGAAAAAGCTGAAAACGTTTTTTAGTGAAAAATAAAATGCTTCCTTTATTTTTTTATTTACTCCTTTGCTAAAGCGTAAGAAGGGAGCTTTCCTTTGGCTTTCTTTCTCCTCAATTTCTATCTATTACTCAATATATTTTGGAATCTTTCGGCTGATCTTTGCAAATATATGAGGTACGTATATAAGATGACAGAAAAGATATTATGCTAAAGCTGTGATGAAGGAAAAGCAGTCTAGTCCTAGTCGCTCTTACTTTGTGGCTACGTGAAACTATCCCAGTTTTTCATAGGCGACGTTTGCATATTCAATAGATGAGTTGCCGGTTTGCATCCTTCGTTGCCTTCTTCGACTGAGGACAGTGCCTATATCAACAAGATGAAATTGTAAGATGTGTGTATGTATGGTACTTGTGTAACTTCTATGAATGCATGTATGTATGCATACATTATGATTATTGCTTTTACCATTTCATTTACATTATATATGGAGAGCAAGCAAGCTTCTTCCATGTAAAATATAACATCTAACATCCCTATATCGCCATATAAATAATAGTGATGGGCTTTTCCATGTTTTCCTGGCACTCTGTTCATTTCCCCATTTTTTACATGCATGTCCTTATTTCTTTCCCATCATTTTCCCTACACATTATAATAATAATATATTTTTTTTGGTTACAACTCGTCCAACAAATAAATTTTAAGGAAAGTGAAGGAAAATGAGGGTTCATATTTTTTCCAATTTTTTATTTCCTCCATCTTCTTTCTTTCTCATAATATACACATATACTACGTAAGTACGTAGCCTAGACCTCCCCATCCTCAACAAACCAAAATAGTTGTTTGGTCTTATGGTGATGTTTTGTGTCCACAATGTACACTGATGCTGTATAATGTAAAGAAGATATTATTTTGTTGTGTTCCTTGCGTCTAGAGTCTGGAGGTCTAAGAAACCAAGCTCAAGACAAGACAGTAGGCAATATGTGTAGTAGTAAGTGTATTTGTGGAGAAGAAATTCAGCACTTCTTACTCTACTACAGAATCACACTGTATTTCTTTCTTTATCGTTCATCCTTTTACTCCCTTTTTTATTCGGGTTTGCAAAAAATACAACAAATTCCACTAAAATATATTATGGTTTAGTAGTGACTGCTACACTACTACACTACTGACTAAGAATAGTTTCAAGAGACCTATTTTCTTTTTCAAATGTCATACAAATAAACTAAACTGGCTCTTCTCTATATGTAACCCAACCCATAACACCACTCTGTAGGTAATGTAAAATTGCCCTAACATAATGCAACTCTACTTCCCTTCAAAACCTACCTATATTTTACTTACTCTTTTTATTTTCCCTTCTTTTTTTTTGTCTGGATTTATTACGAGTCTTCCCATCATACCACTTACTTCACAATCACAAATCGTATATTATTATGTATCGAATCGGGCGTATTATTGTCGAAGTACTGACTCTAGACAGGACTCTAACTTACGACTTACATAAAAAATATTTGGAGCAAAAAAAGAAAGAGAAGGGAAAGATGACAGGTCTATCAGAAAACACATAGATCCTTTTCTTGCGTCAAAATAAATGGGGAAAATACTTAGAATTTACATGCTGTTCTGTTATTTCTTCCTTTATCATCATCATCATCATCCTCACATCACATCATTTTTTTATCCCTTGTTGGAATTTGTTCGTAAATAACAATATGTAGGTATGTATACGCATAATATTAGAGAACGCAATGCAATGGTACGTATATAGTATGGTTATTGATGAAGGTTCCTAGAGGAAAACGAAAAATTTATTGACTTGCTGTGTAATATCAAAAAAAAAGGAAATGAACTGGAAAGGAAAGGAAAATAAATCTGAGGTGAGGTATGCATCATTTGACGAGGAATAAATAAAATAAAATACAGTTGCGTATTTATGACAGCATGCTGATGGGATGACTTGAGATTTTTTATGGAGAACGTACGAATTTCCAAAAATAAATGCTTCACCAACCTTCCACAAGCCCTTCAACACGCCAACAAATCGTGGAGTTACATGCTTTCTATTCGTGTGCACAATCTAAAATACATTATGCTAATTAAATTAGTTTTAGCAGAAGAGTTTCTGCATTGAAAACTATGTTGAACAAAAATGCTACTTTCGATTTGTTAAGAGCTCTTTTGTAATTCGCATTTGTACAAATTTAATCAGTCTTTGGCCCACACACAGGATTATAAGGTGCAATCTTTGCCCTATTACCCATTACGAATCTAATGCATAGTTGATAGCATTGCAGGTCAAATGGTGTTAGGTCAACAAACTATACGATTTTTTTTGTTCATCTCTCTATTTGTTTGCGATGGTTCCCTATATGTGGATTTAATTCGCATGCTATTCACAAGATTACTTCATCAAGCTGTGTAATGTGGTCATAGTGGGTTCTGATGGGGTGAAAGCCTGGAGAGATAATGTTGGGTAAATGCGAGAGAAAAATGCGAGCTGCTGCTTTTAATGTTGAATGCTGATACAAATTGTATACATATTCACACATTCTCATTACAAGTTGATGTGGCTTTCAATGTCTTTTATAAGCTGAGAATTCTCTCTTTTTAATGTGGTTCCGAAACCCGAGTACATTTGACGCAATAAATACACATGAAAGAGAGAGGAAAGTTATATAGAGTATATATATAGCCATGCCCAAACATTAATTGCTATGTATAATAATATATTTATCTACTATTACTTTTCTGCTGTACGACTATGTTATGTACTACGTTACCCTTGAAATTAAGTCGCATATATAAAACCCACAAACAGACAGAAGCTTTTAGAGTAAAAAGTATTTAAATAAGCCACATCTTAAGCCATTTTCACTTGAAAAAGTTCGTTTGATGATGATGTTGGAGATGTTGATGAGGTCATATATGGGATTGTATGTGTGTATGTGGCACACACTCATTCCATTATGCATACTCATCTACACCCAGCAAGGAAAGCATAGGAACCGGTTCAAAACGACGTAGAAATTTTCTTGGAGAGAATAAGCGAGAGGATTTAAAACTTCAACTTTTACATACTTTACCTTAAGATTTTCCCTTTGACTTTTTTTTTTTTAGAAAAGTGTCTACAAGAAGAAGCAAGAATACATATATATTCGATATTATACAGCTGCAGTATAATATATACATATATATACATTTGTATTTCGCAATAGTAAAAGTAAGGAAAGAAATCGGAAGAAAAGCTGAAACTGAAATGGAGAAAATGAAAGTCAAGTTGAGGAAGTTGCCGATACTATCAGTTTTTTCTTTAGCTCTTTCCGAAAGAAACTGACTGTGCAGGAGAGAAGAAAACGATGTATATAAACTGTGAAAGCAGTATCGTATCGTATCGTACAGAGTTCAGTTGAGTTTGAGTCGTCCTGGTCTTCTCGCAAAAAGTATTTATGTGGATGTGGAGCACACACAGGGTGTATGTAGCAGCAGCATGTACTCAGGCAATATTTTGCAGAGTAACACGCTAAGTGAATCCCTACTACTACTACTACTGACACTGTTTCCTTTCTGTTATATCCATTTAATAATAATAAGAAGCACATATGTGCATGATGTTGAATGTAGGGAGTCAGTAGGCACACTTTTCTGCTGCTCAAACAGATTTATGAGCCACGTAAATCTACAGTTTAATGCAGAGAGACGTAACATAACGTAAATTGAAATGACAGAGTGATTCCCTATATAATTTTCTTCCCTTTCTTTACAATTCCCTCTCTCTCTATATATACTTTACATACGAATGCATCTGTGATGTTTTCCGTTTTGAAAACTTTTGCATTTTTTTGCTACAACTTTCACTTTTTACATCTACATCTCTCCTTTACTATTTCTTTTTCACACTGTTTCCTTCTTCTCCTCTTTTCTATCTTCACTCATCGTCAACCGTTCTCTTGCTAATACATTGCTTGACTTTTCTCTTTTTTCCCCCAAAATATCCGACAACTTGGCACCTTTCATCTGACTTTAATGACAAGTCCTTTTCAAGCTTAAAAAGGATAATATGCATCAGATGGATGGATGGAATGGAAGGAGCGAAGGAAAGTGTTTAATTCGCAATATTTTATTCACTTCGCTTAAAATGTGGAGCTGAACAGATGTACGGAAAAGAGAGGGGAGGATGGGATGATGATAATACTATTCCTTAAAAAAAGCTACACATCTTCAGAAAGTAAAGAGATGCGAGGTATTTTCTTGGGTCGTTAGGCAAGATGAAATAGTACGGTCTTCCCACATCATGTTGCGCATTACTGAGATATGTAATTTCTATGCAAAATGCCAAAGCAAGCAACGTATTTCATTCCACATTCGAAAATTCTTGGAAGACGTTGCAAATTCCGAAAAATGTGTTACAGTTACATAAAGTGACATACATACATACATAAATGGTGCATTTTTTTCTTACTCTTCCCTCAAAAAATTACTCAAGCTCATTTTTACACATCAAAGAATATCATATCAAGATGAAAGTTGAGTTAGTGGATTTACAAAAAAAAAGGTTGAATAATTTTGCTCATAGTTGAGTTGGAATCATTTCGTAAAAAAATTATGTTGTT
The DNA here is from genome assembly GCA_964034955.1 of Orchesella flavescens. NCBI lineage: Eukaryota > Metazoa > Arthropoda > Collembola > Entomobryomorpha > Orchesellidae > Orchesella > Orchesella flavescens. The sequence goes on along the minus strand of OZ035958.1, from coordinate 10,068,584 downwards.
CGCTTGAATAACTGTGTTAGCAGCTTTATGTTACGTAACATAGAAGCAATATACATGATTGTAAGTTTGTAACAGGGCCAGCATAACAAACAGAAAGTCGATACAAAAGCTTTCATCATCATCATCACCATCATCATTATCATCATCCCTTTAGTAGTAATAAGATTAGCTTCATTAAGGGTTTTAATCACATGAACATGCGTAGAAACATGAAAGAGCCGCTTAAATGAGTGTTTATAGGAGTAAAGTAAACAAATTCAGGTCTGTATGATTACATTGCATGCCGCGCCATCGGCTGAAGCCTTACAACTTCAAAAATAATACATGCAACTTTTTGAACAAACAAAATATGGGAAAACTAATAATAAAGTTAAAATTGGATAAAAAATTCCTGTTTTGGAATGGTGGTGCTAAGTCTATTACGGGGAAGCTCATGAGTTTGTAAAGTGAATAAAATTACGGGCTAACATAACATAAGTACATATTTAGCTTCAGTTTATAGGTACTAAGAACAGTGTGTGCATTAATTAATCTTACCTTTTAATTAACAAACTACGTTCTTTCTTTCTTTGCAGGGCTCCAATCCAATTCTCAGATACAACAACAACTGCTGCTACTGCTTGACTTACTCCTCTACCTCTCTACAAGAGGATTTCGTGTTAAGCTAAATACGAGACTTTTTAGACCTCTCTATTTCCTGGAGAAAAGTGGACGACAAACGGAAAGTTTGGTGCAGTAGCAGACTATATCAACTACAATGCAAGTAAATACATGGACGTTAAGCTGTAATAGAGATATAAACGTTAGTTCAAAAAAATTCCTCTAACAAAACTTGTTAATGATCCCCTTTTCAAAGTGGAGTGGAAGAGTAGTGGATTCAAAGAGAAACGACTATATATAGTTTTGTGTAATACACAATTAAGTCCTGTCTCAAGTACGTGTGCACCTATACTGCCTACTACACTCCCCCTCAGAAAATCTGGATTAGTAGTATAGTTTCACTTTGCAGTTTGCTGTAATAAAAAATTTCGTTAATGAAGATACTATTACAAAGTTGTTCACTTTAATAAGCGTGTAGAAGCAGGCGCCGTTGTCGATGAAAACAATTGTATAAAAGTTGTTTTTCTGAAATTAATCTCAGCCTTTATACCATCACCAACCCCAGAATTTATAACACGCATCATGGATCATGATGACTGCCTACTTTCATAGTAAATAATCATATCAGGAAAATAATAATGATTTTCATTGCGTATTTAATGGAGTGAAAGCGCTATATAATCAAAAGTGAGGTAAAAATACAGTTGGACTAGGTTAATGGCATAAGAGACCATATTATTTTATATTATTCGGAGTTGATAAAAGAGACGATTTCTTTCACTCAAAACAATAAAAACGTTTCCTAAATTTAATAAAAACTATCTTCAAAATGACTCATCATTACTCTTTGCTCGTTTATAACCTGAAGTGAAAGTGAGTTGCTGTAAAGTTCTTCTCTAACAAATGAAAATATCATTAGGAAAGTAATGACTAAACTTTTTTTGTCAATTAGCATAGCACTTTTTCAGAGCAAGTAAAGTTAAGGCAGACGTTTTTATGCACTACTGATGTTATGATGATATGATTCAAAGTTTCATGCAAAACTATTGGCAATGAAAGTGAACATGAATTATATGACAGCAGCCATTAACTTTCTTCCAAGGTTTTTTAAACAATAGTTTGAAGAATAATCCCGAGAATTGAAACTAAACTTAATTGAGAGGAGTGCAGTAATAAAAAATGAGATGGTGATATGACACATGACATTATATAACATAAGAAAAAAGTTAAAAGAACAATTAAAATCATTGTTTTTGAGTGAAAATGAGCAAGTTGCTTTGCACATGAGAAAGAAAGTGTTTTTGTTAAAAGCTTTCCTCCAATATAGGAGCCGCAACCTACGTACTATGTAATGTTTTGAGTGCTCCAGCCAGATATGCTCAAGTAGTCTCTGCGTTTTCGAAGAAAGAGATTAACTCAACAACGAAACGTTTTTTATATACTATATTTTGATTGTATACCCAAAGGCAAACTAGTGTAAAACAATTTCCTCACCATACCGTCATGTTTATTTAACTGACTTTCACTTTCCTTCGAATTGACGTGATGGGAAAAAGCAACGGAAGCTACCGTTCAGCATCTGCCACCACTGTTTCTCTAAACATTGGAGCTGGTCTCGGTGGCATTTTACACGGGAGACTGTTTCACAACGGAGCTCAACAGAGGAGCATGGATGCCTCCAAGTTTCTCCTGTGCTTTCTTATTTTATTTAGTGTTCCATCAGAAAAAGGTAAGTTTCACTCTTTTTTTTCTAAACTTATGTATTTTATACTGGTAACTCCATACCTAACTTTCTCCATTATTGTAACAGTAACGTATGATATAGACCAGATACATATAGGTGTGTCAATTGAATATATTATCACACATACCAAATCATATTATACACAGAATACAATATCAAATCCATTTCTTTCACCTGCAACCTTTCAAGTGTCATCCACAACTGCATCAATCACCCATCCCCAGCAACAACTACGTTTTATAATTGTGTTGGGACTACGGTGAAAGCAAAGGTGTGCAGTGGGTAGGTATATGGATGTAATGCTCACTCCAATTTTTATAATGGACTGTTGTAATAACTCTTGTATTTCAACGTGGGAGAAATAACCACTTTGAAAGAGTACCAAAAGTACATTATATTATACTCTCCACTTCATTCACTCTACAAATTCACATTTGCATCATTTCCCTTGATATCATTATTATGATTAGGTACGATTACTACTGCTGGGTAATATGGCATGGCAAACACTCAAGGAGTGAAAAGCAGGTCATGTCTTTAGGTACTAGATTTGAAGTGTATAGCAAGCAGTAGCATATCTGTGGGGCTGTTATCATCATCATCATCATCATCATCATCATCGTCGTCATGAGCCTACTACTATACATAAAGAACGCCATCATATTATTATGGAGAATGGTGCTAGTCACTGTTGTAATAAGTATTATCAGTCAAAGCAGTTCTCCACGGGGTAGGCATAGACCAGGAAGCAGGCGTGCCATGCCAGGCTGCATTATGTCAATTACCAAATTTTACCCTCATCGTTTTCTATTATTCACTTCTGACATGTAACCATTTGCAACTGGCTCGTGTGAGAACGCGAGCAAAAGCAAAACTTGGTGGATGATGCATACATGTACAAAATTCCAATATTTCATTTTGTCAGGATATTCTTGAATTGTTGAACTGACTATTGGCTTGAATTCGGAGCTACATTCATAAATAATATAAAGCATGCATACATATATATATATATATATATACATCCATCCTCCTGCATCATCCAGTCAGGGTTTGTGAGCGGATGTTTATGCAAACGTGTAAAAGCATCGAATAGGTCATATATAGGTACTCGGTTCAACAAGGACTCCTTTTTCACTCCAGGCAGATACCAGATTGAAGATTTTACTCACTTAATTTTCAATAAAACATAATTCTTGAAAATCTTGAAGTGCGCAATATGAGTATAGGGGAACAATCGATGCTACTAATGAATATTAATCTCCATAAATAATTAGTTCCAATCTTGAACATTCAAAACTTCAAACAGCATATACATACACGCTTTTTACCTAAGCAAAAAGTCAAAAGCCGCTTTGCCTTCATTTACTTTTGCTAATTTCTCCCCCGCTTTATCTGACACTGCAGAATCTAATTTTAGCAATACTTAAGTTAACATTCTCACAAATTCTTCGTCCAGGTTGGTTAAGACACACAAGCCCACTCAACTTACAATACAGTTTGTTAAGCTAGCCTTCATAACACAATTAGGGAGTCGCGGAAGCTTCTTGAGGAACTGGAAAGTTGCAAGCGCCAGCCAATAAAGTTTGTAACATCAGGCAAGGCAAGAGGCAGTCTGTAGTTGAGCAAAGTGTGTTAAACGTTAAACTTAAAGGTAGCCGTTATGAGAAAGACAATTACCTTCAATTTGCGGAACTTTATTTGCATAAACTAGTTTAACAAGTCGAACAACCGGAGTAAGCTTCTGGAGTGGAGTAAAAGTGTACAGGTAGACAGGAAACAAAGTTTATGCTTTTGTTATACGTATTCCCGGTACAATTTTCTATAGGTATATGCATATAATGTATAGTATACATTTTTCCCAAAAAAAGAGAATTCAGTTCTTATAGTTATTGTATCAAATAAATAAATGCATTCATGTTAAAATAATTCGCACATCAGAATGGTCCAGTTTTCACTTTTCACGTCTTATGGCTTCCTGGCTAACCAATTCTCTGAACGAAGGAATTAAACCTGCTGAAACAGGTTGAGCATTATTTTTGTAAAGTAGAAAGAATGAGATGAGTGGCAGTGAAAAAATTAACCCGTGTGGATGATGATGTTAACTTCATAAAGTTTGTGGATTAAAGCCCGTTGGTTGCATAATTCCTATATAGTACCCCATTTCAGCTGAAGTGAAAATAGAGAAAGTGGCTACAGATTAGGGTCAGTGTATTTTTAGGCTATGTAGATGACTATGACTACTTAATAACCATATCCCTATACCTACTACTACAACACGGCTTTCCACACCCTATCCAATATCTGAGAGCAGCAACGCGTAATTAATGAAATTTTCCAGAGTTAGCAAAAATGCAAACAAGAAGGTAGTAGGTGGAACACTCAAGTCCCTGTGAGTGTGTAGTACTCACACTCATATATAGTTGAAAATCAAATTACAAAGTTATACTTTTTAGTTCTCCTCCACCCTTTCCCATTTTCAAATCCTCTCAAAACTATTAAAAAAACTGGGATCTACATAGTGTACGCTTTGAAACGAGGTTGATTATCTGGCTTGGGAGTCATAACGTGATAAATATATTTTTGCTCTACATAAGTACATATGTGTACACACCCCAGAAGCACTGGAGGGAGTATACATTACACTTTTACATTACAATTCGGGAAGCATCAGAGTGCAACGACAACATACATAGTTTAGAACTGGATCAGATCATGATAATCGTAATGTAATACAAAAAAAAGTGGATGCATGATCACGACATATTTTTATGTGTCATTGTTTTATCATCCAAAGTAATCTTGCAATATGTAATGTCCTCATTTGCTTTCTGGTCATAACCTCTCTGTTTGGTACGCAAATATGTATGTTATGTATACTTTTTCATACTTTGGTCCCAATCCCAATGTTTTTATCGATGTTGATGTATTCCCTGAAAGCGTGTAAAAAGTAAAAAAAAAAAAAGTAGGATCATTATCATCACATCGTCTTTCACTGTCTATGCTTTTCTTGCCACTTTTTTTATCCTCTCATGAGTCATATCATTTGGTGTACGGTTTAGGGTTTCAGCCTTTCATTTTTATTTGTACGTTTGCTTGCTGCTATCCCACTTTTAGTTTCAGTATTTCTTTATGATAATAGGAAACTACATAATATATGTATATGTGTGCATATATACCTCAAATTTATTTATTTTAGTTTTTAGTTTTAGTAGTTATAAGCGAACGGCACCGGATATGAAGGAGAGGAGATGAAGTACATATAAAAATGCAAGAGTCGACTCAACTAAATCGAGAGAGCAGCAATACATGAGAAAAACTCGTGTTTCATCTAATGGCAGCAGTATTTACAAAACACACGCCATGTAAAATGAGCAAGAAAGCACAAAAAAAGTAGTGAAAAAGTGAAAGTTTTATAGTTAAAAAAATGTGGAGGGTCGCAGTGGAATGAAATGGAATGTAGTTTTTGTATTTTTATGTAGTTGTTCAGTATATATAAGCGAGCTTATTATGATGACAAGAGGGCGACGTTTATGTCCCTTATGAAATCTTTATTATCTCACTTGACTAATGCTTCGTACTCTCTCTCTCTCTGTTTGCTCCTACTTTTTTTCTTGGCATACTTATGTTATGTTCTATACATTACACTTTTACCGCAAAAATAGCTTTCCTTCAAAGTTTTTTTTTGCTCAATTTACTCTCAGCTTTTTATCTTGGCTCTGACTCATAGACGTGTAGATGCTCTTAATACAGCCACTTATACTAATAATAATAGCACAATGTTGACCCCCGTTTTTTGGAGTTTGAAAGTTGAGCTTTTGTATCACATCATGCACATCATATCGTTTTTGTATCATATAATATCATATTCTTTTATCCACTGCGACAGCCATAGTTTTGTTCTTGGGGATGTGGTACTATACTCATACTGGTCTGGTGTCTGGTCTAAGTGAGAAATCATTACTCTACTACTAAAACTTTGCTGCTTCTGCTGCTCCTCTTCCAAAGCACGTTCAAAAAGTATTGCTGATGTTTATCGTTGAGGTATTATATTCAGATCAGTGTGAACAAATTTTTGGAAGGTAGGATAGTTATGGTAGCTTGGCTTTTATGTGTAAGTATGGCAAATTGGTTATGAAAAAGAACAACAAAATGAGATGCAACTTTCTTTGTCATTACGCCATACCAAGAATAAAGTTTGTGGGCAAAGAAGCACGGAGGAAGCTTTGGTGAGGAATTTGTAAAAGTTGAGAATTTTTCATAAAATATCAGGCCAGCTCTACACTCGACCGTATAAATGCATGTATGTATGTATGGTACGTACTTCACTCACCCAGATATGGAAATGGTGTGACTTTTTTTGAAGCTGATTATGTATTCCTTCTGCATGATTTTTGGGTAAACACGTAAAATGAAATGGTGACAAGCTAGTCTTGTGAAAAAACAAATTTCATAATATAATGCACGTTATTTATTATGCTTGCTACTGTACTACATAAGCTGCTCCGTCCTAAAAAAAGTGTGTTTGAGTTTGATATACGATGAGGAAGAGGAAGTATCAAACTTTTAAAATCCTTTTTATATCTATATTAATATACATCTCATCAACCATATACGCAAAGAAATAGGGAGAGGAGATAACATATAATATTCATAAGGGAAGTGTCATGCTGCCCCGGTTATGTTAACCCAAGGCCGTCATACTGCAATGTTTGTTACCTTTGTTATGCGTGTATGTACATAATATGGATGTGTGACAAGGGAAGAAGAATGTCACGATGTCGTCGATACATCTTTCCAATCCATCCGCTAAAACTAGTTCATTTCTAAAATAACATAACATAGCACAACATCATCCCAAAACGTTTCGGGTTTCTCCACAATTTTCCCTTACGAATTTTCGTTAGAAGAAACATATATATATGCATATAATATAGTGAAACTTTTTCCTTTTTATTCTTCAACTATCCTAATATCATTTACTTGTGGGTTTTCTCTTCCTCTTTTTTTTATCTTAGTCCTTCTTCTACCCATTTTAACGCTTACTTGGTTCGTTGGAGAGAGGTTGAACCAGAGGAGTTTCTCTCTCAAGTTAAAGTCTTTTTAACTATAGTTTTGTATTATTTTTTCAACTTGTCTTGAAGAAAGAGAGAAAAAAATATGGGGCTGGTGATGATATGGTGTATGAGGAAGTAGATGACAGAAATTGTAAGAATGGGTATATATGTACACTACTATGTATGTAAATGCTATGCCATGCCATGTCACAGGAAAGCAAAGTTACCAAGTTTTATACCCTTGTAAAGTCTTGTGTATATACGGATTGCAACGCTACACACAGAATTGGCACCATCCATCCTGTTCCCGTTGTTGCGAAATAAACGGGGGCTAAAAAGGCTTTGAAATTTGGCTTCATCCTCCTCTCTCTTCTTCTTCTCCTCTCTATTTTTTCTTCTTCTTGTAGGAAAGCTGTAAGAAAACGGATATGTGTGATGATATCATCATATCATGTTTGATCATATAATAGTTGAAAAAGAATGTACATAATGAGTATGTATGTCCATACATTTCCTTGTTTTATACTCAGAGTAAAAACACACACACACACATACAAGTTAAGAATATGTCTACATGAAGTGCATATAAACCATGCTATGATAAATGAACAAAGTTAATCTTCATTTTGTGGTAAAGAGGCAAGGGAATACAAATTTCAAACTTGTTCTCCTTTTCAAGAAAACTTACACACAATGTGAAAAGTGAGCTTTATAAACTTACATAAAACAAATCCGGACAGTGGGGAAGTAAGCATATTATTTGTAAGAGGGAAGAACTACCACCACCCAAGAACTGTATGAGTGAGTAATAAGAGAGAGAGGATACGGATATCGTGGTGGTTTTCTCCTGGTGCTATATATGGAATACTGATATTATGATATTATGATGTTTATAGTATGGTTCTTTCCACCAAAGTAAGTAGTAGTAACAGTAACAGTTACGCCAAAATAGGAGCAAGTTAACCTACTGAAAGAGTAAGCCAAATCTATTTTACGTTCATTTTCCGCATGCTGCTCTTTACAGCCAGTGGTGGTGGTAGTAGTGGGGGTATTATTAAGATATTTTTTGAAACTGGTCTTCGGGTCTCGTCTGGCACCACGCCGCTCTTTTGTAAAATGATCTTTTACTTGGTAGACCTGATAGTGAATCCGTGTTAGGTAGCCTGTAAGGAATAAAGAACTTCATTTCATATACATAAATGTTTGTGTGTATATGAATCAAATCTCAAGATGGCTTTTCTCATTTCTCATCTATATATAGTATAATATTTCCCCCGAAAATTAAGTTAAAGTTTACAAAACTTAGATTATTATACTCAGATAAAAGGAGCTAAATGATGTGAATAAATTATCAACTTTGTAGGAGTAGGTTAACAATATAATACATAAAGTTGGGGAGAACACAAGGAAAACAAAAGATCGAAAAAGTTGGGTAATATACTAATCTGTAAATAATTTAAAGATGAGGAAATTATGAGTAGTTAATTTTCCTAATTTATCCATTATTCACGTGTCTACATCATCTCCGTTTCTTCTAGCTGCTTCCCCCAACCGAACCTAACCGAACCTTAAAATACAATATGCGAGATGATTTCCACACCAATTCCGTTAAAAGTTTACTTTGCGGTAGCGTAGGGATTATAGGTTGTTCCTGTACGGAGGATGCGATGAGAGTGTCACAGACCAAGGAATATGATCTGTGCGTAGGTATACGTCGGAGAAAAGGAAGGAAAAACTATATAACTTCATTTTGTGCATCGATTTCTTTCAATCTTTCACTCCACTCTCCATAAAACTGAAATGCCGATGGAATGTAAGCTGTAAAAAGCTCAACAAAACTCTCTCTCTTTGAGTGAATGTAGAATGTACACAGTCAAAAAAAATTGCGGATGGAAAATTCACTTGCCACCATACCACCGCCACCACCAAAAAAAACTTTCCTCTTGTTTAAAGAAGACGGGAAGAACAAAAAATTATTCATAGGCGGTTGCATGTGAGGCTTCCAGCTTCTTTTCGTCTTGTCTTGTCTACCTTTACCTTTCTTTGGGGTAAAATATACATAAGCACTTTTTGAAGTTTTTGAAGAATTGGATAATAAATTCCATTATGCAGATGGATGACTTTCTGTGCTTCAACTTTTTTTATACACAGTAAAGTTGTTACTTTTTCACCTCACATTGTAATTTTGACAAAAAGATGGTACTACTGGATTTTCTACTGGCAGGAAGATAGTATATATAGATTCAAGGGAACCCATGCATAAAACATGGTAGATTTTCTTTAGGGTCTACTTTACCCCTTTTTCTTTAGTTTTTCAAACCAAAAAGAGTGTTTTTTCACTCTGTGTCCATACAGTTAATGGCATGCATGAGGTGTCTCCTTCTCATTTCACGTTCTTCCCAGTCACGCATAAAAAAGTCGCAGTTCGATGACTTTCTTTGCCAACTCTTTTCTTACTTTCTTTTTACTTTCTCTTGGGCATGTAAATGTAATGTAAGGTACATATTGCGGTTGACAGGAGAGGTTAGAAGCATTAATACTAATATACACTACTACTACTGTTCTCATCTCCTCCTCTCTCCTTTTCTCAATTCATATGCAATATTTCAAAAGTTGAAGATAGGATTTTAAAAGTGGAAAGGTAGATTTGGTTTCGTTTGGTAACAACGACAAGTTGAGATGAGAATGAGAAGACTCACTTGGCTTTGGCTTGGCTTGGTTCTCCTCCCTCCTCCTCCTTGGTAATATTATTCTTATTCAGAAACCGATGATGATGGGTGCACGTGGTGAGACTACAACCACAATTTATCCTTTTTTTCACCTCCTCTCCTAACGGAAAAAAGTTGGAGGGCAGACCAGACCAGACCAAAAGAAAGACCATAGACCACTTTGATGGTGTTACGGTCTTAAAATATAGGTATATAGAAAATAAATTTTGAGGGCTAGAGAGAAAACAGAGGAGGACACGATGGGATGCGATGAAGAGACAGGAAAGGATGAGATTGAGTGAGTAAAAAGTGAGTCAAGCCAAATGTCATCATGACAAGACTACCATATATATCCTTAGGGATCTTTGCATTATCACATAACCCTTTTTCCACCACCACACACCATGGCCAGGCCACAAACGTCTTTGGCGTTCCATCACTATCATATCACAGAGTCACCCACTAACACCACACCACCAAACGAAGCTACTGTCAAAAAAATGAAGCCATTATACTGTCTCCCTATACATATAACTTCAGTACCTCCAACTCGTGTGAACTTTTAGTGGTTAGCTCGCTCATTCCGCTTTTTTTCTTTCTTTTTTGGAACAAGTTTAAGTTTTTCTGCTTCTTCCTTGTCTGATACATCACATCCCATTATACGTTTGTTAAATAAGTAGGTTAGGTCACACAAGACAAGAATTTTGGAAGAGGGCTCAAATAAACATGTAGTGGAGTGTCGTGGAAAGAGGGGGCATTGAATTCACAGAAAAACGGAGGAAAAAAGTGGCTTCCTTCTTGGATGGATGACGACGATAGGTTGATTCCAAGTTTTCTCTCTTCGTTTTTCCAGATAGTTAGTTTATTCTCAGTTTTGTCTTGTTTTGATTCTTGAACTTTGGACTAGAACCAAACCGCATCATAACATTCACAACGAAACTAACACACAGCTACATTTTAGTATTCTTGACTTTCACGAATGAATGAAAACAGTTTTGGATTTTTGGGGCTGTGTAAGAAAGGCACATGAATGGAATATTGAGTAGTTGGATTGTTGGATGCTGGTCATTATAAAGACGTATAGTATATGTGTGCATTCCTTTGCCTGTGCTTGCTTGCTCCAATGCTCCAAACTACTAAAATCACTTTGTCCTTCTTTTCCCTTAGGAGTTGGGGTGGTGAACAATGTGGCATCTGGAACTATCATCAGCATCAGCACTGCCAAAGGAAGCGTTATTGTGACGAGCACGAGTGGAAGTGGGATTCCTCCAATTCCTGTTGTAAATCCTAATACAAACGTCAACACCAACACTCGACGATGGAACCAATATGAGACTGCGTTAAGTAATACTGGATTTGACCTTGCGGGGAATCCAATTACGGAGGGGACATCATCGTCATCTAGTGCACCCTCACTAGCTCCCTCATCATCAACAACGACGTTGCCAACAACAGCGTTGTTGTCCTCCTCAGAGGAGACAGCTACAAAGAAGCCTTCTAGTGGTAGTAATAATCGAGTGTCAGCAAACAGAACCACGTATCATGTTAGCTTCAACAATAACGTGTTGAATAGTGCAAGAAAGTATATTGCGAGTTATGAAGATCTCCAGTCACGCTTTCCGGATGGGAGCCCATTTGAAAATAATACGAGCATCAACATGACGGTGCCCTTGGGTGATACGGCCTTCCTCAGATGCCGCGTGAGGAATCTCGGGGAAAGATCGGTGAGTTATTAAAAAAACATTCAATAATTTATTTTTTTATTAATATTTTTGCATGTGGGTGCGAAACTATGGATAAAATTCAAATTGCTTAGTTTATTTTCCGGTCTAATTATGAATTGGCAGCCTAAGTGATTTACCTAGTTTTTTGGCGTTTATTTTGCTTTTCCGCTTCCATTTATACTTTTACCAGACTTTTAGGAGTCAGGAGGGTCTCATATTTAACAGAAGGGGAGACTACTTTTTCTAAGGAAAAATTGTGTTGGCCAAATTGCAAAGGACAGATTTCCCACCCAGATTCCATAAATTGGAGTCGTGGTAGTAATTAAAAATGAATGTTTTCCCTCCCTAACGTGTGTTTCCCAAAAATTAATGACAAGCATTGTTCAGCATAATGACTAGTAAAATGGGTACATAAAAATTCAATGTTGGACATGGTTTTGCAATAACAAAGACAAAAATTAGGAATTGCATGTTTTTTCTGCACAAAATTCCACCACCGTTAAAAGGTTTTGCTGCACAACACTTGCAACTTTCTCTCATTTATTTAATATTCTGCTCAGAAACATGCCATTTTCATCTTGCCAGTTTCATTTTCTCCGTGTTGGGTCTTTTAGTTTTGAGTTTAGTTAGTTTGAGTTGGGAAATGAAATGAGCTTGGGTTTTTAAAACCATGCTCCACTTTTACGTTCATGTAGTTCGTTAAAGTCTCCAAAAATGGCACAAAATGTGTCCTACTAGGAAAATAAGTATACGTTCATAATAAATATATAAGTTATATAATATAACATTGCGTAAAATCCGTTAATGTTTGCTAGGAAATAGTTTTTGTTCCCTTCTTTCAATCTCGGTCAGTTTTGTTACAAGACAGTCATCAGGTTTTTATGGAGGTGCTGATACAATCGAAATTGTCGGACGATGGATGTAATACCAGCTTTTACGGCTGAGTGTGACCTTCAACTGTTTTCATCCCCATTTTAACTCTCAAGCACATGGAACAAATTTCTAACCGCAGTAAGCAGAAAAAATGGAACGTTCATGTTGTGCTTGAAAAAATGTGTAGACAGCTTTCACTTCATTTTTTTTAAAAGTCATGAACATATACATATTATATAAGATATATTGTATATAGCAAAATAAAACTTGGACAAAAAGGAAACTTTTTCAGATGGAGGCTGCACAAACTGTTATATTTTTTTTTATCAGACACAGTTATTTATATGAAATATCACGTGCGTAAGTGAAATTCAAAAAAGGGGAATTGGCGACATGTTATCCATTCCAACAACTAGCCAATAAAATAGTACAAAACACTACTCCTTTTTGTAATAAAACATGCCATTTTTATGCATAAGGAATTACACAAAAAAACGCCTTAGTGCATGTTCTCACTGTTCGCTATCCAAAAGGAAAGGAAAAATATCTTTGCATAAAAAAGGAAAGGGGAAGTGAAAAAGGCTTAAAACGAATTTTCAGAATTCTTTTCTTCGACCTCCGCTACAGTTTTCTTACTCCTTGCAACAACAACCCATTAATCCATAAATGAACATGAGAAAATGAAATGAAGGAAGTGTGTACGTCATTTCATTGTCGAATTTAGTTTTATTGAGAGTGAGGGGATGCATATAGTTGCTGATTGTGGCTTTTCTGACAAAGCTAAAAAATTCATATGTATATAGATTTTTGTACTTGGTTAGTATTTTACCATACGAATATTTTTTACAAGCACGAAATGAATGAAGGAAGGAGGAAAGCAAGGGAAAAATTGACTTCGGATATGTTTTGTAATAACCCAAAGTAGAACATGCTGGTATGATGTTGTGTCGTGTGGTCTTCTGGCAGATAGAAAGCAGAGTGGTAATACTAATAGTAAAAATAGGAGGAACAAAAAGTCATTTTTGATTGAGCAGCAGCCAATCCCATTTCCTTTTGTTGGTAAATGACTGGGTCACTTTTTTCTTCTTCTTTGTGGACGCTTTCTCCATTCGATCCTTTCTTTACATCTCCAAGTTCCAAACACTAGGATTTTATTTGCCTGCTGGAAAAGAACGAAAAAGCATTGAAGAAAAGCTTGAAGACCATAAGATTTTATTAGATTTTTCCTGTGTGCTAAGTAAGCCCCACTCTGTTCCGTACTTGGAGAGCAAATTCCATTCATTTATTTGGGAGAACACTATGTTTTCACCATGTAAAATAAGTAGTTTTACTTTGTCAACTGTCAATATACGTTATATTTCATGAGATCAGGGATTGAGGTCAAGAATTAATCTAGAGGACACATCTTCTATGACTTTTGTGGGCTAATTCCTTTCCCTCAATAAAATATAGAAACATACCCATGTTTTTCATCAGGATGAACAAGCTCGCTTGACTTTTTAAATTATTCACGGCACGACGGTCATTACTGTTGCAATCATATCCAAAAAAAAAAGTTTTCAGCTTCCGATTTATTATTATTTCCCGATTATATTTTACAACTTTATTTCCCAATTGCTTTCTCATATCGCGTCCACCCATCTAATTTTTGACAATAATACAATTAACAGGTTCATTCATTCCTTGCCTTCATCAATTTTTCTCTAGTAGTTTCTCCCTGACTCAGCATATTTCTTCTGTTCTGTACTTTTGCAAACTTATGTAATCTCCCCAATCTTCACAAATTGATTGGGAACAAAGTAAAAATAAAAAGCTTGACTACCTCAACCTCGACTCACCCAACAGGGAAAAAGAGAACCAAGTTGGATTTTTTTTGGATTGGAACTGCCTCTTGCACAGTTTGCCTACATGTCTGTGTCCAAACCCCGTACAAAAGTTAGTGAGCCGTAGGCTAACAAGAATTGCTATACCACCACTACCATCATCACTTCGACATCACCCACCACACCGCACACGATATACGATACATGCTTGCATATATGCAGTACGTTGTCCTTGTTCCATATTATTTTCTCCTATCTTTTTTCTCTCGGTGTGTGTGACGAAGTCATAAACATAAAATGAAAATCCGTAAAGAAAACTAAAAGAAAAGGACAAATTGAGACTACTTTTTGGGGGACAAATGGGTCTGTTCTGGTTAAGCGAATGGACATAAGCCATGTAGTGGTTTTGTCATGAAAAAAAAGACACAAGGAAAAAAGAGAAAAGTGCCTTTTTTGCACAGTCGGCAATATACATACATAATATTAGCTCGGGTATTCGTATACTATAAGTGCATGATCTGCCTTTCTTAGTATAAATCCTCTACTATACACAGGGACTTTGGTGATACTTTTCTTCTCTCCTTTTTTCACGAGCAGACAATATACAATGTTAACATTTGCTTTTAGTATCCTCATTGTGAGCGGCTCGCCCTCACTGCACTGATATAATAACAATGAAATGACAGTAGTAGCCGACTTTCACCATGAATAGTTCAGTTGTTCTTTCAGTAGTCATTTCTTGTAATATCATCTGGAGCCTACGCCACACAGGAGAGAAAAACTTCCTGTGGCCCACTGAATGTGTGCTTTGAGATGGGGAGTGAAACCTTTTTTTTTGCATTTTCATTCCCTCATCCCATTGCATTACGTACATATTGTGTTACCATCTTACCATACTACCACCTTTTCATCTCATCTTCTCAACTAGATTTCCAGATCAAGGCAACCCAAGGTTATAGTTATACTCACCAGTGGTTAGTTTCAACTATGGGATCAGAGTTAAAGAAAAGAATAAGAGATAGAAAGAAAGAAAAGGATAGCTTGAATGAATGTGAAGTGATGTTACAACATTTTTTAAAGAAATGGTTGTTACTGATGGAAATGAGTTCTTTTGGGACCATCCTATGGTATTACATAATACCACCATGCACTACCATATAGCTTTTTTAAATGCACGCACGCAGCACAATAAAAGAAATAAGAGGAAGTTATAATCATTGGTCTTGTCCTATCGAGCTTTAAATCTCTTTGCAGATTCACACCATAGAAAAAAAGACTCTTTTCTTGGAGTTGGAACTTCCATGCCATACATACTTCTACCTTGTCCATAATCTACGCAGTTTCCCCCACCATAATATCATCTGCATGTCTTCACTTCTGTTTGTAAGTATGGACTAACACGTTTTTAAATGGGTACATGGGGAGAATACCAAGTAAAATTGGAGATTTAAGTCTTGAGAGAAGAAGAAGAGCAAAAAAAACCTACTGACACGTGGGTAGTTGATGGGAAAGTGTGTGGAGAAGTGTATGTGCAGTTGTCTAAAATAGCAAACCAAGTGCAATTCCCTTTTGTTATTTTGTTGGATTTTAGCTTACTCTTGCTCTTCTCTGTAGCACCAACACCCAGCAGCTGAAGAAGGAGAAGAAGAAGAATAGAGAGAAATAATATGTCTGAAAAAGGAAAAGTGTTATATTATTGCATACATACACCATAATAACTTTGAGTTTGGTTCCTTCCATGAATATTATGTCACGTAATGTATTACATAAGAGACCGCAGAGAGAAAGGAGTTTTGGAGTGAGTGAAAGAGGGAATCATCGTGTTGGAAAATTGTACAAAATCCATATAATTTACATGTTAGAACTAGTTAGAGGAGAAATGGAAGAAAACGGGAAATTTCAATGGGATTTGAATTCTTATTCCTGCTTCCATAACGTTCTCTCCCACAAAAAGTTTTCTGAAGAAACTGACAGAGTGTAGAATAATATGTATATTGGTTTGTTATGTACGTACGTATTTGTAGCAAGTTCCCAGTAAGATTTTTTGTTCTTCTATTTCCTACACTCGACCCCAGTTTCCATTTCTTTGAAACGAGACTTTGTAATCAGTGTTGAAAGCGTGCCCGTTTTTGAGGTTGTTTGGGAGCACTTGGTTTGGTGTAGTATGGAAGTGGTAGTATTAAGCAAACAAATCCCCAGCAAGAAATTGAAGAATGAACATGAAATTCGCTCGTGGCAATGCTTTCCATTTCCTCTTATAAAATCAAAACTTTCCCTGTTGTGGAAGCATATCATGTTGAATAGCAAAATGAATATTTTTTAGGCTGAACTTTGGAAAAGTAATCAATTAATTTTGATTAAGACAGTCAACAATGTCATTTCTATGAAATGGAGTTTTACTTTTTAAAGGACTTTTCCGAATTCTGCTTGATTCGTCTTTGATGCATATAAGGTATTTTTTAACCTTTCGTTGAAAATACATACTATTATGCTCATGCACCTACTATATAGTTGAAGTTTATACATGCATGATGGGAAAAGGCTCATTAACATGCTGTAACTTTCAAAATTGCATCTTGCATAAACTAACAGCATTTGACTCAAGTGCTTCCGGTCGGTAGGGAGCTTTCTTTGAAAACACACGTTTCAAAAAGTAAACAATTCTGCCTGAAAAACTCTCTCCACGTTTGATCTACTTTTGCTGTGGTTTCCTTTTCTTTTAAAAACTGAGTTCAAAGCCACATTTTAAAAGCCTCACACTCCGACTCGGGATCTTGGCAGTCGGCACTTGAAATGTTAAAAGTACACTTTTAGCTTTAGCCCAACCACTTTTCTAAACCGCGACTAGGGCAGAAATCCAAGTTGACTTTGCTGACTGCAACATCATCAACATCCCCGGTGATGTTCCCTACACAAAGTCAACTCAAATATATTTTTATGTCTACAATCTGGCGAAAGAAGCAAACAAAAGTATGTCAACCATGTGGCGAAAAAAAACCTGCCCACCATTTGCACCGTGTATAGTTGCTCTTACTCTTCCATTCCTGATCTCAAACGAAAGTAAACTCACCGAAACTACAATATATATGGTTACATCACATTCACGTCCACATCACTTTGTTCTATCTACTCGACTACACGATAAAAAAATGTTCAACGATGAAGTGCATTCTGCTCGTAAGTCGACAGCCGACATTTCTGTGGCTACTACTACCAGCTACCACCTTCTCTGGCAATACATTTTCTTAGTGATGTAATGTAATGTTTTTCAAGTTTCGAAAGTCCAATTTTTTAGGGAGAAGCTTTAATGCTTACTATCATTAAACACCACTTTAATGTTTCAAACTGATACATATATGTATGTATATATACACAGGGTCAAAAACTTTAGCCTTTGAGAAACCATTTCAACCTAATTTATGCTTCTCAAAATCTTATATGCGAGTAGGAACTATATAGGTATCTCGACCGGCTTTTATAAAGGCACACTTTATGGCTTTGTGTGTGGTGGGGTATGGTGTTGGTCCTGTTTGAAATAAACATGAGATTGCAGCAACACCAAGAAGACCAACACACACAAACATAACTAGGCCACTTTTTTTTGTTCTACATTAAGAAATGGCTTTTTTCCATTTGAACATTTCGTTTTTCCTCTCCCACTCTTTCTTTCATGCCATCGGTTTTTCACTTTCATGATGTCGGGTATACTTTCCCCCTGTCTTGACAGCGTAGTTAGCTCATTTGAAAGGACGGGTTGGGTGAGTGAGTGACGAGAGGGAAAGCCCATTGAGGCTGACACTTAAATAGCAACCTGAAGCTAAGGATAGAATATGATATTGGGGAGTAAAAAGTAAGATACGATACGATAATCATGTACCTATATATACTCACACTCACCTACTACCTTTAGAATCGCATTATGATGATATTGGAGAGAACAAGGGAAAAAGCACAGAGTTTTTATTTCCCAACGATGCGATATTTTTTTCTCGTCCTTCGACTTGAGTTACAGAAACATTTGTACATACATATTTTTATTTTTTTGTGGAAGAAGGACTGCGTTATTCTGTCTGTGACGCAGTCTGTTTATTTTCTACTGGTAGAAGGATCATATCAACCATTGTTTTTTCCGCATACCTCGCCTCTTCTTCTTCTTCTTCTTGGTGAACAACTACCGCTTAAAAATCAGACCAGACGAGCCAGTTACCACCATCACCAGCATGCGATATACTATATACTCCCCTCGTAAAAGCACATGGAGAAGTGAATGAAATCGTATCCGTGTAGATACACGAAAGAAAGAAGCGTGACTGTATATAAGTAGTTAGGCGCAGGGAGTAGGTGACTGTGTGTTGGCTGGCACAAAACACTATATTTCAGTTCAGTAAATTTTTGACATGTGGGGCGAAAGCATATAAGATATATATACATGTACATATATATATTCTATACTTCGGCCCACATACTTTTCCCTTTGCTCTGTTTACTTTTTGTTTCGTTTTTTTAGAACATCTTGAAGATAATCGCGATCAAGGTAATATATCTCGCAGAAAAAAAAGTTTCTTCTGACTTGTGCAAAAAGGATCAAGACACTATATCAGCTACTTTTTTTTGGTCAAAATTTACCTTTTCGTTGTATTTGTATTTACGGCAGATCGGCAGTGGTAAATAGGTACCTTCTGGGGATGTCTGTTTTTTGGATACTTTCTTCAAGCTTGGAAGTGGAATGGAATATTATTTTTCTCTTTCATTTTCTTTGGCATTTCGTAACTGGCTCGAAGTTCCAGAAAAGAAAATACCAGAAACAGACAAACATTTCATGAAATGTATATGATGCAACATTTGCAATCATAAATCTGCGCAAAAGGAAAAAAACCTTGGAAAAAGAGATGTGTGAGCCTGATTCATAAAACATTTTGTCATAAATATGCACCATGTCAGAAAGATTCTTTCTCTTCAGAAAATAGAGAAAAGGATTGAATTGAGCATCATAAAAATGGAAATAAGAAAATTAGCAACAGGAAGAACGAAACTGTGTATAGGTACTATCGCGTATCCTTTACCTTGATGCAATATGCAGGTGTAGGAAATTTTTAAATTGTTAAATATTTTTTTGGGAGCGCAGCCTAAGATTAAGTTGCGCTTGCATTTTTAACAACTACCACGCTCAATTATTAGTGCTTTGCTACAAAGCAATGGCCTTGTCTCGCAACCACCACTACTCGAGTTGTGTTATGAAAGCTTAAGCGGAAGTAGAAAAATGAAAGCGCTGCTGAGTATGAATGTAGTGCTTATGTAAGTACGTCAAGTAAGTCTCTCAACTCAACTGGCAAGCTCAAGTTATTTCTTTCATGCGAATCCTCCAAGCAATCCAGATGGATAAAGGAGACGTAAAAAAACACATGAACAGAATACCCAACGAAAAATTACTTCCTTTTTCTACTTACCCACTGCTCTAGTTTCTGCGTTAATGTTTTCTTGGCAAAAAAATGGAAAAACTCTTGCTTTCTCACACACACTCTGGGTGAGCGAGTGAGTTCTGCACTTTTCCTGTTGGTTTTTCCGTATGCGTGAATATTTAGGATTTTTATAGTTCTTCTTCTCCTCTCGTTCATAGTATGTAACTTCGTTAAGGAGGGGAAAACTTGCTGGATTTATGGGAGTATAAGTAAGTAACAGAAACAGTCGTTGGTAGTAAGAAGTGTGTGGTATATTCATTTTCTTAGATTTTTCTTCTGCGAATGTTACTCCAGTTTTGTGGAGTTTTCCCCAAAATTTATGAAGAAATCTATGAGACGACCTAACGAACCGTGAACATTTGCACAGTTGACTTATTGCACTAATGTGGCAGGCGTGCATGTACCAAGAAGAAAAAGTTACTCTTATTCCCATCGTTAATGCAATATAATATATACAATATAGTTATAGGTTATAGCTTATAACATATAGCTAACGGGGGATTATGCCTGAAAGTATTTAGCTGTTGTGTGCATTGTGGGAAGAAAGGATTATTCACCAAAGATTTTTGCACTACACATATATATGTAACAATAATGTTCTTCGATTCTTGTTTCTAGCTGTGGTTTTATGTTAGCCGTGCCGTGTGTTTGAAAATGGTGGCATGCATGTGTGTTTCGAAAGAGTTAAGGGTCTTCACATCTGCTTCATAATTATTACTTGGTGCATGCTTCTCAACCACTCTTTTGTAATATTTTGCCCCATTCTTCATACTTAAATGAATATGCTTTATTATTTGAAAAAACTAACTCCATGGTCCATAATATCATATCATGTGCTGTTGGCTTTGAGATGCATGCCATTCAGAAATAATATTCGGTTTGCTTTTGCTTTCTCTTCAAAGAATTTATGGTTTTGCAACTCCCATTGAAAAATACTTTCGTTTTGGATTAAAGGCTGCTTGTGTGTAGCGTAGCAAAAACGATTTAGCCACAAAATGGCAGTTGCCGGACTGCGGGTTGGAATGAGCTACTGTTTGAATCTTTTTTTATTACATCTGCTGCTAGTCGACCGATTAGCCGCGGTCCCTCCTTTGTTATTGACTGGCCACAAAATAGGATTAATTATTTCCGCTGTTTATTTACAGATCTCGTGGATCCGCAGAAGAGATTGGCACATACTTACCACAGGGAAGACCACGTATACAAACGACGAACGGTTTAACGTACTCCATTCTGATGGAACAGAAGACTGGACGCTACAAATTAAATTCGTGCAGAAGCGTGACAATGGAACCTACGAGTGCCAGGTATCGTATTTTTGCTAATAATCGTTTATTTAATTAATTATCACATTTAAATCATGCTATAAATATATATAGCTGCATATAACATTTCATATAAAAATATAATCATAATGTCAGGTGAGGTGCAAAAAACGAGAGAGTAAATTCGTTCATCAATTTTTATGTATCCGCTTTCATGCTACATGAATGCATATATGTAGTATGTAGTAATACATTATGCATAATATGCATGCTTATAAATTTTATAACATTTCCCATATATCGGAGCAACCATCATTTTCTCACTTTTGTTCGCAACAAAGTAATGTGTCATAAGTCAGAGAAGTATTAGAACTAGAAGTGACATTTGTGACAAAAATGTCCTTCACAAAAAAACATGATTTATGTTTTGTGTGCTGAGCTCCTCAGCGAGACTCAAGCAAACGATTCCATATGCAGTTTTGAGTCACAGCCAACCAACCTAGCTATTTCTTTTTCCTAATGGATTAACTTTCACTCACGCATATTATATGTTTCAAGCCGTTATATCTACATTTACATCCAACCTCGCATCGTTTGTGTAGCAATAATGGCTCGACATTTTTGTATTAATATTTTATTTAAGCATATGGTCATGCTCTTAATATTACATAATATTCACTTTGTTCTTTTTGCTCTCTTTCTCCACAGGTTTCAACTGGGACAGGGATTATTTCATATTTTGTCAACTTGTTCATCGCCGTACCAGAGGCCTTCATCCTTGGCAATGGGGAATATCATGTTGAGCAAGGGAGCAATATCAATCTCGTCTGCGTCATTGAAAAGGTTAATTAAACACTTTTTGTCTCATTCTGAAATTCATTCCATTCTAACAATAAGCCTGTCAGCTCTTGGGTGCCTGTTACATGTGGTAATTACTGAGGGTGTTGTCAAGTAGAAAAACTTGAATAAATATACGATAGTAGCTGCATGATGGCATGTGTGTGTTTAATCCAATCGGCGGTAGTGACAATGACCACAAAACACTGGTGTGATACCTCAACAGCTTTGTACTTTCATCTCATTCATATTTGCTTTGTCTATGCTGGGTGGTTCGTGATCAAATGAAAGAATGGGAGAAAATCTGAATAGTCAGAGAGAAAGTAAAAACCGCATGGGCATGTGTGCGAAATGAGAGAACTATTTATATTGCAAATTGGACAGCATTCCTTTTACAGCTAATAACAACCGTGCTGTATTTAATGCGAGATAAGGTTTGACTTTGACTTGACATGATATTATTTAACACGTTCGATTACGTATCAAACTAGCAATCAACTCAACCACCAATAAAACACGAAGCAGACAAGATATAGTTTGAAGTAAGGATGGGCAAGAGAGAACACCTAAATTGCGTCAGAAAACTGACCAGCAATTAGAGAGTGAACGTGTAGGATACGGATACATGTAAAAATTTATTAGGTTTGGTGTTTGTAATTTAATTTAATTTAATTTAATTTATTCGTACAAGAGGAACCCTTATAAAAGGCAAGTTATTCCTCAGGAATAAGTAGGATGTGTCATAGTTAACATACAAATTACGGCGAAAAAGAATACACATAAGTATAATAAGTAAAATTAAAATAAGAAATAATCAGTCATGGTTATTAACTACATGGTCAATACAAGATACAATACGCGATATATTACACAAATTATGGTCAATCGGAGGTAATTCATCTTTTTGAATGTTTAAAATGTAATCATATGCTTTACATACAAATGTTTTATAGTTAAAATCTTTGATATTGTCAGGAAGAGATATCCATACATTATTAGCAACAAATTTAACAGATCGTTCGTCATTCATTATACTAGAAGTTTTATTTGGAAATAAATATGTTTTGTTTCGAAATAAATGTAGGTGGGTAAAATAGATTCAGCCAGATTCATTTCCTCGATTCGATCGGCTTTGAACAAAAAAAACTCTTGTGCATCTTGAATTACGCCATACAACACTTGTATATTGTTAATGGTATTTGGGAATTTCGATCCAATCCTATCTCCTCTGTATTTAATGGGGATTCGCCGTCAAAGCTGACTCTAAGACCATTCATTCTCATCCAAGTAGCTTTTTTCAGTTAGCTATTAGTAAGTAGGATAAGAATCGTCTCTAAGTGCGCCATACACGTATTTTACTTTACACATCCTCCTTTCTTCTGATACAAGGAAAAGAATGAAAATGTCCACTGCAATCCAATCGGTAAGAGTCTCCAAAAGTAAGCAATGATCCATGCCTAGCTAGTACGAATGCATTTTATAAATGGGACTGGGGTAAGGGTAGGGGTAAAATAAGATACCACTACACCACTACTGGTCAATCCTTTGACTTTGAGGCTTTTCTCCATGTGTGATCGAAACAAGACGAGAAGGGATAATGGAAGAAAAGGCTGTAAAAGGAGTTATCGTGTTTAAGAAGTTTAAGTAGAGCATTAGATTTTATGTATCACTTTTATATATAGCAAATACAAGGACCAGCAATAATATTGCACATGCAGTGGCAATAATACTATAACTATTGTCTACTTTTCAAGAAAAATGGGAGAGATGAGGCGAATTACAAAGTAGGTGTAGGATGTAGTGTTGAGTTTTCTTCTCAGAAAAAAATATTCCAGCATGGGCTACTTTTAGACGCAGTGTATTGTGATGTTGCTTATAAACTTCGTCAGAATCAAGTCTGCACTTGGGTTCTTCCATCGAACTTCATTTTGTCTTAGTCAGTAGAAGTGGAAACTAAAGAAGGGATTGCATGTATGTATGTATGTATGTTGATCTAGATCCACCAAATTCCTTGAGGGGTTTTGCCAGTGCACATAGATGATGATAGTGCAAAAAAAATGTGTGCATCATGCCTTCATGCCCATTGATTGTAGCATTTGCAAATTGGAGCAAAAATGGTGGATTTTTGATGCATCTAGCTCAACGAACCTGACCAGGGATTGAAGCTAAAAACACGTTTAAATCTTATGGAATTTGCTGCGCCTGTATTTTTCTGTTGTAGGAATCGATAAACTCTGTTAATAGGTCATACATAGCTGCTACATTACATTGGCTTGAGGTTGAATAGTCTCATGCAAAATGGATTCAATGTAGTGTTACAATTTAATCATGAGAGGTAGACCGTATGATGGAGTTAAAATTGTATTTTCGGCTTGTTACTTCACTCCCCATTACGAAACATGTGTCTAATAACTTCCTAGTAGTCATCAGACAAAAATGGAAAACCCAAATAAGTGTCATCAACTTGTTTTTTTCGTATACGTTCTAGATAATGAAACGGTGGAATGGGATGACATAATTTGTGATATAATGAAATTACAAAACACTACATCAAATCAGTATTACAACATATACATACAGCAGCATTCAGAATGAAAGATTGTCCTACATTTTTCGTACGTGTGTGGACAAGAATTGATGACTTGTTTGATTACATTCAAAAACTCCAGACTGACATATTATCTCCCACACAGAACAACGCCAAGCCGTACTTCATAGTATCGCTATATTTAATTCTATATACGTGTGGCCTCGGTATCTTCATCATCATTAATATATTTTGGCATACATGTTTTTTCTGTACAGAACCAAACGTATAATTCTTTTCTTAGTATATCATAAACCAATTAAGTAGTGGAAAACTACCTGCTAGCTCCTTCTCTTTTTGAGTGCTTTCCAAAAACCATCAAGATTGTCTTCATATATATATGCCAATAATTAGAATAGAAAAACAGTTTTGTAAGTACACGTTTCAAGTTCTCTTGTTTCAAAAAAAACTTTCTAGTATCTCTCCTTTTACATTGGAGCCAGCCAGTTGTAGAAAACTTTTCTGTATACTTATTCTATTCCAACTCTGCTGCTTTTCTCATCAAGGATTACAACTTGGAACAGATTGGATCAAAGAGTTGAATTGAATGTGGAGCTTTCTCATGCTTTCACTTTAATGTATAGCTCCTCTTGTAAAAACTGGAGAAAGTAAGGAGGAACAAGAACAAGTGTCATCGCATGTATATTTATCTATAAACAACCATATTATTTTGTAAAAGTAAGGGATATATCTGTGTAGATAGATATTTAGTGGTTTTTAGGTTGTATTTCACGTACGCACACATACCTATAAGTCTTCATTTAATATGTGATTTCTTGTAGAAAATTTCAAACTAAAGTGCAAACCCAAAGTTGTTCACCATGTGGTAGGGTGAACTAACGTTACACTTCCATACATACAAAGAAGAGAATATAAGTGAAAGCACATCACATCACTTCAGAGAGAGTTGGCGAATGGGAGAGCACATGAGTATAAATCTTGAGGATTTTGAACTTTTATCTTTTTGGTTTCTCTCTTTATTTCAGAAAAAGGCTCTTTTGTTTCATTACTTGTGAAGTGTATTTGACCTCATGCCTATTATTTTTTTGTTTTAAGTACGGTTGTAGTTCTTCAATTCATTGGAAATTGAAGTTTTTATTTGCAGTTGTAGAAATTGAGAGAGAAAAGCTTTTATAGAGGTTTAATGTTACATACCTTTTTATCTTGATTTATTTCTTGTGCAGAAAGTAGTATATATGCTACATCAACATCACTTACAATTTTACAAAATACGGTTTCTTTTTATGTCGATGGGAAGCTGTGCAATTTTCGTTTTTTGGGAAACAAATCAAAATTAAAATTACAAATGGTATTTCCTTCTTTGATTTTAAAACGCTGAAATGGGAATACTATAGAGAAGAGCTTTGTTTGTTGAATTGAAAGGGCTGAATATTGGTTACAAAACATTGTGAGAAATCTAAAACTGGTTAGCGGTGCGATGCTTCATGCTTCCCATTTTTTTCTTGGAAAGAAAATCCATATCAAGAGTGATATAAAGTCTGTGTACCCACTGGTCATTACTAAATCGTTAGAAGCATTGAATTTTGCATTGCATGCAGGTTTTCCGTTTAACTTGTAAAAACGATGCACGATTATTTAGAATCCAAGGTTCATACGTCTTCTCTTGGGAGCCTTAAAGGAGAAAATGGTCGATCCCAATTCACTTTTTAAATTGTTGTATTCATTCATCCATCCATCTGCAATTCCTCCCGAGAGCGTTACAAGCAAAGCATTCGCTACATATAAGCTCTTAGGGCATCATCATCGTCATCATCATCAGTATCCAGCAGGTCTGGTTTAGCCTGAGTTGAGTGGACGAGAAACATGAAACCCAGAGTCCAGTAGTTCTAGTCCAGCTAAAATTCAATCCAGTCAGATATAATGTAATACTGGAAGGACGATGTTGTATTCAAGTATTCGTACAAGCATCAATCCAATCTACTATACCACTAGCATTATATTATCCACCGCACACAAGCTATTATTTGCCAGTTTTTCCTTCTTCAGGGAGATCCACATAGCCTTCGGAAAATGATTACGTACACCAATACTACCGCACCGTAGGGCCATGAATCACCCAAAGATGATTGCAAGATGCTGCTGCTGTTCTGTTCTCCCTGTTTGCTTTGTTACTTTTTTTGGCGGTCCATCCGCATTTTTACTCATCCATGTATTTTGGCTGCCCAAAGTTGCGCTCCTACTATTTTTCTTTCTCCAGTGGCTTTCCTCGACTAGACTGGACTTAACTTCCATTCTTGCTCATTCATCCGGACTCATCATTGCATACCAGTTGGAGATCTAGGTTCGGTAATGGTGTAAGTAGCATGGTATGCACAAGAAGGTATATGCGAATAGGATTGGAGAACCGCAAGAAAAAACAAAGTTTGTGTGTTTGCCTTTACTGCACGAGTTGGAAAAGCGAATGAATTAGCTGGAGCTGGACATCCAAAAAAGCTGGCATCAAAGTCGATTTTTTCGCTCCAACTTTTTCTCCTCGTAACTCAACAACGGCGGCTGGCAGTGGTCAAGTACGTATATAGTGGCTTAGTTAGATTGGTATAGGAATTGGTAAATATATCATTTTGTGCATTGACCTGAATTGTTTCTCCGCTTTGCAAAAATATTCAGAGGGAAGAAATGCGAAAAATGACTTAAGCTAAAATAACATCGAAGAATAAACGAGCGAGGAGGATGTATCAAAATCGACTTCGAATTCCACGTCTACTCAACCTTGGAATTTCTCTTATGGAAATTAATAGAGGATTGCCTCCCGTATTAGGATCAGTTCAAAAATGAGATGTGGAGCGGAGATGCAAAGATGAATTTGATCTTGTTTTCCAACGATTATCATGTAAATACGTAATGTCTACGGCATTTTTATTAAGTCTCTTAGAAAGACAGTCAGAGGAAGATAATACATTTGTCTTAGAAGCATGAAAAATTTCACAGGTTCACGTAATAAAACTTGTAACCCCGCTTACGCTCACGTTCTCAAAGAATTTTTCTTCCCAGCCAATCCGTAATTTCCCAATTTCAAACTTGTTTTGCAATTCACATCTTCTTCGTGTACGTTTTTTTTTTGGCCAGTAAACGAGAAGAAAAAAATCGAATGCGTGGAACTTTTTTTTCTTCTCTCCATTTTTTCTTGAAACGTGCTGGGTTTTTTTTGGGCTACGTCTGGACTAAAAAGTTTTTAGGGGAACAATTTGGACGGGAACAAGAACAAGTTAAACGAGAGGAATTTAATTTTCGATGCTTTTTTCCTATCTCTCCATGTTTTCCTTCTATCTATTCAGTATATATTTTTGCTTATTTTCTCCATGTATTTTACTTCCATGAAAAAAAGCAAGAGGGAAAATACCCAAGACAAGAGAAAGGATTTTCCAATTCCAATATGATGACGACGATGAGCTCAAGTGTCCGACCCTTGTTTAGGGATTCCACTTACGGCTCCAGCTCCACTTTCTTTTAACCATGCTTATCCTGATGCGATCCTAGATGTTAATCCTGTCCTGTGTAGCATGCCTTGATATGAATGCTTAACAAGACAAAGGAATGCATGCCTATTGCCTCACGAGCCCAAGTCCAACCCAAGTCTTCCTGTTTAGCAACTCGAAGAAATGCCATTGCCGCTGCCACTTCTTTTGCAGTTGGTGCGTTCAAGTTTACAAGAGACCTGTGAAGGATTAAGGAGTATGAGTATTAGAAGAAAATGTAATGTATACAAACATTGCTTATCGTATACTATATGTTTCTTCATGCGTATGCCATTTGAGAACCTTTACCCACGTCATTTTGAGATGTGAGCATGTATATAAAATGTATATAAAATGAAGAGGAGGATTGTAAGAAAAGGAAAAGGCTTTCCCCAAACCATACATTCTTGACAAAAACTTTAGGCATCTAAATCCATATCAAGGAGTTTCACTTTGTATGACACAAAGTTATAGAATTACATTGTTGCAAAGGAAATGTATGTGTGCCTATAGATGGAAAAGGGAATGTTTATTGTTTCACCTACTTATCCCATGTGGTTTGCTCTCTTGTGGCGTTAAAAGAAAGTAGAAAAACAATTGACGCAACATGCAAAAGTGAGATTGCCTTTGCCCACATGTATGTTTCACATATTACATCACAGCATGAATATATTACAATAGAACATGTTACTTTTCTCCAGGAAAATATGAAAATGAAAAATCTTGGGACTGTTGCATTTTCCTCCTTTGGAGGGGTTATATGTATTTGTGTTTGTACAAGTACCTAATAAGCATTTTGTTGCGTCTATGGTAGACAGTTTGGCGGCATTTGGAATGTCGGAAAGAAAGTGGTGTGGGACCGTAAGGGGAGGATACATAAAGATCGGAAGGAATTTCTTTTTGCTATAAAGTCCAGCCAGCATCAGGTCATGCATCAATGAACTTCCTTTTTTATCCAAAGTTATGTGTTTCGTGGTATTGAAGTGTATAAAAGGCTGACCCTTTTATATTGCAATTGCAGCCTTGCTTCCCCATAAATAAGATCTGCAATAATACGACGTTTTTTCTTCGTGAACTTTGGATGTCAAAAGTACAATGCGTAACTTTTGAAACAACAAATTAAGGCACTTCTGGCATAAATGTTTTTTATGTTGCCTTTATAGTAATCGTCATCATTGTACGCACGACGTTATATATAAAAGTGTAGACGTAGGGCAGGAAATATGGATCATTAAATGCATAACAAGCAGAGGTGGAATTTTATATATGAACAAACAAAACGTAACAAGAAATACAAAAATATATACTTTTCAGGCAAATGAAAATTATCTTTGCCGTGCACAAGCAAGTATAATGAAAGTAATGTGTGTAAATAATAAAGTAAAAAGACAACATGCAAAAAAGTTCTTTTTACCAACTGGAATAAATTACACAGACAAAATGAAATGGAGCTTGAAGGCACGTACACAAATTATGAATGTACAAAAGTAAATGTATGTATCTAGTTAGTAGAGAAAGGAAGGTAAAATATCACTTTCATTTAAAGTCTCAAGTGAAACGGAAATGTTTTTCTCTTCTAACAAAAACGGTAACTGTGCAGTTGTTTTTACTTTTGAAACTGTTGTGCCTTTTTCGCCTCTGCCTTATGTTTTCAGTGCTCAACTTTTATATTTAAATTTGAATGCGCATTACTAATTTTAGCATAAAAACATATTATTTTGATGAACTATGTATGTCCTTGAGTATCACTCTTTTAGGCAGTTTTTTGCAGTTATTCCACATCTGAAACCTATACGTATACGTACCATGCGGACAAAAAGATTCAATGACAACATCCAATATCTGGCTGGATAGTAAGGTTTCTTAAGATAAGATATTAATTTCTTTTGCGCAGCAAAAAGAGAAAAGAGAAATGAATGCATATTATGAAAGGGTACGAAATGAAAGCAAAAATAATGATGATATGATATGAAATTTAATATGCATCAATGAATCGACAGGAGGTACTCCTGGCTACTCATTAATGAGGAATAATATATTGTATAATATTGTATTAAGTATAAGCAAAGTCAACAGCAAGTCTCGGGGAACAGGAAACGAAACGCAATCATACCATAGCAAAACCAAACCTATCAGATCTATTGAAATCATATTCATCTACATAGGTAAACTTCAAAGGAAAATCTCTCTTACCTACTTGCCCAGAGCAGAAAAGTCGAACGAACATGGTGGGTGGGTCTAGGTCTACAGACCAGACGACGGGAAACTCATTCAATCAATCAAAGGAGAAAATCTTGATCCCATGTTTGAGGAAACATGGGTACATTCTTAAACGTTGGATGTGACTAAGTAACAAAGTACAAAGTAGTAGTTTCTTTGTACTTAAGAAATATATTACATGTATACATGTTCACATATCGTATCGTTCATTTGCTGCCTAATTTGTTGAACTAGGGAAAGTCTGCTGCATTTGAAAACTGTTTGGAAATGAAATGGGTCGCCAGCCAGTCAACCTTGTTCAAATTCCTGATGTTTGCTTTGCCATCTCAAACCGGAAATTAGACTTTAAGATTGCTTATCTTTCCCATTATCATCACCGTCGTTTGACGATTATGGTCCCGTTTTGAATATTACGTTGAAGGATATATATATTCGTCTTATGTTATGCTAGTTAATATATAATACTCCAAATTATATTCGTGCTCAATAAACTTATTTTGCAGTAGTTGAAAAGTAAATATGGGCTGTTTGCATTCTACATGTGTAGAATAAGTAGGCTGAAAGGAGAGAAGAAAATTCCAGCCCAGTCGTTATTGCTGCTTTTAGAGGTAACCATTTAAAAAGTAAAATCATTAGATCGACGAAAGTTGCACCATAAATGTTACGTCTTAAAATGAAAAGTTTCTACCCAGAATGTATTTTTTGTTGCTCTTCATAATAATGTAGTATAGTAAATGCTTGCATACGTAATATACTTTTCCCTTGCCGTTAATGGATACCTATTTTTATGTATGGAGGAGAATATATTTCATTGTTATCCGTAAATTATACTAAAATCTTCGTTATTGTTACAACTTAACAGTAGTAGAAAAAGTACTCTCAACCAAAATGGTATAATATTTTCTTTAGCTCCTACACAAATTTACAGTTGATGTGATGTGAGCTAAATCAAAAACTTTGTCTGAAACGTAGTAATAGTTAGGAGAGCTAAATATCTGCTTTTGAAAAGTCTTCATGGAACAACAAATATGAGTCCTCATTTTTAACTTTCTCACATTTTAAGTAGAACTCGTTATTATGTCTACCTAGGCTACTACTCTCCCTTACCATTCAACTTTTGAGGATGAAATCATCATAATGTAATGAAAACTAAATCCTGCATCATATTCCACTTTGGGTTTCACCATAGTATACTCTCCTCTGCTTACTCTTATGCATGGAGCAGGTTTTCATTTCATCAGTGTAGGAAGTTTCTAATTTTACATGGAACAGAACATAATGCAAATCACATGTGTGAGAGAATCCCCTCTTATAGTACAAACAACTCAACTCTTTCAACTCTAGTTGAAAATTAATTCCTTTTCGAGACTTTCCCTCAGCTTTCATTTTAAATTAGAAAGCTATGTCGTTCGTAATAAAATCACAGTTTATATTTACATATGCGTGCGCAATATAAACTTTTTAGGTGGTAGTGTGATGGATAATGATGTCTAGATTGAGATTTGGTTGGATTCTCCAAAAGCGTTGTTGAATTAGACCGCGATTTTTTCCTGGCTAGCTTCTGAAAAGAGAGAAACATGTTATACGAGAGAGCATATACATTCATATATTCATACTCGTACGTAGCATACTCGGGTGTATTAGGTTCTGAAAGAGGAAACTGGAGCGTGGAAGAATATTGGGAGAGGTTAGGTTAGACATTCAGGATAAAATATAGTTCACTGGTTCACTGAAATACTTCTTACTTCCACTTTCACATTCACCATGAAATATAAATGTGTGTATACGAATATCACTCTGTTTCTGTAGTAAATAATGTGGTCCACTTGGTTTGGCTTGGTTTTTGGGATGGGATCGCATAGCATTTTACTATAGCATCGAATTGAATAGAGAGAACGGAAAAGAAAACTAATGGAAAATGCATTGGAAATCCTTGATAAGCTGGTGGAAACACAGAAATGTACTTTGAACAGTGGGTGTTGTGAAAGCAAGCCCTTTGCTTGGATGGATGGTGATGGGAGCTGGTTTCGGCTATTGTAGTTTGTAGCACAAAGATGAGAAAATAGAAGAAACATGTTATAAAATGGCTTGTACAATGAGCCTCCAGCTTTTTCCTCCTTCGTAAATTCCACCCTGAACTAACCCATACTTGTCTGGGTGTGTGTGTGTGTTCAGAATGGCATTAGAATTTAGAATATGAAAAGGGGAAGAGGAAGAAGAAAGTAAACCGTAAAATGCAAGATATTGAAATATAACGAGAGCCCGCATGTTTATCCATTGAGTCGTCATCAACATCAGTAGCAGCCCACCAGCAAAAGCAACGGAATCTCATGAAAGAGAGAGAGAGAGAGTTGTGGAAAAGTGGAAAGAAGAATAGGGTTGTGAGTAGAGTAGCACTTCATTTCATTTGAATCAAAATATCTGTAATCTGAGCCATAATAATGTGCATATAAAATACACATTTATACATACACCTCCTTCCCTGTCTCTTTCAGCATTGTTACGGTGGTATAAGCAAGCCGATGCGATGTCGAGATATTATTTGTTCTCAATTGTTTTGGCTGCTCTTGCTCTTTCTCCTGGTTCTCTCATTTCCCCAATTTGCCTTTGAGGAATACATTATTGGAAGAGTTTTACTCATACACTTTTAATATGCACGTATTGTAAACAATAATGCATGGTTTCCAAGAATAAAGGAACCATGCCAAGTATTTTGGTATTCCTTGCAGGCTACAGCCCCTCGGATGTTTGTGGCATTTCACTAATTTCACTAATTTCATTTTCATTTTACCTTCTAGTAGTAATAAGTACTTATGGCTACAATCTATAAACAGGAGTACATTTACTTTGTTTTGTTTAAATTATCTAATTTTACACTTATATCTAGGTATGTGCTTTGCCATTAATACCTAATTTTATGGGCGTTTAATTTCCCTTTAAGCGACAGGATTCCTAGTTGTAGTATATGTATGTATATGTGAATATAGTAAAGTTCATGCAAATGCTTTCACTTTCCAATGTGGATGGATTTTTTTTTAAAAACAAAGACTGGTGTAGAATTTAAAAAAGTATGTCATTTGTGGAATACTTGAAAAAAAAAGTTTTCATAATCGGATCACACAATTTCATGAAACATTAATCTTACGAGATTATACGTGAACAAATTAAAGAAGCAATAGTCTTGCTTGAAATCGATAACCATTAGAATCTATCTGGATAAGAATCGCTGGTGTCCCAATGGCTTAGCAATTCTTTTTCCTTTCTCCACGCACATGTGCTTGCATACTTTCTCTCCTGAGGGAATCATGATTTACTCGACAATTACGATCCAAAAGGCAGTCAAGTACGCAGGGGTACACGTGTGCAAAAAGTTCAAGAATTTAAGCAGCATTATTCCAGGAATACGGGATTTTGGCTTAATATGGCTTACGTTTAGTCGCTCTCATCTCAACACGAATTTGCAATGTGATTGTCACGGTCGTAAACCGTGTAGTAATCTGACTTTTATTCTACGCATAATACACACATGTCTAGCAACGTATCCCTTGACTGAATTCTTGTATAACTGTATAAAAATAGCGTACATTACATGGAAAATCTATTCACCAAGGCTTAAACTAACCTTGTATGTTGCAAATAGGAATGTTGTTTTCACTTATTGTTTTTATTCTCTCTTCTATTATGCAGAGTCCCAAGCCACCAGAGTATATCTTTTGGTACCATAACGAGCGGATGATAAATTATGGCAACTCCAGGGAAGTGGTCGTGCGTACAGAGCCTGGGGCAAGGACCCACTCCAGGCTAACAATTCGAGATGCGAGAATAGCGGATACTGGAAACTACACTTGCTCTTGTGCTCATGCTGAACCTGCATCCATCTTCGTCTATGTCTCACAAGGTAAAGTGGATGGTGAAAAAGAACATCTTACTCCCTGCTCCCTTTTAATCTTTCGCGAAAAAAAACAAGATGCTTTTGCTTATTTTATTTCTTGTACATATTTAAAAAGTATAGTCCAATCCAAACCTCCCTTAAAAGATTGTTTACGGACGAGACTCTAAGAAAAACACGCAGTAACAGAAAACGAATGAAATATAAACAGAAAAAATATAACCATCCCATATCCCTTCATCTTATCAATAGGTAGATTCGTTCCTGCTCACTCGAAAAA
This sequence comes from Orchesella flavescens, assembly GCA_964034955.1. Taxonomy (NCBI): domain Eukaryota; kingdom Metazoa; phylum Arthropoda; class Collembola; order Entomobryomorpha; family Orchesellidae; genus Orchesella; species Orchesella flavescens. Next base: position 10,034,042 of record OZ035958.1, on the reverse strand, counting down.
CACATACATATATACATTTATAAGCATACTCCATTATTTTCTTGAAGAAAATATAAAAAAAACTAATCGAAGGAATGCAAGAGACTTTTGCCATGTGTCCAGCCCAGACTCTCCCATTGCTAAACTCAAGCTCTGCTACCTAAATAGGTTGCATGGTCTACTTGCATGACACAAAACCAAGAAGAAAAAACTGTTTTCGTCAGGAACAAGGTAAAACATAAGGGTCAGGTTTGTATCAGAGACCAAAGAAAAAGATGTATGAATAAAGTGTATGCTGTTGAAGACTGGTCCACCATTACATCCAAAAATGTGTGTTTCCTTTTTCTGCCATCATCATACCAGGGAAGAAACATCACGGTTGGGAATAATAGGGAGTAAGAAGAAGAAAAGGAAAAAGTAATACATTTATAATGCATCTCATCTCCGCCTCTCTTGAGAAAGGTTGTCACTCCTCGTGTTCTCTGTTTTTCTTGAAGTTTATTTTAAAAGAGGTGCATAGTTGTATAGGCACCTTGTATATTCATTTCATTTTGGTCTAAGGCCCTACTTTCTTCCTAAACATTCATTTTTAAAGCATGAGCAGCATATAAGATGTAAGTCTTTTGCACAAGTCCCTTGTTTTCCGTACCTTTTATCCAGGTAAGAGCAAAAGAAATGTATTATGCATACCGGAAACAAGAGGCTCGTTTGGTACCTGCACGACTGCTGTATTGCAAAAAAAAATGTATCCAAGCAAGTCAAGTCAGCCTATTTTTTTTGCCTTCCAACTGTGTACAGTGTTCAGTCACTGGGTTGCTGGTGAAAATTAAGAAAGTTTCAATGAAAACTTTGTGTAAGAATTTTTTGCAAAGACTTTTCACGTATTTTCCAGACAGCACTATATATGTTTAACGAATGGGAATGTATAGGAATTTTTAGATCTCTTTACTCCTTCTGCTTCTTATCACTTTCATCCCTTGTGCCTTTCCCATTTATGCTTGACTGTGAATATATATATGCATGTGTGTAGTTTCTGTATCTAGTCCACCACGTTGTAATTTTACAAACTTAATAATATAGTTTCTTGTTTTGAGCTTCTCTTTTTCAATCCTCCATGTAATATCTTTAAATCTTCTTGATCCCCTTGTTATTCACCACCAGATTACTAGAAAACGAAAAGGAACTAGTTCCCATCAAGAAGTCAACGGCAATGCCAAATTTTCTAGCTTTTTTTACTCGTGTTCCCTTTCATAAGCATGCTGGGTTGTTGGACGATGATGTTTCTTACATACTAGATTTTCTCTCATTTCATTCGAATTTCAAACAGACCCATCGTCGCCTTCCTTTTTACCCAAAACTCTACCCTCTATACCTAATACCGTCAAAGTCCATCTTTGTGTATGGCTATTTCAATTCTATACATATACAGTCAAACATCATCTATATATATGTATGTAACATCAAATGAAAACACCCAACTCAATATTATTAACTGAGAGATGGTGTGGCAGGAAAATTGTTTCTTTAGAAGTTTTTAAAGATCCGTTCATTTCAATATATATTTATATTCCTGGAGCTGGTGGATATTGAGCGCTTTTAGGAATGAAAGTGAAAGACGAACCATCATATACATTTTCTTTCTTTCAAAACTTCTATAATATATTCTCAGTTCTTCACGTAAAGTAATAAGGATGACCTGTCAAAGACTGAATAAAGGGAAAGTAAAGCGAACACCGCATTCCAAAGGCCTTTATCTCCTCTCATCTCTTCGAATTATCCTTTACATATAAACGAAGTATTTTGTGAGGTTTCTTTTTCTCTCCTTCAATTCAATCTTGTCAGACAACTTTTTCTCTTTCTCTCGCTTTTCCCCGTTTTATCTTTTTTTGATATATATGCTTATAGAAAACAAGAGAAACTCAAAGGAAGTGTCCAGTGGCTAGACCAGGACACATTTTATATATGATAGCGATTCCCTCCACGACATATCTCATCTTTTTCCGATAGTCTCACTCAGACCAATACAAAAATGGTAACGCACCATATATTTCAAAAGATTTTCTACCCTGAACCAGCTGCAGCTGGACTGCTGCGTGATGTTGACTGTTTGGTAGTTCATATATGTATTTACTTACACACTCACAAACTCACTTTCCATAATATTATTTTTTCATTCGAGTTGTGTAGTCCTGACCTCTTCTCACAAGGACGTCGCATACGGCCATCCTATTGTACTGATCATGGCTTTGAGTTGAGTGTTTGTGTGTGTGTGTGTGTGTGTGTGTGTGTGCCTCTTATCTTATCGAATGAATCGGAGTGGAGAAACGGATGGTGGGAAATAAAGAAGAAATGATATCAAATGATGAAAAATATGTGATGCTTATTTTTCTCCCTTTCTCTTGCATCATGGATGGCTGCAAAAGAACTAAAAAGTGGAGAGGAACCAGACTGAATAACATTTTGTGTTTTGCAATCGTATACCGCATCACATCACATATCTTTTCTGAAACTAGAACGATATCATATCTGACTTTTTTGAGTGCCTTTTAGGGCATATGGTAGCAGTTGAGATACTTGACAGAAGCTTGTCTCTCCCGTATAGTCATTCAGTCGCTTTTCTTAAATGTATGCTGGTGACAGAAGAGAAAGGAGTAAAGTGGGGTTGTTTCCTCATTCCGTATACACGCCATGCGTGTACTGTGAGCACTTTTACTTTATGCTCAAAACCTTTTTGTATATCTGCTAATATCATATTGCATAATATAAGTATGTAGTCTATTTTTCTAGAAAATTATGAGTAGACAAACATTTCTGCAAATCATTATGGTTATAAAGGTTGAGGTTAGTCGAAGTACACAATATGCCTGTTTGTATAATAAATTATGTATTTTTCAGGAGAGATATAGTGAAAGTCCAAGATCATAAACAAACTGTCTTTCAAAAGTAAATGCACATATGCGTGTGTGTGTTTGCCTTTACTTTTCACAGCCACAGCGACTTTTTTTTATTAAATTCATCCGGCTGGAAAATGGGAAAAGTATTCCCATATTCGTTTCCTGTATTTTTTTTACGTTCTCTACCAATGTCGCTGAAAGACTTTGGAATCTTAAGTGATACTTCTTTTCGGTGGTTTTGACTTGAGTGTACGTTATGTTACGTTCGCGTTCAACATATTTTACATTGTGGAAGCATTTAAAATGATTTTTATTTGTAGCAAGAATATATAGCATTACAAAATATTTCATAATGTTTTGACCTTAAAGGCCAAGTTACGAAACTCGAAGGTCACTCTAAATCCTCATACGTCTTTGTCGAAGCCTTGACGTTAGGACACGTACGTGTTACGTAATTTTTAATTTTGTAGCGAGTAAACATATGTGAAAAGCTTACTTTTGTTTGAAAGAAATCCTTCACTTGTGTACGTGAGCAGGAGGAACAAGACGTAACTTGATGAGTGATGATGATATTGTTGAAGTTTGGTTTTTTTTTACCTAAACTTAAAACAATGGTAATTTTTAACAAGGAACTTATCTTGTTTCCTTTTCCATTTTTTTTCGGTTCCCATTTTGTTCTATTAAACACATGAATTTGTTATTTTTACAAGTTTCTTTTAGTATACGTGTTTACCATTTCTACATGCATACGTTCTGCTAATAGTCTAGTTCACTGAGCTCGTACATATATATTACAAAGTCTTTTGAAAGCGAATTCGCCATGCGGTACACTATGTAGGTGAACTTTTCAAACTTTACTTTTTTGTGAATATGTTCCGTTAGTTAATTTATTTTCCCGTGTGCCGCACCAGCCGAGTTATTTTTCATTTTTGTAGTTGCTAGAAGCAGGCCATCTTTCTACAAACAAAACGAAAAAACAGCAGGACCAAAAGAAACTTTAGGAAAAAGTTTTTTTTTAAATGAATGCTCCCATGAGCTTCTCCTAAGTTTTTCATCACATTCAACAGCATATAGTGCTAATACATAAATACTATACGTAAAATATAAAAAGTTTAAGAAACTACTAAAATAACTAACTTGCAATTTGTCCTAGTCTTTTACTTACTTGTTTCTCTTACTGTTTTGAATTCAATTTGTAGAGGTTAGTGAGTATTTCTCGGTATTTTTCTACTTTCTCAACTTACAAGCGGTTTTATAAGGGCCAAGTTGTTGAGGGTCTATCGTTTGGTTTGAATTGGGTAGTGAAATTACATTTTGAACGCAATTTTTGTTTGATGTGACAGTTTGCAGTGAAGATTGTGAATTTACTTAAGTTGAATGTAAGTGATATGATATAGAGATGGGACGCTGATGATATGTATACAGTCAGTCAACAGTTCTACTTATTCGTACCCCTATTTGACAGTGTTCCTTGAAAAAATGAAAACTTGGTAGTTTTATTCGCCTACATAAAGACACAGCGTATTGAATGATTCGTCAAGTACATTTGAAGAAAGTTTGAGCCAAGATTGGAATGGAGAAAGTAGACAGAGAGGATACAATCTTCGCCCACTGGAGACGTACCTCGTTAATATTCCAAAGGAGGATACTATTCCCTACTTTGGAATCTGAAGCTCTTTTTTACATCAGTACAGTACTCGTACGTCGTACTATATAGTATCTGTATCTCCAGTTTATTTAATATGCAAGCACAAGCATGTAGAAAAGACAAAGAAATCTGTTGAACTAGCTCGGAGCAATCAAATAAAAAAGTAGGGTGGATTGGATACCAACTACGACTACATATATGGATATATTATGTATGGGGTATCCAGCAAAGAGGTCAAGAAAGAGCAAATCAATAAACAATTTCGTGTTTTTTCTTCCTTCTCCAGTCATCCCTTGTGACTTCCTTTGTTGCCTTTTTGCTCTTGATATTTGAGTTGGTTGCTCGTTTTTTCGTTTACTCGGCTGTATATTTTTCTTCCTGTTTTTTCAAAGAGCACGTCATCATTCAATTTGAAATCGGAAACATGAAATTATTTAGTTGACTTTCGTACGAGCGTTTCATCCACTCACGTGTTATTTTTGCTGTAACCCTAAACTAAACAAAAAACATGCATCATCCAAAATCCACATCTCCTATTATTATAATATTAAGTAATCTATTTGTAGTCTCGAAATATAACTCCATTTCCTCGGAAAATCAAAGCTAACCTGCCTTTTTTATGTTTTGTTGATTACACGCTCTGTTGTTAAGCTTTCTTTCTTTCCCTGTATGTATACCTCAATACCTAGGGAGGTATTTATTTGTGGGTATAATGGAATGATCATGTTATCATGCACCCCGAAATAGGCACGTGGCAAAAGGCACAATTATTTTTTGCCTTGATTTTATATATTTGTATCATATTATCATCATGACTTTTCAATACATATGACAGCATTTGAATGGCTTAACTTAAACAGGGTGAAATTTAATCTCATAGAATATGAAACGAATTTGCTAAATTACCAGTTATTAGAGAGAAAACACGTATTATTATGACACAAAATATAAGCTGTTGGAGGGTTTCAAGAAAGTTTCATCCAATTATTTTCGAATTTTTATTATTCTTGCGGCTTTCATGTCATGTCACGCTTGAAAGTCGGATTATACAAGGATTTTTTCTTTCGTTATCCTGATTTTTCTGTTCAATGCTTTTTTGGAATGATTTGGATTAGATACAAAACATTATTATTTGCATGACAGGAAATCGAAGGTTTTTTTATTATTGTAATGTAATCTAGCATAGCATTTCGTGCCTTTACTTTTCGTTATTTTCTTTTTTATTATTGGTTTAAATAAATTGGCTATGTTATTCCATTGAAATTTTCATGCTGAATGGTTAAAAACTAACGATGAATTCTTAAATAGTGCGCAGTTTGTGTCTGTAATTCCAACAACAGTCGAAAAACATCCTTTCGTATATGAAAAACGAGCCCTTCTGAGTAAAAGTCATTATTTGTCTACTTTATTAATGTCATTCTTGATTTCCGTCATTGCCTATTGCAATTTCCTGATAGGATTTTGCTAAGGTTGAGAAGGTAAAATAGAATTTTGGCTTCCCATTCGAAGAAGAAACCCCGTTTCTTTGAATTGTTTGAGGGCTTTGTTAGAATGGTTGAATGGAGGTAGAGTCAACAAACACACAAGTTTGTCCTACTCCTACAAGATGAATTTATATAGCTTATTTCAAATTTGTCCATACACATTATTAGAAACCTTGGCTGGGCTACCTATATTATTCGGAGTATTCGTACACAAACAACATCACATCAGAAATCGCCACTTAGAAATGTTGGCTGGAGGATATAGAGACATAAATTAAGTGGCGCAGCAGTGCAAGAATGCTCAATAAGGTTGAGAAAGAAGATAAATGGGCACCAGTGGCAGGAATGCATGCCTGCATGATACGAGGAAAATCGAATGGGATTTCTTTCTACGAAAACTACACAATATACAGAATGTATGTATCTATGTATATATCTACTTATGGAATAGTTGTATACTAAGCGAAGAGATTAGTTTAGCTGAGATGCGGTGTGATAGCCTAAGAGGACCGATTTGGACATGAAACACACACAAGGGGAAAAGCCTCCAAGTTACACATATATATATATATTTATGCCAAAGAATTTTATAAAGCCATGCATGGTTCCCCATTGACTTGATTAACCTAATTTTAGTTTGTCATGAAATGTGAGAGTTGATCCCCTTACCCTTTTTATCGAAAAGTGCGATAGAGGATTGCCTCGTTGATATATGTGTTTGAGGAAGGTGTTATGAGTTTGAACATGCATGAATGTGTGTGCATGCATACGTATATCAGAACATGGTAGATGGGCCGCCGTGTGCTTATCTTGTTTTCACTATTTTTGTGCCAAAGTAAAGTCAAAGCCAAAAAAAATGTTAGTCGTTGTCGTACCAAGTACCAGCTCAGTTAAGTTGAGGTTGGTTGGTGTAGAGCCAGAGCGTGAAGGTATGAATGAAAGCATTTGATCACGTATATCATATATAGACGTATGTATATAGTTTTATTGGTGGACGACTAGAGAGATATGCATGATCACTTCTTTTCAGGGCTTATTAACCATTCTCCCAAAGCATTTATTATTACATGACATCATGTGTGTGTGTATCTTTCTGTCTACACATCATGTGGATTAGAAAGTGGAGACATGATTACACGTGTATATATCATGTATATGCCTAAATGAAGCTCTGCCTTTTGATCCACTTATAAAAGATAATATAGTAGAGTAGAGGGAAAGAGGATAATTGTAATGACTTTCTCTTTTTCTTGCTTTCACAGCTTCAGGCTTATTCTCAGGAGACAAGATGGCAGCAATCCAGCGTCGCAAGACTTCAGGCACCAGCAGCATCAGCTCATCTGGTGACTCTACTTCACCCGACGAATCCTCTTCAGCAGCAGCAGCCGCGCTAACCGCATTTACCACATTCCCAACTACAGCCATTGCTGCTGTTGCAGCTTCTTTGACAATTTCATCAATCCAACTGTCTTCAAGCATCAACAGTGGAGTTGTTGGAGCCTGGCACAGAGGGAACATGAATAAAAACTCCAACTTTCTCTTCTGGTCCCTATTCCTCTACATATTTAAAGCTGGGAGAGATATTGCATCTACCATTGTTCAATTACTTTTGTCCATGTTATTTTCACCATTACTAGTCGTATTCTTTGGCACAGGAGGACAAATTACCCAGTTTATTCTGAAAGTGTCACCCATTTCGAAGAGAGCATCATCACCACCGCAAGCACAAGATTACTATCGTGGCCACCAGTCGTACAACCATGATAGTTTTCATTTTGCCAATAATCTCAGAACCAGTTTGCAAAATTGTGAGGAGAAGAATGAGATTCAGCAGCAGACCAAGTTGTTGCTTGAAAATGTGCAACACCAAGAAAAGTACCAGTGGTGGAGGTGGCTTCAAGAACAGAAGCATTTTTTCATCACAAGAAGACCACTACAACAGCTAGTTCCATCGTCATCATCATCATCATCGTCATTGAACAAAAGTTTAGCCGTTTTCCTCTCGAGTGCACAATCTTTATGGACTCTATTCTTGTCTGGATTCTCCAGATTTCTCAATGCTAGAAGTAGTAGTGGTAGAAGTAGCAGCAGCAGCAATGTGAATACTTGCAAAAGGAATGTCCATGTTACTTGTACTACAACCATTACTCCTTTTGTTGGAGAGCCGAAAGCAACCATTATTCCTTCTTCACCCATCAAACCGTTTAGGTTTTCGGACCATTTCACACCTGCTCATATTTCCTAGAAGCCCACTTTTAAGAAGTATTGTACTCATCACAAGAAGAATTTCGATCTTCAGTGTGGTAGAGGGTATTGCTTCCGTTTCCCCAGAAAATATACACCCATTTCCAACAAAGTGTAGGAAAAGAAAGGCTTTCGTTTTCTTCCTCTTTTGATATTATTTATCCTTGTAACGATTATATAGTCCATTTCTTTCATCGTTCGATGAAACGCTTCATTTACCCCTTTTCCCCATTAAGTGACAGAAATTCTTTGTCGCTGCTCCTCCTGATTCCATACTTTATCCTAGGATCTCATACGAGGAGAGTCTATAGCCTATTCTTCAAAATATTTTTTATCAAATGTAAAAAGAAACTTGTACATACTGTAAACACGTATACATACTTTAAGCCTTAAACATTATCATTTATATTATGTTAGTAGTTAAATAACGATCAGTTTTATGTCACATCTTTTGAAAACATCAAACATGGGACGCACTTTTTCATACAAAAGATTGTCTACGCAAAAAAACACATTGGCACACTTTTGAAACTTTCACTTTCATATTGATATCATCAATATAAATTACGTAAATGTATATTATGATGTCACATACAATATATTATCTGTACATATATGTTAGGAGTAATAAATAAGAGTTCTGGTCTTATTACATAGCATGTATGCACTGTCTAAACGAAAAGTGGAAGAACAAGTATATTTTTAAGATCAAAGCTAATTTAGGTACTACAAAAAGTTACTTCATTTGATAACAATACAAGATAAGATAAGATGGTTGTAAGTATGCCAATTTTGAAAGAATGCAAAAATGGGACGTAGATGATGATGATGATGATCATCATCATGATGTTACCCTTGTGTAAACTTTTCCACTTGCAAAAGAGAAAGTAGCTCTTGAATTCAAAGCTGAAGAGAGTGAAATTTATTCACTCTTACAAAGAATAAAATGTGTGCTATCTACATACTTTTCCCAAAGTAAAGTCAAAAGTAAATATTGTAGACATGAAAAGTTAAAAAGAGTATATGCCGCTTATTGTTGCAACCACCCAGATCTAATGTAAATAGGCACATGTCCTACTAGACACGCCACGCCACAAGCATACCTTTCTTCAGAGGTACTCAAAACCAAAAGTGAGAAAAAAATGTAGGTATTTGGGTTTTTGAAAAAGAGGTTTTGTTTGTAAACACGTTAACGCAAAAAAGATTCCTTCCTTCCCGTAAACTGGTCTACGTCAGCGTGTTTTCACAATGTCACTATACTTTGTAGTAGTTTCCAACTTTAAAAAACAATCTTATTTTGGAGAGAGGTGTATTATAAGAAGTAGCAAGTTAGCATTTCTCTGTGCATTCATTCATACAAGGAAGAAATGCCTGTAAGTATATTATGCAATACACTTATTAAATTGGTTTTTGGATAAGGAGAAAGCTGCTTTCTTCGGTTTTGGTTTGATGTACATACATCGGTATGGCACTTATTCCTGTGTGTACATAAACTGTAATGTACTTGATGTACTTGTAACTTTTTATTTGATGCTTCAACACTCAAAGAATTTTCCTGTTACACCATTATTGAGTGAGTCGAAAGAAGTGAAAGGAAAAGAAAGTTAGACACACTATCTTGATTGAACTTCAAGCCCACTAGACTACAGCTACAAGCGAGTAGGTATATAAAGTGTCGATCTTATTTTTATAATACGTAAACTTTTTCCTTCTTCTTCAAAAAAAAGAGTATTTATGTATAAGTATGTGAGGAAGACTTTTTCACTTTTTGAACCAACAATTTTCTGTCGAGGAGTCGAGACAAGCTGCCTTTGCGGTTTTCAAATAAAAAGTAAATCAACAAAGAGGAAAGTCCATCACAAATACACCAGCCGATACCTCTTATAACAAAGTACTTTTTATATCTTATCTCAAAACTGGTGTGTGTGTATGTTGTGTGTTACTTTCACTGTGTACACATTACAGTAGTAACGTTTCTATTTCAATTGAATTATAACTTTTCTTCTGAACACAAGAAAGCTTCATTTGATGAATGAAAGGGAAAGTGTGTTTGTGGTTAGGTAGGCAGTTAAAAGCATTCCATAATACTGTGAAAGTCAAAATCTTGAATGAATATACCAAAAGTCCCCAGTTGAATGCGTGTGTCGCTCTCGTGTTCGGAGATGTCATTATGTCATAAGGGTCCGAGAGTGACACGTGGATATTGATAATTGTCACGCGATTTTTGTACCTTCCTTTACTACTACTCTACACATAATTTGATTTTGGTGTTTTGCTTGGTTTGTGTAAAACTTGCTGGAGAAGACTTAAAATAGATTGTAGGCTCCATGGAATGTTTCGTTCCAATTTGTATAAAACGGTTTATATGGATGGAATCAAGCCTGGCTGAAGTCCTAGTAAGAAGTGAAGATTGGAATCTAAGGGAGCTTGAGAAGTTCTATTCCCTTTGCCTTTAAGAATGCGTAGGCATATGAAATTGCGAATCAACATACGCCTACTTATCTGCAAATAATGCTTTTCCTGACAAAGTATGCGGGCAACGCAAGGGAGGATGAAATATGAGATGCAGAAAATTACTTTAACTTGAACTTTATGCTCGACGAATCTAACTGGAGTGGAGGATTCATGTGGTTGTTCCACTTGAGTAATTCTATTGTTGATGGATATGAACTAGAAATAATGGGAAAAGGCCGAATTGAAGCGTATGTACATGCAAAATGCAAACCTTTTGTGGTTTTATCCTTTTGATATATGTTGTGAAATTGATTGACCTTCGAAAGTCGCAATTGAAATTAAAATTATGTTAATAAAAATAGAATAGCGTACATGAATATTGTGTACAACTGTGAAATACTATAAGGAGCTATATATATGTATAAACTGTACAGGTTAATATTTAACATTTCATATTTATGATACATGTATTATAGATGCATATAATAATGAATAAACTTTGAACTCTTAACGTAAATTCATGCAACATCAAACATGATGTAAAACCTTTTTTAAAGTTAATATCATATAAAGAAATGTGTAAATATGTACACACGTGTACTATATTATGTTTAATAATAAAAAATGGATGCATATAGTTAAGAAATGACTATGGATTCCTACATTTGCTACTCCTGATAGCAATATGAAATTATTATAAAATTATAGCTTACTGTAATTCCAACAGTTTGTAAATTATACGCAACGTATTTCTAAGTACAGTATAATATTATTCAATAATATTTCATAAGAGTGTAAATATGTATATGAATTATTAACATCAGGCACTACTAGATCCGTATTTTCACGAATGAAATTTTTAATCACTTTGAACTTTATTAGACAAAACCTAGTTTAAAGAAGAAAAAGAATCATGATCAACTAAATTAAATGTAATCTCTAAAAACTTTAATCGCAAGATGATGTAAAGGCTGAAATTTATTTTTACCTACTTCGAATGTGTATTGAAAACTCGAAATTTTCAATGAATGTTAGACCATAAGTTTAATCAAGTACCAACTTATTCATGTACGTGTACGTGTTTGAATGTGAATATTTGATTTTAAACAGAATAAACGGCATTTAAAAACTAAAATAAACTATTTTCCATGCTATTCAGATCAAATTAATAAATCAAATGATTGCTGACAATGACTTTATATATTATTCATTTCATACGATTTACCTATGCTCCTCCAATGTGTAAAATCTCTTATCCACCATAATTATGCGAAACTAGTTGATTTTTGATGATGATAAGAAATAATGCATATTGACACACCGGAAAAACTATATCGATACGACAAATAGTCATTTAATCTTTTTTCACAGCACTAATCTTCTTCCACTTCAAATCATTGAACAACATAAAAGACCCCAATTACACCAACGACACCAAACACTATTGCTCTACTAATAGTAATAATAATTATTATTAAACACAAAATTCTGCTTCATGAAACAGTTGACAGTTTACCATGCAAAGTGAGAGCGAAGAGTATTATATCAAAAATAACGACAATGTGTTTTAACAATTTGAGCTAACAATTATTAATCAGTGAACAATAGCACTTAACTGTTCTGCTTTCAATGCAGACATATCTAATCTGGCATCCACGTCTTCATCTAGTTCACCAATAACGGCACTGAAACGAAAGTTGCAATAATTATTTGACAACCAATAACATGAAAACCCAACGCATTATAAAGGGAAACAATCAGTAATCCAGTAATGCAATCAATCAAAATATTTCCTTACATATTGTCTCCTCTAATTATATGAAGTCCCAGAGTTACTTGTTCTACACCTGAAGACAAACTGTACACCCGTTCATGGCTGTCGTCAAGAATTATATTAATAGTTTGATCAAAGCCCTTCATTGTGCCCTGTGAATTAGATCACAAGCATACATTCAAGTTAACCCTTAGACAATTGTGATTTAATTTATCCAAGACAATTGAGCCTTGAGTCGTACTCACCACAAAATTACGGCCGTCAGCGGTGATAATAGAAACCACCCCTAAACGGTAAAAAAATATTACTCACATGTAATTTTATCAATCATAGGAGTCAATATTAAATGCTGATGTATTTGATATTCAACTTTAGCCTACGATACGTAATTAGTACTTACTATTCACATAGCTTTCTAATGCAGATCCCATATTGTCTTTAATTACGCACAGGCTGTGCTAGTGTTTTTACTCGCAAATTGCAAATTGTAAGAGTCTTCCTTTATTGGTCGTCACTGGATAGGGCCAGGTTATGATTCTATGGCACACGCTACTATCTGTTAAACGTATTCACATTTATCTTTAATTAAAAATTAACAAGATCAGAGCGTCGAAAATGCAATGCCGTCGGAAAAGAATCTGTCACAAACACAGCACTCCTCCAACTTCAATCAACTATCAAATTTTTGCACTTGAATCTAACGAACCCAATTTTGTGAACTATAAATAATTGACCTCTTACCTGCTAATCTAATTATTTCTTGTTCCGATTCCAAAGTCAATGACTCAAGAATAAATTTTTGACACGTTCTTCTCCATAAAAGTAGATATTAGTGTTTACTCTCCAAAAAAGCACTCCTACTAACGTAAGCTTTAACCGCATTGTCTTGGCTCTCTTACCATATTTGGATGGGGCAACATGACTGATAGAGGTCGACATGTTAAAGGATCCCGAAAAACAGATGTTAAAACAGGTGTTGTTGATAAAGTGCATTTGTCACATTATTAAGTAGAAATGCATAATAGTTTGTTTCGTGTTGAAGCATAATTTAAATGTTAATTAGTTCTTTAAATACCTTGATTGGAATTCTCTAATTAAAAGGACAACCATGGCTGGAATAACTTATAGTGGGATAGAACTCCGTAAATTGCCTCACAGCATGAAAGTTCGAATTGGTCAGGTAAGTCATAATCAATAATAGTTATTGAAAGCGTGCATTGATTGATTAGAGTTTGCTTTTGTAGCTGGTGGATATCCAAGAATCCTGGAAGGTGCTGATGGCATCTATCCCTTCAGAGAAGAATCCTGACCTTCCAAAATACACAACGGAGCACATTTTGTTGATCGAAAGTCATGGGAAATTTAGTGGAAAATCCTGTGGAGAGATTTTAATTGACGAGTGGTCAACATCAGGGAAGGTTCGTCCGACGGTGGAAACTCTTTTTGACTTGTTGGCACAATGTCACTTGTATCGTGCTGCGGACTATGTTGCTACTGAAGTTTTAAATGTTGATGTACCTGCTAGACCAAGTGCTGGACCTGCAGCAAGGGTTCCAACGCTCACGGAAGAAATGATGAAGAGTAGTATACCAACGGCGAGTACAATATTGGAAAGTGATGGGGAGGGGACAAACAACAATTATGCAAATGTCAGGAACCTATTGGAGTTGCTAAACAATCAAGATCCAGAATCAGGGAATTTAATAAATTTCAATGCTGCTTCACTCGAAACGGCCACAAAAAACTTTGATGAGTCTTACAAAATTGGGAGTGGTGCATTTGGAGAGGTGTATAAACTTGATTTGTCTACTAGTGGAGGGTTAGCGCTTGCCGTGAAAGCACTTCATCCAACATCTAGTATGGTGGAGGACCAGTTCTTGACTGAAATTAGAGTTTTATCGAGGTTAGCTTTTCTGCCAGTCATTTCTTTTTTATTATTAGATGGAGACACGGAGAGGTTTTTTATAACATTGAAATTTACATAATTGACCAGTTTTAGACATGAAAACCTTGTTCCGCTAATAGGATATTGTTCTTCAGCTCCAAGATTTTGCTTAGTATATGAATTTATGGCTAAAGGATCTTTGCTCAAAGTGATTGCATGTGAGGTAAAGTAGAAAGTGTGCATGTGCATCCAACGATTTATAACAGATTTTGAAAAACCAAATTAATAAAAAACACTCACATTTATTTTATAGGAAGATGGTATGGCGGCCCCTATTAAATGGAATTGCAGAAAGTCAATCATTTTAGGAATTGCAAAAGGCATATGTTTCTTACATTATGGAAAAGAAAAACCTCTAATTCACAGAGACATCAAGTCCGCCAACGTTTTACTTGATAACCAATTAGTTCCTAAAGTAAGTAAGCTTCGAGAAAGTAACGAGAAAAAGTATAATCTGATTGAATACATATTCAAGTAAAGACTGTTCAATTATCGATTCTTGTTTTATATTTACAAAGGAAATTAAGTTGATATTTGCAAACTTTTTTCATAGCTTGGCGATTTTGGATTAGCAAAGTCGTTAACCTCACAAAATATGACGTCTGCACAGACTTCAACAATTATTGGTACTTCAGCATACATGGCACCCGAGTCATTTCGTGGGGATATTTCACCTAAAATGGATGTATTCAGTTTTGGAGTGGTATGTATAAAACATTTAAAACTTCAAACTTAACATACATCGTAATAGCATCGGCCATATCGGCTCATGTTTTACTATTCAGTTAACTACATTACAAAGATTTTTATGCTTACCTAGGTTATACTTGAGCTCCTTACGGGATTACCACCTTACGATGAGGAACGTGAGGGCAACGACATAATCACATTCATCGAAGATACAGTGGAAGACGACGATATATTGCCATTAATAGATGTAAAAGCAGGAATAGTAGACAATGGTGAAGTTAACTCGTTGTATCAGTTAAGTCAAAAGTGTTTAGAGGATAAAAAAAGAAGACTTACTAGTGATAGGGTAGTACAAGAACTGGAGTGCATTCTTGCAAGATAAGGTTTCTGTTATAGAAAACAGGAAACAACGTTTGAACAATTAAATAGTCTGTGATTACTGTGATATTTTATTACACTCACATTTCTAAATTACTACAACGCAAAACAGTAAATTGGTTCACATTTAGGAGTAAAATGAAACTTATAAAATACAATACAGGTCCCTTGGATATCATATCACTTCCTGTTCCTACACATTTACACTAATTACACATTTTTCTAGTTTTTAGTAACTAGATTTAAAAGGAAAACAATGGCGATTCTAAAATAATAGATTAAATCTTATAAATGTAAAAAATGTTAAGTGTATTTGGTAGATAAAGTACTTCAAAGTCGCTTTGATTAAAAGTGAAGTTCAAGTGAAAGTGTAATAACCAAGAATGTAAAGTAAATCAATGGAACGAAATGGTTAAGATTGATCTTCGTTCTCTTCTTCATCAGGAGGATTCGTAGATTTCCTTTTCCGTCCTTTTCGGGGCCTGGAGCTAGGACCAGGACCAACAGTCTAAAAATAGATGGAATGGATGAAATTAACATTTAAGTTTCGAAGCTGGAAAAAGATTGATTGATGAAATCTTACGTTTTCTGGATTCATTCTTGTTTCTTCATCCTGAACTGTGGTCATCTCTTGGACTACCCTTCTCTGACTCAAGGCTTCAGCCAATTTTCCACCGTCAATTTTAAAATCGCGTGCAGTACTTAACTTCATTCCAACTAACAATCTCGTTCCTCTTTGCTATAAAATACATTCAGAAACAACAGCTATTAATACAAAAAGTTCCTGTATTAATACTGGCCAACTTTTCATGCTTAATGATGCTTAACTTACATCCTTCTTTTTGTTTGACAAAGATATTATTTGTTGGTCGTATTTTTCAATGCTGTAAACCAAGTTTGGGATTAACTTTTTGTCTTTCATCAACTGTGCTTTGACTGCATTTGGAACTTTAGCTGCAGATTTTGAGCTTTTGGTGTTTTTTGTCAGTTCATCTGCATGTTGGCGTTGGACACGCTACACAAAGAGTATTATCATCAGTCCATCAAAACGTAAGAAACGAACATTGAATGATCTAGAATTACAACATAACACCTCAATGTGTTGCATTTCAATACCTCAATATGTTGAATCATTCCTTCGACAAACACCTTAAATTCCTTTCCAATACGAGAGACAGGCACAGAAAATCTTTTTAAATACAAATTGAAATTAGTCAATGTAGCTCTTCTTTATGTAATGAAGGAATTTTACAACACTTTAGTTTGGTAATAATTGATACCCTTTGATTGAGAATTCAACTTTAGTTTTTGACAACTCCATAAAATATTCTCCAAACCCTGACATCACAGTAAAAATCATTGGAACCACTTTCAATACAGTGGTCGAGCACAGGCCAGCAGGAAAAGCGGATATAACAAGCTCAGCAGCAACACTTAACACTTGATTAATCATGACGAAGCATTTTTCGCGCATGTCTGCAGCTTTATCTATAATAAATAAAAATAAATAAACGTACTATTATTATTAGACAATGATTTTGTATTATGCATTAGTCGGCAATATCATTTCAAACTGGCAATTCTTACTTATAATTAAATCATCATTAGTCTGTAGCGACTTGAGCTTCCCCAAAATGGCAGTTATGTGGGTTAGAATTGTTTCGACATAAGTGAAAATGATGCAAAACACAGTGCCGGCAGTATCATCATTAACAATCCACAATTTATCCTTTCGAGGCTCCAAACAGGTACTTAGGAACTGTACAAAGAAAAGTACAGAATTTATAATAACAACGTAAATACTCAGAACGCAGAATTATTATTATTATGTGCCTTAAAGCTCTGGCTATTATATGGCATATGGCAGCATCAAACTGAAATTTATTTGTTATAATGGGAATATTTACTTTATAGATAATTAATGTATAAATTCATAAAATATACCTCATCAATATCTCCCATTTGTGAACGAACAGCTCTAGCCACACATAAAATGTCATGTTGACTTTGACCTGGTTGTTCCAAAACACCTTTGCCCTTCATATAAAAGGCCAACCAACAATTCACTACAGATTCAGCAAGAGAAAACTCGGCATTGTAACCTTTTGATGAATCAGATGACATGTAACCCCACATCCAGTTCAAAACCTGTAAATTACATTACAATAAACTACATTATATTACAAAGAGATACGGACTATAATAATCCAAATGATAAGTGTTTTACCTGTGCTGAATGAGAGCGATTTTGCGAATCAGGTGCCATCTGTTTAGAAAATGACTGTAAAATTTCGAATAAATGTTGATGCACCACTTTCTCCTTCTCGGAATCAACTCGGATCCATCCAAGTGCAGTTTTCCACGAGTTAAAAAATTTTGGAAAGACTTCATCATAAGAAGCATCTTCACGGACTTCGTCACCTGAGAAAATTCCATCGGCATTATAAAAGATTATTTTACACTATTACACAAAAAACAAGCTTGAATTTCAGTTTTCAATAATTTTTATTATCTCACTAAATGATCTGATTAGGTAGCAACATTCCGAAGGATGCGACGTGCACAAAAAGGATGTAATGTCGTTGATAATTTCTAGCCGCGATTCCATTATTTCAAATGCAACTGGGGACGCATTTTCATCCAGAACTACGTCTTCTTGTGCTTCAGCATTTATAGTAGGATTAGCTAGTATGCCATTCCATAGTGAACTAATAAAGAGATTTACACACTCAGATTATTACATACAAAGTATTTTCATTTCTAAATTCCACTTCCAATTATTGTTTTAGTTTTTGGAATTTACAAACAAATTGATAAAAATATTAGAAACCAAACTGAACAACTACCTTGCTATCGCAGCAAATGTGTGAACAACTTTATCTTGATGCCGGCTACGCTCATGTAAAGGTTCCTTGCGCTTAAAGCTCAGAAATTTTTGCTTCAAAATGGTCAACAGAAATGGTTCAAACTCCTTATCTTTATGAACTAAAGTCAATGCACCTTTGTCTTGTTCAGATCTAAAAACAATGTCAAAGAATTACAATTAAAGGTCATTTTTTTCATTGTTTCGACCAGGTAACTCATTATTGATAGTGATTAATAGCACCAGAACTCACGCATATAGTTTCTGTAACATCGTTAGTACACTTTCCAGATTCATTATGTGCTGATAAGTCAGCTTTTTTACTGTTTCCAATTTCCTAAGTTTCACTGCTGGATTACCCTCTGTCGTATCTGAAGCGTTGTCCAAAACACTGATGTCATCGGTACTGTTGTCGTTCTTGGTTTTATCATTTTTAGCTTTCCCTTTGGCCTTGTCACCTTTCCCTTTCTTGTTATTTTTTTCTTTTTCCCTCTAAAATACAATAATGTTAAAAGTTGTGCTTTTCCTTAAATTAAATCCAATTATTATAGATATAATGTTCTTTCCTTCAGTCAGTACATACCTTCAACAGTGGTTCCAAAGATTTAAACTTTTCAAAAAGTTTCTTTACTGTCCGTTCATTCTTCTTCTTGTTTTGAGTAAAAAGAAACTCAAACAATGCTTCAATCGCTTGCATAAGTTGAATAACAAATACGGTTTCAACGTATCGGACAGTATCCAACGGTCTGGAACCGCCAGCCTCTTCCATACTCTGTGCGGCAGCCTTATAATTATTTACAAATTAATTAAAACAAAGATAATGGCACATAATACAGCAAGTCCATTTCGGCTACATATTTTCAACTAACCAATGCAATGGTTTCAGGAGTTACTTCGAGAATACACTTTGTCCAACGTTTGATTAAATCCTCTAACTGATTTACAGCTGCAGGAGGACCTTCATCAATCGATCTGAAAACATGATGACTTTGGCAGACTACAAAAGAAAGACACTGGACAAGAAACCCTAGTTGCTCCTGCAACAAACATAAACCCATAATTTATTAAGCTAGATTAGTTTAAATAGATGGTGAATCACCACCATTGGTAATGGTACCAACTTTCTGAATAGATATTTCTAGCAATAATTAATACCTTAATGAGGGCTGGGGTCACACTGCCTTCAACTGTCAATTCAATGACTTTGCTAAGGAGAATCTGTTTATCGTCAGTGTCTTCTTCTGGCAAATATTGGTTGCCGTGATTGTACAATTGGCTGCATATTAATTCACAAAGGGCTGGGTTTTTTCTGACAACCGTGTAAAACCCTATTAAATACAATGAAAACATTGAGTGAATTGCGGTGAAATCGGCTCAAAATATGCTGTAATTTAAAAAAAACAGTTTAAATACCTAAATATAATTCCTCTCTGATTTCACATTGCTGACTAAAACAACGTTTGGTAAGCGTAAGTATTTCCATGCACAAAGGTTGTTGGTCTGGAATTTGTCCCAAGCTTAAAGCGTGTCCCTGTGAGTCTAACACACGCTGACTTTCGCTGTATTGACTAAATGGAACGTCACCAACTACCTTTGAGTTTGAAAGTAAAATTATCATGATTCTCGCTGCCGTCTTTCGAGCTTCCACAGATCTACATTTACAACAAATCATGCTCATAAACTACGAATAATATACACCGCATATATTTAAAGGTATTAATTGAAAGTTGTCAACACTTACTTCCAAACAGTTTTGCGTAGATTCAGCATGAGCTGGTCCAAAAGCATGTAGTTTAAATGGAAAGCATTCGATAATGCTTTTACAATCACTGATGCCGAGTCTGAATCCATCATAGGTAGATGGCGAATTATTTCACATGTTCTCCCGATAATAGAAGGCTGAATAATTTGACGAGTTCGCATTTCTAAACATCTGGCTAAGCACTCTGTATAATTCAAACCATAGCATAGGAAATAAAACGATAAGAATGATGAATGTGTACTTCATTAGCTTGTAGAATGTCGAAGAATACCTGTATGAAAACTGGATCGCGACGAAACTTTGAGTAAATGCTTCATCATTGCAGGAAGCTCATCAGCACAACTTTTAACAATCGACTTGATAAGATAAGACCCCAAAATCCTACATTTTTCAAGCGTATTGGGATACTTGCTCTGGAATGTGTCAGCGTTGAGTAATCCAATAGCCAATTCCCGCAAACCTTCAACCATATACTCAAGATTCGCTGACCTGAAAATATTATTGCATTGAATTTTTATTTATGCATGATTTACACTATTCAACTATTAAGACTAACTACACGAATCTTTGCATACTTCATTTCCAAAACAACTTCAAAGCATTCTGTAACTTTATCTTCAGAACCTCCAGCAGTTTGCTTGTACCAGTAACTCAGTTCACTCAAATGCATGGAATGAAATGACTTCATAATTGAGTTTCGCAAAGGGTCTATAATCTAACCAGAAGAAATAATATTAGCTTGAAAACCTCAAAGTTGAAACACGGAGCTATTATATATTTCGCGTTAACATAACGCTCGCGGACACAATAATACTTACTATTTCTTTCGCTTGACCAAATGTTGTCAATCCTAATGCAACGCAGAGCATAAACGGACTCATGACATGGCCAAAATCGAATAAAGACGCTTTAATTTCTTTTAACACGGCTCTGATTACAGCATTGCAATGTCTAGCAGCTTCTACAAAGTGAAACACTACTGTTCCTAAAGCGTTTCGCTTTTCACGGACTTCTTTATTAGTATCTGAAAAATTTACGGGTTTAAAGTAATCTGCACAAATTGAAAGTAATGCTGACGGACATCTACTCCCTGCGAGTAAAATCAACTGATGAACAATCGGAGGAAAGGCAGATGACTTTATATTCATTGTACATGTTCGAATTTGGTTAAAAATCATGTGCAAATCGGAATCTTCGAGTGCTGGAATTTCTCTGTGAAATAAATAATGACGAAAGAAGTTAAAGTTACAGGACAAAATAAAGGGAAAATTACACCTAAATCTATTAAGATTTTTTAACATCCTTTTTACCTCAACACAGCAATCAATGAAGCAGTATTTTCAGTTGTCCATCTCACCCTGCAAACTGCATTTATAATATACTGTCTGTAGCTCTTTCCATCCAAGATATCCGTTTCGTGCTTGATATCTCCTCTTCCCATCATAACGGATACAATCTTGCCAAACACTTCAATCCATCTTTAAAATACAAGTACATTAAAGGTAACTTTAAAGTAATTTAAGGTATTTTTTCCGATAGAATGGCGAAGAAAAATTTACCTAATCGGAAGGGATCCATCCCTATCTTCTTTCATATATTCCAGACAGTTATTTACAATACTGTACAGAACACTAGTTGAGAAATGTCTTAGTTCGGTGAACATCATACTTACTAAATCTATAACCAATCCACTTGACGAATTATCGGCATGATTAGTTAAGTAAAGCACGGACCGAATAACCTAACAAAATATGTGCATCAAAATTAGTAAAAGTCATGTCAAGTCAAAGGGTGGGCTTTTTCTTATGTGAAAATAATTTTGTGAGCATACTGTAAAGGCACATTTTTCATTTTGACGGTTGTCAGAATCTTCTCTTTCTCCTTGGGAAATACACCGATAAATAAACTTTCCAAGAAGAGCAGTACAGTTAGTACCGGCATTTGTTAAAATGGAAGCTAGGTAAACATGCGCCTAATAAAAAACATTAAAAATACAGTTAAAATTCAGAACCCAGGCTCCAGCCTTGAAAATCAAAACTAAAACACAACATCAAGCTACGATGCTATTAGAAGTATTTCCAATATCCAGCTTACCATGTCACCAGATTGATTAACAGCCTCCACAAATTTACTCCACTGTTCGTCATTCATATCATAGTTTTCAACACCATCATGGAGGGACAACGCAGAAACTTCATGATCCCTACTTCTTTCCATGTTCCCAATATTCTCATCAGCCGAATCTTCCAACAATGATTCACTAAGAGGAGGACTGCTGATTACAACATTCGCTTGGATTTTTCTTGAAAGTTGACTTGTGCGAGGTTCAGTTCTCCCAGAACTTGACGGTGTTGGGCTCCCAGGACTTTCTTTCACCCCGATCCTATCATTTGCTGGGGCCCGACTTCGACTACTCTCACCGCGCACACGTACGTTTGACACTGACACTCCTGTACTACGTCCATTTTCATTCGTTTTAACAACTGTAGGAGCCCGCACTCTAAGGCTATCACTTTGTTTAGTTTTTGATTTCTCCTTAGATCTCCTACCAGGTACAGGTGGAGTCGGTGGCTCAAAGTCATCGTCATCAATCACGGAACACCTTTCTTCAGCGGATTCATTCCCATCAAGAGACATTAATTCATCGTCGCTGTTGCCTGGTGGTGTAGGTTCTCGCTTTTTATTTCGAGATGGTAAAGCACCTCCTGTTCTCCTAGCTGTCTGCTGCTTCGACGGCGGCATTTTCCTGTAGCTCTAACAGCAGAGTGTCCTAAAAATCTACAAAAGATTCTAATTTAGTTCTCAGTTGTGCATGACACCACACTTTAATCCAACACCCGACCCTCCCAACTTTCAATTAAACATCCCATAAAAAACAAAAATTAAGCATATTAAAAATATTAAAATCATCTTTCATACACAGTATCCTGCTCCTTGTATTAAACTTCTAAACCAAGAATTCCTTACTTCTTATGTTGTTGCACAAGTTGATTTTGATAAGCATTCAATCCTTCTTGATCTGTGATAGTGTGATCAGAGGTCAGGATCAGATCAGGCCACGTCACTGATCACACAGTTAAAAATACACAGCACGCACACTTAACTGCTGACTTAATCACTAATCATTTTTAGACTGTCAATAACCTGAACACCTAAAGATAATCACTGTAAAAAATTATTCTTTCCTACATTCTGCTAAACTTAGCAAATAAATGACAAAATCTTTGTCACCAAAAGTAAAACAAACAGTAGATAAAGCAGATACTTTTTGGTAAACAAAACAGCACCAAGTTGAGACAGGAAAGCCGTCTTCCCTCGATTTTCAGACGGAACGATTTGTACACAAAGGAAAACTGGGGCACAGTGCAACTAATCTTTTTGCTTTGCTTTTCTTTGTTGGCATCTGCTTTTCCGTTTTCTTTTCATTTTTGCTTTTCTCGCTGCGGTGCGTGCACGTGCACTGACACTTTCACTTTTCTCTCCCGTTTTCTGTTTTGTATTTTATGGATTATGAAATTATCAGCAAAAATTAGGGGAAAATGAATGAAAAATAAAAATTTATAAATGGAATTGTTGAGTTGTTGAATTTATTGATTGGATTTTTTTAAATAAATTTTCTTGATTTGATTTTGTTTTGCTTATTAATTTATTATCATCGTCTGCAGAGAACCACTGGTAAAAGCATGAGCACGCAGATTGTAAAAGCGCAGAGGAAACTTGTGATGAAGTAGTATACTATAAGAATTCTTCTACATTTCCATAAACCCTAAAAGAAGATAAGTTTGCAATTAACCTAGTTTTGTAATTAAACAATTTGTTGAGTTAATATAAATAAGGCGTAATTGAATAGTTTGCTAACAAATGTATGAAAATCTTCCGGAGATGTGAACCAGCTCGGTTTGTCTCTTCTTTTCCATCCAATCATTGGTCCGAGAATGGCACGTTGACGCATGAACTTGTTATCAATGGCTTTTACAAGTTGGCTGGTGTGGAACTGTTAATTAGTTAATTAACGGTGGCATCGTTTCGAGACTCGTTTTATAATAATAATTATTACAGGTATTAGGCGAGGATCAACTAACCGACATGACTACGTGGGTGCTGATATGAATCATCATTTGAAGGTAGCCGAAATATTCTACAAAACATGGTGCTTGGGACCGTGTCATGGAGCCACCGACGAAGACACAAAAAACTAGATAGGAAATGTTTGTATTAGGTAATTTTATGATTTACGATTAATTAGTTTGGAGTTGTTGAATATGAGAAATGATGATCATGACTAGATTTAGCAGAAAGTATGACTTGCTTCCAAATAGGTAACTCAGATTTCCAAAAAGCCAATGGGACCAAATGGAGCAGTTTCTTAGTTTTCCATTGCCTCCATCATCAATCCCTGGTTGACGGCGACGAACTAGCAGCACACCTGTGACAATTTCTACTGTGAGTAATGTCAAGGATATTATGCCAAAAATGGAGTGCATCACAGGTAGCGTGCCCACGCTTCTCCATGTGAAGTCCAGTTCCACCATAATCGAAACTGTGGATGTGATGAGCAGAAGAATACTTAGGACGGCCGTGAGGATGTGAATCTGACATAAAAATTAATCTGCATTAAACTTTTTGTGCTTGAGACTGCTGCTGCCATTGTTGCCAGACTAGTATACTTATTTTAAGGTGAGTAAAAAGTTTTAGTCATATTTTTTCTATCAGAACACATACGAATGACATACAAATAACCACATTGGCATACGAGTAGATGCAATAGGAAAGCTGAATGCTTCTCGTCCATACTTCGCAATGATCATTCCAAATGGAATCAACCATACATATGCGAGAACTGATGGGAGCACGTGCAGGAAAATCAAACTTCGACTTCTGGGGTATACCTTTATTCAATTCGGCAATAAAAATTGCAATAAAAATAAAGTTTAGAAGTCAACTGATTAAAATGCTTTTTATAATATATACATACGTATGGTATCACAAACTCACATTTGCTGGAATCCGCAACGCTTCATTGAGAATCAAAGCGTCATTGCTAAATTCTGCAAGATGTTTGTACTTCAGTGCACCTTTAGTCAAAAGTGTGAATAATTTAGAATTAAACTCAAAGGCTTATTTTGGCACACACACAGAAAACTTTTTGACTTCAATTTACTACCGTATTCTGAATGGTTAATTGGAAGGGCATCAACATAGTGCCCAAACGCTAGCATAAGATAAAAAGGATCCTCCATTATATCAATAAATGAACCATCATCCAAATACAAAGTTGTTGATAAATTAAAAGAGCAAGCCATCATGCCCGACTTTTCGTATCCAAAATTAGGACAAACGTTGGCTTGGTAGAAGAACCTGTCCTTCTGCGGTAAGATTCGTAGTAAATGTTTTTACTACTGCATATCGGTTACAACATCTATTATTATAAACGATAGTTTTGATTTTAACTCAAACCTGCATAAAAGATTGATAGTCATCAGTGTAGGATAAATACATAGCTATTTTGGGATCTGGTAAAGCAGCTGCGTTTATACAGTACACTACAAAATCCTGACCCTACAGGGAAAACGAAAGTCATTGGTTGATTAATGGCCTTGAACATTTGGAACAGATTTCCCTGTAGAATTGCAAATAGGCAAATATATTGTATTGAGAGGAAGAACATACAATGAAGCGATCGTGGGAAAATGCCATCGCCACAAATCCATTTCTGGATGTTTCACCAGCAAGATGAACAGTTACCTATTAAAACAAACCAATCAAAGTCCTTGCATAAAACACGACAAAGTAAAATGTAGGTCACCAGTCACTAAAATTGTATGCTAAATGTTAAATACGGGGACATATGGATCGTGATCGTGCGGAATTTGCATGTATTATTTACATATTTTGGTGCAGCATCATCAAAGCCAAATGTAACAATCATTCTGCACATCCTGTCATCAATGCAACCGGATGGAACTCCATAACAGACTTTACCACGTGGATGTGGCCCACCACATCTTCTATATAACATTGCCTGTGTCATAATTGAGTTTTGTAAAAATCTCTCGTTCACTGTCATCACTTCATCAGGTATGCTGGATTCAGCGCGACCCGATAAGCTATCAAAAGGTGCAATTATTGGTGCAAGCATTGGTGCTTTTGTGTGCTTGCTAACGTCAACAGGTATCGAAGGTACGTCTTTATTATCCAAAACTGGGTTTGCAAATGGTGAGAACATGCCAGGGGGATAAAAACCAATTGGGTAACCGTTTGGATCAACTTGTCGACCTCTGTTCTTTACCACTCTTTCGTAAACAGCAAGTGCATCACCCCAAACGTCAGGATCATGAGCAATGTTTCTGTCTTTGAATTCAGGACTATTCAAAATGTCTTCCATGGTGCCATAATATGGGGATCCAACATATGTCTTGAAGGTTGGGTCTTTAAGTGGCTCATAGTTGACAACTGTTCTGCCTGCATAGTGCATAATATGATGTTGTAGGGTTTTTTCTTAAATCTAATTGTTCAGTATCTTAAGGAAAAGTTTTTTATGAATTTACGTGAAAGCGTAGAATGAATTAGGATTGAGAATATCAGAAGCAAGATTGTATGGGGCCTGAAGTTTTGAAACATGTTATAGTCTGACCTTCGTAGGCTTGTAAAATGTACGTACTACAAAGCTTTTAGGAGATGATAACGGTTAAATTCTATTCTGTAACGTCATCATGCAATCCAGTAATGCATGCCCATATCAACTTCCTGAATCCGTTTGATGTTTTTAGTAGTAGTTGTTTCATTTACTTCTCTTGAAGAAGCCACTGGGGCAAGAACCATGGGGATCTATTGCATAGAGCTTTAAATCATATCTGCCTCCATCTCCATTACTAGTTTGCTTGTGTATCTCGGCTGGTCACAATAATTTGTCGCTCCGTCTGCAGCGATTGCCTATTTGTATTGCAAAATTCAAAACGCTTACGATAGTCATCTAAAAATTATTGAAATTTTAACAAGCTTTTTTTTACTGAATGAACATGTATCATGTAACATGTATTGCAAAATGTTTCTTTTTGATGCTTTGAGGTTGGTTTTTCTATCTGAAGGCGAGGATACAGTTACCATATCCACGGGGAAAACGCCATCGTGGAATTTTCCCTCGATTTTCCCCCAATTCGGTATTCACTTCACAATAAAAACGGGGGAATTTCCACAGGGAATAATTCCCCATGGAAAATTCGATTTTTTCACGATTTCAAAGCGTGAAATGCAAATGTATTTTTTCACTGGTGGAATATGAGTGAAAATGTAATGACAACGGAAAATTCATTATTATTGTACATTCCTAACGCACAATTTCAATACCTTCTGTGATCATTGTCTTCAATATAATTACAAATCGTGGTACTTATAAAATGGGCAATAATAAGAAAGTCAAGACCATTAAAGAAAAGTTTAGTGACCACCAAAAAAGAAGCATCGCGCAGATGGTTATAAAGCGACCTTGCATATGGAAATTAGCTTATGCGAACCACCGAAAGCATGATCCAAAGGCAAACGCTTGGAAAGAAATTAGTGTTGAAATGGGGGTAGAAGGTAATCGTATAATAGTACTTCGTATTCAATATTCAATAACTAAACAGATGAATATTTTGCATATAGTTCATGGAGGGAAGGAAGCCTGAAAATCTCTAAAGATGCGTTCATTCATTCATTTCAATTTAAGAATCACACTTGACTTTTCCGGGAATGAAAGTGCAAGTCAGCTAATTTGACATTGCATTGCTTGCACATAGCTTATAATCATAAATATGCACATATAATCATACACTTTTAATAATGGTCATGTCATAATCATTGATAATTTTTTTCGCCTCTACACAAAGTGTGACCTTACATGCGTAAAGAATCTCCCTTTAGTACTCCGTTCTTTCAAGTAATCACTTATCACTGACCCAAACTAAGCGGGGTCTCCTTTTGACGATTTTGTGGCGTGACCTAATTAGTTGTTTTGTCGCTAATGCAATAATAATATCATCGTATATAGCAGAAGAACGAGAACTAGCAGTGGGGGTCAGTTCTAAATGATGCTGACAATTTTGATAGTGGCGAAATAAATGCTTGCAATAATTTCAACGCGTACAACAATGCTAAAAATTCCCCCGTGAAGTGAATACTGAATCATGAAATTTTTGCGAATTTTATTTGTGAAATGTTAATTCCCCGTTCCCAGAAAAATTCCACAAATTTTCTGTTTCCTGGACATTTCCAACTTATTTTTACCACCGTAAAAGACCTAAGTGAATCCCTTACTTGAATTATAAAAATTAATGATAGGATCGCCTTTATTCCAGGGAGTCAGGAAAAAGTCAAAGAAGTGCTTTCACGTCTATGTTTTTCATTTGGCTCGACGATTCAGTAAAAAATCAGAATTCTTACCGTGCTGACTGCAATTATGACGTGTAATTTACAAGCTAACCAGACCGGATACCTATGTTCAATGTTATTGGACCAGTTGTTGGACTAGTAATGGCTGCACGACAACTTATTCGAACAAATATCTTTTTACCTGTTTCCTCTATTCATATCCTTCATCCCTTTACACACCTATCTGTCTAACTCACTTTATTTTTCCAAGTTGTGTATGCAAGTAGTCAAGTATGACGTAAATGGGTTGGTTTGGGTTTTGTAGTTAATTTTACTCCACGGTCTGTTCTATAGTATCAGTATGTGCAATGTATTATTATAAACTTAATATATGGCCACATCACATCATTCTGAAAAGTGGCAGTTTTGTGCTAGCAAGCCAAAAACTTCCGTTTCCCCTTAAAATTATACAAGTGTATATAAAGGCATTGTAAACTTAAGTTATATTTTTGTAACTCTTTAGTTGGCCCTTTTTGGAGTACATTGTTATATCCTTTTTCACTTTTCCCTTTTTGTGTACACACACATTCTGGAGCCTCGAAATATTTCTGGACTCATACCGTTTGTGGAATTGACTGCGGCATGCTGAGGTCCCTGCGGTTCCCTTTTTAGGTTTTCAACTTATGAGACAAGATCCAGGTTGAAACTAAAGTATTGTGGCAAGTCTCTATTCTATTCTCTTGGGAATCTCTGATCTTCTCTATGAACTGCTGGACGTTATATGCATATAATATACTTTTCTTTACTTTCTTACATATTTGTACTTAAAATATACATTATATATTCTTTTTCTATGCTTTTATCCATTTCAGTCTTTTTCACTTTAGTTTACGCATAATATCAATCTCTCAGTTGCAGTCTCTTGACTCCTCGTTTTAACTATGGAATAAAGTTATTATTGTTTCGAGTCTTCTTTTCATCAAAAGACTCTAGAAAGGAAAAAAGTTTCTCTTTGGCTATATTGACAATGTCTAATGCTTTATCAGTTTTGTATTTTATCTCGTTGAATTCATTAGTGGTTTTACTATGCATAGCCTACGTGGTGGGCACATGGAACTCAGGTATACATTGAAGGGACGCACTTCTATCTGTATTTGTCTCCAGAAATCTATAGCTCAATCAACCCAAAACTATTTTTAGCCTACAGTTCTTTCAAATAGGAAAAAAACTCGACACATGTTCACATAGGCAAGTAATTTAATTTAATAATATTTATTATTGAGAACGAAAAACTATATGCTTAGTTCATTCTATTTTTCTGTTCTTCGTTTTGACGCGATATATGTATTATTAATTGTGTCGTTCAGAAACCTTTATACATCAGCATATCTTTGTAAAGATTTAAATTGAGAAAAAATAAGTTTCTCTATGCTTTCTCTTTTTATATGAATGGACTGGTAGAAGTGTGAATTCTGACCTCTCAACTTAAAATGATTTATGAGTTTTTTGTTACTCGATATATAAAAATTCCAAAATGTGTTTTTATAAATCCAGAATTTTGAAGTCAATTCTGTTTTCAAGCTTCCTATGCGTACTCCAGGCGGTAAAACATAAGCATATTAAATGCATTTTTAGAAAAGACTGCAGTCATACACATCTTAATTCAACAATCATTTCTCTTGCCCGTCCTTATAGTTTTTTTTCGGCAGAAACGAAGAAACAGGGAGAGGGTGGTGGAAAAGTAAAAGTGTAGCTCTCTAAGTCTTCCTGTAAAATCTTTTCTGTACATTGAGCTTAATATTAAATATGAATATATGAAACACTGTAAGTATTTTTCTAAATCCCAGCCGCCATCTCAAGCATCCAATCCCACAGAAATGGTTCCTATTTTTGCAAAGGGACAGGAAAGGCAACCCGAGAAACATTTTCGTGGTGGCGCGGTGCCGGATTGGCACCGGTGTTGCCATGATGGCTCAATATCGATATGACCATTTTGCCATCACCCACCCGCTTTGGCAGTATAGGCATTGGCCTCATGCTGGACATGTATTGGCAAACAGTATGGTTAATACTGCATTGGCCCAGTATCCAACCAACATCACACCAGCCTAAACTGTCTGTATGAATTTTTACGAGACCAACACGAAGCCAATACATATCCAATACATGCTAATATATGGTTTCAATGTCAAATAGGTTCATATAACAAAAATTCAAAAAGATAATTAATTTTACTATATTTATTTATCATGCACAGCAGTATTATACATTCCAACATCTATAATAACTTGCAATATCTTACAATTAAGCATAATTGAACTGCATTTTATGATTAAATGGTCCCACAAAGAGGGATACAAATTTGCTTATTTGAATAAGGTAATAGCACACATTTTCTCACAATTTCCTCTGTCATTACCTCAATACATTTAGATAAATTTTTAACAACACAAATCGATATATCTGTACTATTACTTATTGGATACATTTTTAAATTTTGCTTTCTCTTAAAATATTTTACCTTACAATTATCAGAAGCTATTGCTTGAATTATGCAAACGTCACCATTAGACGTTAGATAACACGAGTTTTCTTTCAAAATTTCCTGGTTCTGCAGAATCACGTTTAAAGTTTCTGGAAAAGCATAATTGCACACTGGAAATTAACGGCGTACCGCTACAAAACTGCACCATTTCATAGTTTTTAAAATATAATTCCTTACCATCCAAGCTATGTGATGAAATAGGGATTGTTTGGAGGTTCCACAATGTTTTGTCTTTCGGACACCAACAGCCGACCAGGTGTGAATAGCTGGGTTCCTTGCTGCAACACTTGGGAAGGAGCTTGAACTGGCTCAGCTGGTCTTCGAATCTGGGCTGCTGATTGCGTTTTCTGGTAATCGACAAGCTGCAGTGTCGGATGATTAATTAACAGGGCTTGTGGGTCCTGGAAAGATCCATTCGCTGGCCATTCAACTCTTCCGTCTGGAATAGGAACAACACTTGCTCGTGACAACGATGTCCTTAAGGCTTGTTGTTGGCTGTTCAAAATGCTTTCTACAATTAAAAATAAAATATATTTTTAGGACTGCAGATTAAATTAGTAAAACTTGCCAGTACTCAGTCAAAGTATATTTACCATTTAAGTAATTTAAGTCAACTGGTGGCTGCGATGCGTTTACCAGTGGGACCCCATTTCCACGAAGCACTTCATGTTCACTGGAGTCAATATCGGATGACGCACTTACACTACATCGCTCAACTTTTGCTTCAGCTTTTTTTTATATCATCTAAATAAAAAATCATGTGATTAGCGATCGACATTATTGCAAACAAAACGATAAGTTGAATCCAACTAGTTAATTAACTCTACTCTTTCAACTACTTACCGTAACCTTTGATGAATGTGATTTTATATTTTGGCCATGTTTTTAATGGAACGTGGTTAGAGGTCCTTTTAATTTGTTCAAAATTTGAAGGTCGGAACTTAGGAAAAGAGCACTTGGTTTGATCTTCAGAAATCCAAGTAGAAGGAACAAAATCGACTGAATTATCCTTCTTGAAATTAACAACGGAAAACATCTTCATTTTATCGAGAATTTTGACTAAGCGTCCACGGAACTTCAGAAATGGTAGCTTTCAATACAAAAGTGCGTGATTAAAAGATATGAATATTATTGGAAACAAAAGTAAGTTTAAGATCATCAGAATATTTTTGTACATATTGGAGGATGAGATATCTGTATAATCCCGCCGATTGTTACAGCTACTAAGCTAGTACTTGCTGACAGTCAGACAGGTGCAATGCCAATACTGGGCCATTACATTTTGCCATTATGAGTTTTGATGTGTGTAGGCAAAATCGTACTAAGTAGCGGTACGGCATTGTTTTGGTACTGGCATAGCCATTATGTTACTGCCTTTACCAATACTGTGTCACGCCATCACGGTAAGCGCACACTGCCTATCATACCTGCTGGCCCAGTACAGAATTGGTATCCTAAAAATAGGTAGTGGCATATCCAATGCTAAGCCAATGACTTTGCTGGATATGCCAACGTTTCACCAGCATGAATGTTTCTCGGGAATAAATAAAGCAAAAGAAATTTTTCAATCTAACAACATCACATCTATCTCAGCTGTCGCACACTTTCAGGATAAAAAGTGTTCAAACAAAATTTAAAATCAAATAATAACTTTTGGTGCTGTTGTGTACGAGATTTTTCTGTAGCTTTTAGCATCATGGTTTGAAAAGTTGAAATCCATATATATTCTCTTCCTTTTAGCTTAGTACCTATTATTACTATACACACTCGACAAAAATCTCCAACAGAAGCACAGCTTTAGTAACACTTGACTCATGATCTCAAATATATGTTAGTAACATATGCATTTTAGATACAGCACATGACTCGATGAAAATATAGTTATGTATACGCTGCGAAAATTGTCGTGTGTTTGTGGCACATCATCAAGAAATGAAACGAAAAAGGCACCCTCACCAACTACTATTCTAAAATGCTTTTGTCGGGTGAAAGAAAGAGCAGTAGCATCAAATCCGGAAAGGATGGTGGCACTCTAGTACCTATACATTAATAATTCGTGAAAAGGCAATAAATAATTCAATATTCTTTTCCTTTCTCATGAAAAGTCATGTACAATATAATACCTAAATAGGTACACACTTCAAATTTACACTCACTTTTTCAAAAGTAAATATTCTGCAAACACTCAAAGAAAAAATACAAAATATACAGATGAGCCCTTGGATATCATACACAAGAGAAAGCATGCACATAGCATAGCATTTTCATTATCATTTCAGTGTTATTATATATATTTCATACCTATGCATTGAAATGTTTGGGATGGCAGAAGATAAAACTACCATGTGTGTTTTTATGACAAACAGTATAGGTAACTAAAAAATATTGTATACATTTTGCTCGCATTACTTACATTTCACGCACCAAACTTTCCACACAGCTCGAACTTTTTTCTAATGTTCTGTACTGAAAATCGTTTCGTAAACTCCTTCATGAATCAACTCGCTTACATGATGTGAGCGAGAGTCTTGTGTAATGTGTAATATAGTCCGCCTGTTCAAATCCAAATTTATGTTTTGCGTACTGAAAATAAATCCACCAATGCTTTGACTACAGCGAAAACAGTTAAGTGGAGAAGTACCAAAAAGCAACAGCCAGCCATTTTGCAGATCCTATTCTTCTTCATCTGTCAAAAATCCGTGAACTATGGACGCAGTAATGTATCACATCACATCAAGCATATTAAAAGCACAATATGTATACGATATGTTACAAAGCAAACATTTATTTTATTGTGAGATGTATTAAATTTCTGTAGGCTACTCTGTAGCATTTCTGTAGTACGAGAACAAATAACAACTTCGAGGCAAGAGATGCGGAGTTGAATAGGAACTTTGAAATTTTGTACTCGACTAGCTGGAAACTTTTAGTAAAGGAAAGGGCAATTTGTTGTAAGCTATTCCTGTAGAGATCTGTATCTTTCGTAACCTTTATCAAGAGAATGCTGCTGGCATTTAAAAAACTGTAAGTTAAAAAATGTTCAGATTACATTTAAAAACATTATTATATTATATGTAAAAACACTTTCATGTAAGAAATCGACATATATGGTGGACGGTAGATATATCGTATATTCGTACATTCAGTGTAAAAACTAATAAGTAATATGACATTTCTAAGCCCATGTATGCATTGGACTTTCTTCCACCATCATGATCATCACTATAATGATTTCACTCATCATTTGCTTTCGTAAATGTTTATAATTTAAACTGCCGGTTTTGTATGTAGGTTTGTGAAACAAGCTTTAAACTTTATAAAAAAGTTTTTGTAGTCAAGTAGTCACCTTTATCATATATCTTAAACTAATGAATTTTAAGCGTCTGGCTGGATTAGACGTTCTCATTTTTTATATACAGTTAAACTTAAAACTATATTCGCCTTCCCATTTTTATTTTACAAAATGTCAACGTATGAATTTACTAGAAGAGCAAACGGTTTTAGCAATATAAAGAAATGGGACTGTTTATACATAAATGTATGCATGTGAATATTATTAGCAGTATATAATACTGAATTCATATTTGCAAGCTGATATAATTTGCTTTTGTTACTTGAAAAAATATTACGACTTACAATGTTACAATACACAAGTTGTATGTAAATACAAAATGGAGAATCAAGGAAACGTTGATCATAAAAGTGTAGGAAAAGGTTTTAAAAAGCTGTACGTAGAAATGTATGTGTTGCAATAAGTAATCTAAAGTTTATCGTATGTACCATACATCAAAGTGGCCGCCTCTGCCATTTTCACACTCGTTTGTTCAATCTACTTATGAATGTACTTTTAGTAAAGATCCAGAATGGAGATGGAGAAATTCCCCAAGTTGTGTCTTCTGACAAGAAAGCCAAAGGGTCTTGCTTTATTTGCCAGAAAGGGATAACGGAGCAAAAGTTGAGTTGGGAGTTGAGTGTAGAAATGGCAAAAATCGGGCTAATAGGAAGGGGTCACTGCTGTAGATTTCCAGAGCAAATCTTATAAAACAACAGTGTGATACCCAGGCAAGACACAAAGATAAAGTTCCAAAGTGTAGGACATATAGTTAGCAGTAGTAAAGTTACATTTTGTATTTATACATGTTCAGAAAATGGGTAAATCGTCAAGTGAGAACACTAAAAACTCAAGTGAGATCTTTCTTTGGTATATATTACCATTTGCATATAAAACACGATATGTCCTTTTGTGAGCAAACGCAGAGAAAAGGCATTTGGACCTTTTTCAACCAAAAATATACATCCACGACAAAATACAATACATTATTATCTTGAAAGATCACGTCCGCTTGATGGTGGACGATCTACAGTTTCAGATAAAAGAAATGTTGCCTTTTTCTATAAATAACAGTTGTACCACTCTCATAATGTCCTTGTATAATGAAACCTATTTTGTCTCGCTAAATTTTTAAAGGGTAAAAGAATCATCGATGGAGTTGGCAAGCCATCTCTATTTCATCTCCCTACTATATAGCCTTTACTTATATGTAGTTGGCTGCTGGATCTGGTTGTGGTGGTTTGGCAATTCCTCTCCGTTCTGCAATATTAGTTCCGTTCTAGTTCTATACTTTCACAGTCTTTTTTATCTAGTACACATACACCATATATAGCTTCTTATTTTTGCAACACATGGTGTTTTGTGTCCTTTTGTGTAGAGTTGGACTTGTATGCATTTTAAAGGATTATATTTGTTCAAGACGACCGACGACCAAAGCAAATAGAAGGAAAAACACAGAGAAAGGATGAAGGGATTTCAAAAAAAGACTTTCTCTTATTTCTGCGAGAAAGTGTTTTTCTTGCCGACTCAACTTCATCTTTCCATTGTTCAGCATTAAATGGACCGTGATGCATCAACCAGTATTTTTTGAGAGGACACTGCTTCCTCATAAGTAATACAGAAAACCATAAGAAGTGTGTGACTTTTTTGTATCTTGTCATTTTGTCGGTCAGTGACAAGCGGACCGTGAACAATATTGCTAAAATATAGAATGAATCTGGTGGATGCGAGAACGAGCTAATGTGTATGTACTGTACATAAGATAAAAAAAACTCTGCTGCTAAAAATGTGGTACAATAGGGGAAAAGTAATAATAACGTGTAGAGAGGAAAGACTACACGAGTATTGTGTTCATACTGTCATGTCATTTATCTTATTTTGCACCACAATGGCCCACATATTGGGATCCAAGGATTGTAGTTGAGCTCTAAGTGGAAAGGCTTAACTAATATGATGAGAGGAAGAAAGAATATAGGAGAGAGAGAGAGAGAGAAAAAAAATGAAATGGGATGTCCTCAGGAATCAAATAGAAGGATTACGTGCTAAATGGCTCTCACAATATTTATTTTGACCTTGGATTATAGTTCACACAGCTTTCTCTTTGACACAGTGACAGGATTCCCTTCCATTTCCAATCAATATTATTACAATCTATATCGCTACATTTATATGATGTTTTGTTAGCTAATGATGAGTTATCTCAGCAGTTCGACCCCCTTTTTTTTAGTTATTCTTATTTCTGCTCATTGCGAATTACTAAAGTTAAATAAGACTGTTCAACTTTCCGCCTCGTTTTAAGTATTTGCTACATCTTAGTATTTTTATACATTTGAGGAAATATATACTAGTGACAAAATGAATCTTTTTCTCGTTCTCCTTCGTTTCCTTTTTTCTCGTAACTACATAAAACGACTTGACTGAAAGTATATGGGCCGACGGCTCGGAACAATGGGACAGAAATTACATGAATTTATGTTCGTTCCCGCAGTAGAGCACACTCACGCATGGTTCTCCATCACGAATTTATGAATAGCAAATTGGAAAAAGTTGGTCTCTGAACCTAAAGTGCTTTCCTCCACTGAACCTGAACCCCAGAGATCCTATTTTAAATGCAGTAGGGGTCGTGGTCGTAGTAGGTTTGTAATAATCAAATGCTTGAAGTACACGCATGTGATGGCTTTTTTACTATGCTGACAGCTTACGCACTTTTTGACTATATAGTAATAATTTTTTTTTCTTGAAGCGTGTGTGAAGAGTAACACGATGGAGCATAATGTATATAAAATCATAAATGGTCCTATTGTATACCATGAATTCGTTGTTGTCCTACTGTGAGGAAGGGTTTGGATGGATGGATAACTAAGATGGAAAATTTGTCGCATACAATTCATATCATCATCTTAGCTATCTATACGAACACACACAATTTCTATTCCTTTTCCTCCCTTTTTTAGTTTCCATCTCTCTCGTGCTGTTGCTGTTCCTTCCTTCTTTTTCATATCAAAAGTCAAGATACTTCAATATGTAATATGTCCGTTGAGGATTTTCGTTCAATCTATATAGAAAAAGAGGAAAAGGAGGTTTATTATCGACTTCTTGTTCTTTTTCTGTGTGATTGAAGTGAAATATGCTTGCTGGTTGCTTCTTCTACGGAAGAAAAGGGTATCGACATCAACAGGATAGAGAAGTAGGAACCGAGCAGTGATTTGGGGGAAATATCTATCAAATGAATAGTTATGCCTGCATAAATGTTATAAAAAGATAGTGAAAGCAAAGAGAAGGCATATTTTCTCCTTGTTATGATTCAAGGCAAGTCGGCTTCCACCACACGCTGCTGACTTTTCGCCAAAGCTTTCTTTGTGAAATTGTTCTTGTCTCTAGATTTCCTTCTCTTAACATATGTAGTAAAAAGGATTATATAAGAATATATACGTTATGAAACAATGAAGAAAGTAACAGTAAAAATGTATATATGCGAAAAATAAACCATACTACATATAGGCTGTCCACAAGGGGAACAATTCGCCGATACTCAATTCATTGTAGGCATGATAAAAATTTTCAAACGAGTTTCATGTAGTCAAACTACCAGCTTGTAGCCTGTTGAAAAGATTACTGAGAATTTTATTGCTTTCGAAAAAGCTAAACATCGGATCCTCGAGGGCTTCTGCTAAACTTATGATAGGAAACCGACTAGAATTATTATGATTTATAATAAATAACATTTAGCCCTGTTAATAAGCTTATTGTATAAAACACAAATTTTCATCACCAACCAGCTGCGATTTCTAAATTAAAAGGGGAGAAACTCAAATATTACTCGTCGTCCACAACACAGAGAAAACACAGTCCTGCTATTTTGAGCAACAAAATTAGTATGATTTTCCCTAACATTGTTTCATTCAACATTATTTCGATTCGAGTGCATTGTCCATTTCCTGTCAGTTATGAGTTTTTGGAGGAGCACATGCATACTAAATTACTTCCTTTGCGTGTGTCAATACGAAAATAGACACCAAGCTTGATTTGCCGTCTCTCCCTCTCTATTCCAGCTAACGGATTTTCCTCTTTCTACCACACCACCTACCTACCTCACCCTCCGATCCATTTCGGTGACAAACAATGCATAGAAATGACTTTCCTTCACTACGCATCGTTTATGGTAGATCACACACGCACCACTGAATACTGAAGATGGATAAAGTCCATGGAAAAGCGGAGGTAAAAGGGGTGGGCAGAGAGTGAGAGAGTGTGGCAACCAATTAAGTACTTAACAGGAATTTCACATTCTCACCAGGAATCGCGAGAGAGAGAGGAAATCTCTGAAATTCTCCTACAATTAGATTTCCCCTTGTTTTATTAATGTAGTGAGTATGAAAAGCCCAACCGAAACGTGAAATTAGCACCACTGATTTTTCATTGTGTTGAGTCAGTTCGACGGGAATGAATTGGAAAGCATTTTGGGAGAGTGTAGTGTATAGGGTTTTCCACGTGACAATTTATGTTTGAGTACATTACATAAATTTCCTTGTTATTATATTCATTTTCATTCCACTTTCACAATGCTTTTGTTTTTCAGCTGTCAATGTCAGAAGAGCAGATGCAGTGTATGAGAAAGCACAAAGTTTGAGACCTGATCAACTTCATCAAGAAAATAGCCGTTTAAAAACTGCATCATACTACAGTGTATATACTTACTACAACACACACACATTTCCCAAGCAAGTTTGTAAACATTCAGTTGCTGACTCTTTTGAGTTGATATGTTGATTATGATGAGAAACGTAGTCAGAATGAAGTTTAGAACCAAAGAGAAGGAAATATGAAATCAGAGCTACGCATTTAGAAATGAGATTTTCGTGGCATAATAATGAATTCATTGCCTAGATGAGCTAGCGATGACAGGAAGGGGAAAAGGTTGAGGGTGCTTATTAGCCCTTCCTAAGTAAGGTAAGAGCAGAAACTGTCGCACTGTCAGTAGACAGTAGTGAGATGTGAATCTGCACAACAGTAAAAAACCACTCACACATACACACAAAAAGATCCGAGTCATCTAGCTAGGCAGCCCTTCAATATTCATTTCGTTTTCATTCATTTACACTGTCATTCACCAAAAACTGGGAAGTGAAAGTTTTAAAGAAATGTTTGAAGGATCTGGTAAAAACAAAACAAGAAATGGTACAACTCTGTTCTATTTTCATTGCAAAACCAAGGTGAAAAGCTAACCCAGCAGACCATGTTCTCATTGATTGCAATATTCAAAAGTCGTGAAACAGAGGAAGCTATATATACGCTCTTTCAGTCCTGTTCCCAATTAGTCAATAATATCATACATATATATATATATAAGGCTGGAGCAAAGTCATATTTATTTTTAGTACAATGGGAAATCATACAGAGAGTTAATTAATGATCATTCTATTCTGCTGTGTGCGACGTTGCTTTCATGGAAGAATTGGGTAGACACCTAATAATGTACACAAGTACAGCAATGTAGTACAGCCAATGTGCATTAACGAAGTAGTTGTTTGAAGAGTGTATGTATATTTGGTACAGATACAGCCATGATTTGTTTTTTATGCATTCTTGGTTGCAAATTTGTAGCGTCAGCCTGCTGCTTTAATTTGTTCGGATCGTTTCATGGAAAGGCTATATATATAAATATAGACTATATAAGAAAGAGGGGAAAGAGTAATGGATTGTTCAAAGCCCTATATAGTGCAATGAAATTAATGTGGATCGCTTTCAGGAATTTCCCAAATCATAAATTTTATTTTAATATAACAGATCATATTTTATGTTACATTTACATATATGGAATTACACGTTTTTGAATGAGTACTTCTAAAGTTTCTCTCAAATTTCAATTTTTACATGGTTTGTTATCATATTTTAAGATAATAATATTAGTTTATAATATCATTATTATTCGTTAATATACAGATAGTATTATGCATTAACTATGCGAAACATAATTTTATATACTACACAAAACAATCTACAAGTTCATAAGTTTCTATTGAAAAGAACACTAATATATAATACATACAATGCTTTCTAATATTATACAGCATTAATATTCAATATTATGCTTAATTCAAATATATTAAATCTTCTCTTCCTAAAAACATATAGCTGCGATATTACGTCTCCTCAACACAACCCAGGTATTATTTCTACAACACGTAAATACAAATATCATTCGTGTATAATACACATATATAAGTACTAATTAATATAATATGCATAACATGAACATGATATATACACACAGAGTTAAAATATTTCTAAACTAATTAATTGTAATCATATTTTTTATGCAAGTATATGTCAGAATACCAGGTCACGTACATAAAACACACGGTCAACGCTCCGAGAATTTTAGCAATCAGCATTAGGAATACTTTTTATATTATAGACATGCGATATTTACATGTTCACGTTCTAGGTTTATTTATGTATAACCTTAAAAATTGACAATGTAAATGTATCTTATATGTACACACACAACATGACTCGATAAGATCTCTCTCAGTGATAATGAGTCCAGCAACTTATTAGTCCTATGATTATGTAAATATTTCTTAATTAGCGAAAATTAATAATCCGTTTTGTAAATGTAACATTTGCAACCAGTTGAGTGAGTTTCAGGTGTCTTACACCGCACAATCTCTTACAGTACAAGAAACGTTATTTTAAATCAGAATATTTCTTTATAAATTGTTTAGGTAGCCGGTAGAGCATATAATATTATTCTTGAATGTAAAGAAAGGAACCTTAATAAAATTTACATTTATAATCTTTGTGATTAGAGGAACCTATAATGAGACTCATACACATATTATAATTTTATACTGGTACATCACAACAATATACCGCTATAATTTTATATGAAGTGTTCGAAATAGCCTGATCCTTTACCAGTATTTCATTTTTATTGTGTATGCATCAAAATTTATCTAATCCAACCGGTATATATATAGTAATATTCATACAATAATTATTTTGTTTTATATTTGGATATAATGTAAATTACACTCGTGTTTTGTATTTTCAATTTTATAGGAATTATTTGGTATCAGCAACATCACACTGAAACAAGCCAGTATATATAAGTACTCCCCTACAAACTAAAAGGAAAATTTTAATCTGTTTTACCCATTGTCCTCCTAATCAAGTATCAAAGTCATTCTTGGATTAATAATTTATGAGTAGTACACACTTTCTCAGGTTCATAGCTCAATATATACATAGGAATATCCGGAATATCATTACGAATTAAATTTAAATGACTTAACTATTTCAATTTTACCTAGTATTTATTGTATGAAAATGGTTTCAAGGTCAAAACTTCGATCTGATCTGATTAGATTAAGCTATCTGAATATTTCTTACAGTAAACATTCTTATTCTATAAAAAAACTGACCTTTTTTCTGCGTTGTCACCAAAAAATGTCACTTAAGTACACATGTTTCATTCGTGTTATTTATGAACTAGCAAAAAGGGATTATATATGTATATTAATGTAGTTCTTAACTTTTGTAAATGAAGCTCAGTCAAATTCTGACTTTAAAAAATTCATAATCAATTTGAACGAGTATTGGTATGCTTCCATTATCATGTAAACCTTCATTACTTTTACAACCATACTATATAGCAGCCAACTTTGCCGGTTAAACCCTAAATCACTCACACCTTGTGCATGTAGCTACTTTAACAAACAGGTGTAATTGGGAGATGGAAAACATAACAGGAACGTTTCTTCAAAAGCAAAACAAAACACGGAAAGATATATCTATTTGCTTTAAATTTAATAGCTTATGATCTTCTACAAACTACAAATCAAGTATTGTTTGCTGAAACTCATTATGCCCGTACTATATATACTTTACTTGTGAATGTTGTTCTCTCATAATATTACTATATAATACGGCATTCGCTTACTTTCACTACCGTACAATATCCTATAAATATCCTCTTAAAATACATTTTTACCTTAAATTGTACAAGATGATAATCACACACTCGAAAATAGCTGAGTGAAAGCAAGTGAAACTTTGGCTAAAACATACGGCATGATGAGAAAAGGAACACAGAGAGGCACGAAAACATTGGAAGGTCCTCCAGGAGTCTTAGTTGCTGCAACAATCGTTGATGAACCAACAACCATCGTACTTACTGCAGATGATGTTGCAGAGGAAGAAGAAGAAGAAGAAGAAGAGGAAGGAATGGAGGAATGGCTACTTCCTCCAGAATTCGAAGCAGTTTTGTGGTGCTGAATGGCAGCTGTCTGGTCCCCAGAGAAGCCGGATGCTATTCATAGTGAGGAAAAAAATAAACAAAAAGCCAATGAAAATTAAATGAGCGTTAGATGATATATTACGCAACTTTGCCATGATACACTTTAGAAGATGTTTACTACACCTAAAACATTGTTGATTATACTATAGTAAGCTGCTGAGAACAACTTTAGCTCATTTTTTATTCCTTTTACTGTAGTCCAAGGAAGATTAAA
The DNA here is from genome assembly GCA_964034955.1 of Orchesella flavescens. Lineage (NCBI taxonomy): Eukaryota > Metazoa > Arthropoda > Collembola > Entomobryomorpha > Orchesellidae > Orchesella > Orchesella flavescens. The sequence goes on along the minus strand of OZ035958.1, from coordinate 9,991,186 downwards.
GAGATGTTTCTTTATAACATCAAGCCATAAACACAAACGCACATAAGCTACTTGCGTTGGTTATGGTTCGGAAGATATATTTCCTCCTGTCATACAGGTGAATGCCCTTCATTTCCTCTGTTGTACTGAAGTATGAAAGCTTTGAAAAATATATGAGCTTTCAGGATGCAATTTTTTTTGGAAGCTGAGGCTCAGTAAAAGGTTGGAAAAATTGATGCTGTACATAACCAACAAACAAATTTAAAATGTTTGTAAATCCTATTCCAAGGGTTAGAAATGGTAAACAAGTTAGCTTGTTTCCAAAAAAAACTATCTATAATAGTTACTCCAATCCATTCTTGTTTTTGTTACGATGCGCATGATCCTTCGGGATGGCAAAGACCTTTCAATCATTCATACGAATATCTACATACTATAGAGATATTTAACCTGCAAGATACCCATGTTTATCCTCTGAGTAACGATATATATCATCGTATTTCAAATTTTGATAAAATACGCGTAAGATACTATTCTTTCTGTTAAGTCTTGGAATGCTAGTAGGTAAACATGAATGATTTGGAATATTTACAGTACATTGCAAGTTAGCATATTGTTCAACAGTGCAATTTTCAAAGGGCACAAGAGTCGTAAATCAACCAATACATATTGAGACAACAACTCGCACATAGCTAGAATGCGTAATACAATAAGATATATCTTACTAGAACAGTTCTCATTTCTTTCTTCAGAGGTAAAAGTATATATTGTTGCTAGCAAATTCGAAACTTGGGTGAAGTCTATAGTATACATTTTTTGTTTAACGTATTTTTTCACTTACCTTGAGAAACGAAAACGAGGATGGATGCTGGATCTGCATTGGCGGCTTTACACTATAGTCACAAGATGAAAAAATAAAAATAAAATTTCTACTTATGCATACTCAAAGTAAACATCTTATTTTTCCATAAAATAAAATATTATTTTATATACCGTGTAATTTCCTGAGTGAGATAGATGAGCCTTCCTTATTATCAGTCTTGAATGCGTTTTACCTGCCCCAGGCTCTGTGTGAACGGTCAGCTCTGGGCTACTCATGTAATTTATCATCCGGTCATTGTGGTACCAAAAGATATACTCTGGTGGCTTCGGGCTCTACACACAAAGAATATCAAAAGAGAAAGAAAAAAAATTACAATGCTGAATCCAACCAGGCCCCGGCTTTCAGATGCGTATAAATATTATTTACATGAATGAATGTGTAGCACCACACGCGAGAACAAACTGAGTAGCCCTACATTCGAAAGTGAGAAATGTGAGCTTCTATTGTATATTCTCTAAACAAAATCGCCAACACATATTATACTACGTAGATACATAAGTATATTTTTCATTCACAGAAATTCATACCACGCGAGAATGTACAATGAAGCGAGCAAAATGTAGCAGAGGGGAAGCCAAGGAAAACTTTTCTTGCTTTTTCATCATCATCTCGCAGAACCAGATGTAGTACATTGTCATGCATTCTAAACTAAAACATGTATGAACATGCTTAAGGTACTTTCCATTCTAATCATTACTAACATCATATCACACATCATGTACCTTGTCCCAGGTCACAGATGCAATTTGCAAGCTGGAGAAAGCTTCTCCTTTCTTTCCTTCATGTTTTTGAGGTTTCACTTAACTTTTCCTTTTTCATATTATATCATAACCTATCTTTGCAAAAATAGCACAAGAAAATATATGAGCTCACACGCAAGCCATATACATAGGTAAAAAAGGTGTAGGCGAGGTGCCATGTGCCATACCATCACCATCATAACATCCCATCAGTTCTGACTGGAACTATTTCAGAAGTAACACAATTCCAGTTTCACTTTACTCAAAGCACTATATATAGCACTATTTATATATTATACATCATTATCTCGACCAGAAAGACACCAAAATGCTGTTGTATTAACCCAGTAATAGTAATAATAATAATACTGAGGAACAGTGATGGCGAAGTTGATATGATCATGCCCTTGTTCTGCTACTTAAAAACACACACGTTGTTGGTAATAGGGAAAGATATGAAAGGAGCAATCTTGATGCATAAATATTTCAAGAGAAAATGGTATTAAAAAGGTTGACTACATTCTCTTCAACCTTGTGTCCGTGTAGTTCATACACACATAGTGCAAGTGCGGGTGTAGAAACATTATGATTATTATGAACTACGGGTTATAGTATGGGATACACATACATATATTGTTCAGCGTGGAACCACCAGCCTAATATGTTGGGTTGAACAAAGTATATAGCTATCCAACTTCTGATCTAATCATTGACTGACTATCGTCATGACCAATTTGCCGTCTTGTCATCGTAAATCATTGTATCGCCCCTTTCAGCAATAATGCATGAATATATATGTATTTATAGGTGTAAGCATAACTAGCTTTAGTAGATGCTTAATGGTGGTCGAAAATCCATGCGTCATTTTCCAAGAGTCTATCGCAAACCGTGTTTAATAATATGTATTCCTTAGTTATGTTATGGAACAATATATGAATAACCATTTTGTTGGTTAAAGGTTCTGTGGTAAAATGGGGAGGTCAAAGTGATAACCGCTAAAAGGAATCAACAGCAAAGCTAGTATGGCTGAACAAAGTGAAAATGAAAGAGAAAGTAATATGTGAAAAGGAAAGGTTTTCCGCTTGTGTGGCACTTGGCAATGACTTCCTAGAATAAAAACATTTGCTCATACTCGTGTAAAGGGAATAAATATTCATGCACATTATGCATTTAGTAGCTTTACTACAGCATCCAAATGTCCGATTGTTATATTTTATACGGTATGACAGCAGCAATGTTGTAGCATATAGCTTGTCAAAATTGACCCTGGAAATTTATGGGAACAGCGATTGGGAGATGGGGAGTTGTAGTAAAGCACATGTGAGCCCACATCAATTTTCGTTTTACCACCCGCATGAAAGTCATTAGGATTGTTACTGCATCATGTCATATTGTTTATCTAGATGAATATATTGCCTACTATAAAGCTCGTAATAGTATTGGTAGCCTAGGATGGAATGCACACATCTCACATCACATTAGTTCAATTTTCTGCAAATTTGCATGCACATTTAATATTAAATTCTCTTGTATATTTTTTTGCATCATGGGCAATTCCTTTCACAAGGCATGTAGTGAATGTCCGCTGCTGACTTATCCTTGGCCAACTCTCTCCTGACATTTGCTCAATTTTTCTAAATTTGCTCAAATGCCTTTGCTGCATATTATATTTACTACTCCTAATTTCTGAATGATGGAATAGAAGCTCAAGTAAAATGCAGCTCATCTCCATTATCTCTATACATATAAATTGTCAGAAGATTTGACCCACCAACAAAAACTATCCTCTCTGTCAACTTTAATATATCAGAGTCAGACGATTCAAATCTATGTGCATTATTAAAAAAACAACAGAATTCCAACACACAAACTGATACTGGACAAGTTTACTAACCATGACTGATAATTGTGACAAATACATCATGGAATGCAACGAATGTATAGCACAACATCAACTTCTGACAATTCCAAAGCTAAACTCTTTCAAAATTTGGAGCAAGGATATCAAGAAGTACAGCAATTATAAAGATCAAAGGACGGAATGGGAAAAACAACATATAAACCCATCATGAAAGACGGAAAGCCTATTGCACAAATGTATGAGAAACTCAATTTGCACTTGTTTTTGTCGTACCGTGTGTCAAATGAAATTTTAATGAAGTCATCCACAATAAGTACCTTCGTACACGTCATGTATTATGCATACATGTTAGTTTCAGTGTGTATAAATGATATATATATATACCTTTACATATACTTATCTACATTCAGAGTTTTCTTTTGTGTACCCAGTTGCATTTCCTCCGTTTTCTTTGACGATTTAAAAAGATTTTCAAGGATTTCCCAAGACATAATGTTACGCACAAGGTCCAACCTTTTTGTAGTATGTCGGTATATAAGTGAGACATGCATATAAAGAATCTTTTAGTAGAATTACAATGTAAACAGCTTAAAGTGGTAGTGTGTGCGTTACGTTGCCACATTGCGTAAGCAAGCATCAACAACATCAAATAATCCTAGGAACACGGCATTTGATAAAGAAGTGAGGTGTAACTACAACCAAAAGTATGGTAAGATAACAAGCGTATGGCTGAAGACGCATTTTTTCTTGTGAAGGAACTTAAGTCAATTTACAAACTGTCCCTGGAAAGTGGCAACAACGACAGAAAAAATGGAACTTTTTGAGGTCCTCTCTTTTCTCCTCATTTATAATACGTAAAAGACAACACATACATCTTTCATCATGCTGATGTTCCTCACCAAAACAACTTATATGTATGTATGGTACGTATTACAATAAGGATTTTGTCCCCTTCTTTTTGGCCCTCTTTTTACTGTTGTGTGATGCAAGTATTCCCCACCGCTATATAACGTTATATACCCTCTGCTTTTGTCTCCAAAATTTTTAGTGACTTTTTAAAAAAAGAACCGAGACAGGAAAAGGGAAAGTGCGTGTTGTGTATCGAATTTTTAATATTTCATCGACATTCGGAGCATGTTTCCTCTGGGGTCTCGTCTTCTCTCCTGTTTCTTGTCTTTTCTTGTCTCTCCATTTCACTGACTCTGAAGCATCATCATGTGATGTTCATCATCATCATCAAGAACAACATCACATCAGCAAAACGAAGTATCAACATCGTCATACACTCAACTTGTCGAACATATTTTTTTGATTTCTCAAAGTTTTCAAAACGATGAACAAGCTTTCTGATATGGAAAAGTGGCTTTTTATCCCCTAACAAAAATGAAATGTTCATCCACGTTGCAGTACAAGTTTATTTATATGTATATATATAACATCCACCTTTTATATTGGCCTTATCCTTCATTGACCAAGTTGTTGTTTTAAAGGCATTGCTTTTTCATGCTGATACAGCATCATCATCATCATCATCATATGTGAGTAGGGCTAATGCATAAAGTACATTTTCGTTTTCCGTGTGCTTTTCTCTCCCTCTTTTTCTTTGTCTGTGAAGCCAAAAGTAGGTGGAAACTTGAGGGATACAGGATATGTGCGATTCTCAAAGGTCCTCTGTTCCTTTTCTCTGCCTGATGTGAGTGAGTGAGTGAGATATACACTTTTAGTTTCTGTACATTATCCATCCACACAGACCTAAAAGGGTAGGCCACTACACACACACACACTATCAGTCACTAAAACTGGGGAAAGTAAAAAAAAGTGTGTAGCTTCTGTGCTCAGTCTTCTATGAGCAATGAAGTTGTAGTGAGTGGGCAACTTTTTCATATCTAAATATGTAATGATCCTCCCTCAGCAACTTTTCTACAGAGAGAGAGAGAGAGAGAGGAAAGACTTTACTTAGAATGTATCATCATCAACGGAAAATAAAAAGTCTGCAGCTTCTTTCCCTCTGTATCCTTAACCTTATTTATTCGGACTTGAAGTACATATTTACGGCTTACATTTAATCGCACACTTCTATAATATGAAGTGACCCCATGACGTTATACGAAAGTGATCCCATGAAACTATTGTACCTTACTCAGGATTTTCATCACACAAAGAAATGAAAATGACACTTTTTAAAAGAAACATTGAATCAAATATATTTTATGTTAACAATTACATTTGAACATAAAGATGTATAAATTGAGTAATATACATGTAAGCAAGAAAGAGCACTTGCAATAACATGTAACTTGATACTCATTATTGTCATAAACATCTGCCTGTACATTAATGCTTCTCCCAATTTCATAAGTGAATGAGCAGCACCGAATTTTTAATTATTTAATTAACATTTTAAAATGTTAGTAGTACACACTATCTGGCGGAGTCAATGAACAAAAAATATTTTACTTAATTAAAGAAACCGGAACCTCTAAGCTGAAGGACATAGACACTGAGAAGTATGTGTTGTAGTATTATTAGACGTGGTAATATTTGATAATGTAAAGGTGTGCTTAGTCTTTCGTGCAGTTGGCACAGAATGTATTCAGTCAAGTTTAATTGCTACGCTATTAATTATACGTTATTGTTACGTTATTAATCATAATCGATCCTGGGCTTATCAATGATTAAGCATACAGTTAGGTTGTAGATAAGTAGTATCTAACACCGCGTTAAGGCATGACGTTAAAAAGTAGTCTCGTATGTAAGTCATACGAGCTAACTAGCTGAGATAAAAAGTTTAACATTTGAGCCTAAATACAATCCGTGTCACGGGCTGTATTCCTAATAGGAATTTCCTTTGTAAGTCTAGGAAACTTTGTGGAATCATGGCCTAGCGTCAGGAGAAAACCTTCCTTTCACCAATCATGTCAAGGGACATTCACCCCGAGAGAGCAACTCACGTGGAAGGAAGAAAGTGAGCTTGATCTTTCTCGCTAACATTGTGCTCACACACATCTACTCACTAAACTTTGTCATAAATATATCTGCTGTAGTAAAGATATCTACTAATTAAGTGCACTTCTCGAACCTCAATACTATTATAGTTAGTAACATCATAACATTAAAGCTAGCAAAAGCGATCATTCCGAACGCTCGAGAAGGTGTTACTAGGTTAAGCTATTAATTTTAGTTTATAATAAACAATTGGTTAAAACCCCATTGTTGACCCTCACGATTCAAACCGAATCATTTCAGTAAGCCAGATCTAGTGAGGTGAAATAATGCACATCAGTCGATAAACAAACAATTTGACTGGACGGATTCGTCCTGCACCTGTTCCGGTTATTAAAAACAATATTTGTGTAGGCATGTGTTGGAGAAAACTTTTTTGTCATTCCGGAGGCTAAAACAATACCAATTCTTCAAAAGCGTAAGCGAGGAAGGCCCGCTAAGGCCAAGGAAGCTCTGAAAGTGTAATTATAGCAATTTAATAAGCTGTTAAAAAAATTTAATCAGTAGGTTTTCCATATAAAACGATATTATGCCACGAAATTTAACAAAAAAAGTAAAGTGACAATGTGTAATTTTAAAGTGGAAATTTCTACTAAATTTGTTTATAAATTTTTTAAAAAAGTGTAAAAGTTTCATGGGATCACTTTCACATACAATCATGGGGTCACTTACTATTATATAGGCGTTGCGTTATATATAAGTCCATATTTACTTTATACATGTTCACATGTTCATGCAACACGAATAATAAATTCGAGCCTACATTATTACTTCATTTTCTGCTAGAAGCGATGATGATGATGATGATGACGATGCTACAATACCGGACCACTTATGCATAATTCACGATATGGACTGGTTTATGCAGTGCTTTTCCCTTTTTACGTAACATGATTCTAGAAATCCGTATTTTAGTTTTTTTACCTAAACCAGAAAGTAAAGTCGTATAATATTGTTCAACTGCATATTCCACTTGTGTCTCTATATACTTCCTTCCTCTCTTGTTTGTTCCCCCATACATTTGGATTTCCTCATCCTCTACAAAAAAAAGTATATTTTCTGTTCTTGGTAAGTTGGTGTTGGTAGGTGCTTTCCCTCTTTTGCATTTTTTGTCGGTGTGTGCAATCACGTCGTGTCGGATTCCCTGCTCTGTCGCGACTTTTTCTTTTGTACTCTTATTTTTTTGCATAAAGATGTACGAATTGTATGGAAGAATTATGTATCTTTAAATAATTCTAAAAGTTTAAAAAACTAGTTGTAAAACACTAGTGGACACGAAAAGTTTCTCCAACGGCTTTCACCTCCTCCTCACATAATGAGAACATTGTATAATATCCACATATGAGCCACACACCGTCTGTTTGCCTTTCTACTTTTGCTTTACTTTCATTGTTCGAGGAAAGAAAGAAAAGGATAAATAAATGGAGTTTTTGTTCCATTTGCCTTTCCTCCCTTTTACACTACCACTCCATATACCGCTGTTTCATGGACTCTCACAGTGAGTGAAAGATGTATTTAAATTGGGAGTGTAATATATACTGTTATGCCAGTTCCCCATTGTGAATATGTCGCATGGAATGGTAGTAATGAAAATCAAGAAAATGATGTCACTTTTCGCCTTAGCTTAGCGGGCCAACTATAACTAAGAGGTAAACTTTACAAGTGTACAATATGTCGGTTGGAGCCCTGCAAATGTAATATTTTTTATGTTTTATTATGTATGTAACTGGGCCACTAAAATATGTTTTTTTCTTTTATCTTTATTCTTCTAAAATTATATATTTTATGTAATAAATGTTGATAGTTTAAATACGAGCCCGAAGAAAGAAAATTCTTGTGCATGTAGAATATTTCTACACTGCAAAACAGGCAGAAGATGATGCGCAGTGGGGTATAATGAAACAGGTTTGGTATCAGTAGCAGTCCACATTACAATTTATCCGGAGGCTCGCTATATATTAAAGTATATAGTTTCGGAAGCGTAGAGTACAACAAAATGTATGTATTAGGAATTTTACAGGCTTGCTGGACCTCATATAAATATAAGGCATCCTATCATCACGAGGAGGGCCAGGTTTTTAGTAGGGTACTAAGGAACTTTTTATGATTTTCTACACAAAAAACGTTTTGACTCAGCAGGAATAAACAGAAAAGGGCTGAACTTCCTCTTTTTTGTTTATCCATGCTGCATATTATTCGACGCTTTAACACAATGAGATCGTGGGAGAAAAAAAAAGAAATAAAAATTTAAAAGATCGAGTTAAATTTAAAGCATAGTATGGAGTAGTAAACAAGTAAAAACAAAGGTTCCTTCATCCTTGCTCCTTCTACTAGACAATTCTATTTTGAGGCATGACGGCTCTCCCCGAATCATGTGCTCATTTCATTTTATTACTCAAATTTTATTAATACAATCTCAGAAGGAGTAATGGATTTAATGTTACGCTCATGCATGGATACATACATGCCTTTCCCCTCTGTATATATAGACAGTGAGTTAGTCATGCATTCAAGCATGCTTTCTCAAACAAAAGTATTTAGATTTTGATGGTTTTTGTGTGTGTGTATTGTATGTATACCTATATACACATCCGCGTTTTATATGTATGAAGTGATGTGATGAGCCGAGTTTTTACACGACATTCATCCTTAACTGAATCACTGGAATTAGTAGTGGCTGCACACAGAATATTCCTATGAAACTGCACTCTAATTTGCTCACAATGGAAATAATTAAATTCTACTTGAGCTACTAAATACTTCTCTACAATATCTAAACTCAAGACAACCAAGCACACACGGTAGTATAGTCGGCACTGCTACTACGACAGACTACAGTGCGTACAACTCACACTTTTATTAGTCACATTGGATGGATATAGGAGGATACATTAAGACATACTGCTGCTGCTGCTACTGGAGGAACCGTCGTGCACTTTCACAAAGTACACACAAAAATAGTAGTAACAAAATTGCGGAAAAAGTTTCATATCACCGCATCAAAGCAAATGAATTTGTAGCTGGGAGCAATTTTGCTTTCAACGCGCGTTGATTTCCTCTCCCTCGTTATGTGTACACTTCTTCCTTACACGACTTTCACTTTAGAGCTTTTTACTTGGCTGTCACTTCCAAATCCAAATTATGCATACGGTTTTCAGCTTAAATCTTACACTCCCACTTCAGGCGTTGCATTACAGACACTGTCGCATTTGAGTATTTGTAAGCGACAGCTAGCCCAAGATTATATTATAGTGTATTCTGTATAAAATATATCCTCCTTCCCTGCTCAATCCTTATTTATTTTTACAATTGAGCAGCAACGCAGAACCGTTTTAATGAGGAGACAAAGCAGTTATATCAACATCTTACCAATTAATATTCCGTCCAAGGAAAGGCAAAAGCTTCCACAGTTTTTTTTCATCACTTCTTGGTGGAAATTAGTTCCATCCGTTTGTTCATAATATACTTACGAGTTTTTTTTCTTCGTCTTGCATGATGAGCTTAAGTGCACAAAGCATGCACACACACAAGTGTATGTACTACGCGCGACCAAAAAGGCATCCCGGACTTGAGTTTTTTTTCACATCGCATAATATATTTTTCTTTTACAGAAAACGTAATGCTGAAGAAGCCTCTCCATTTTAATCCCAGCAGCTTCCATTTTTAAGTAGGGGAGGGCGTGCATGCACCCACTAACAATGAATGTTTTGATGCTTCTCATCGATAAATATATTTCTAAGGACCTTGGAAGACGAAAAAGAAAGATATCTAAATATTTTCTCTGCTGCTGTAGGCTATCACTTAAGGTTTTCTTTGAGAAAGTGAGATTCTAGATCCTGGAATTTTCTTTAAAGCCCTACGTTTTTAAGTATTCTGGGCATCCACTTTCTTTCATAAGCTTGTTTCGCCATTTAAAAACCTTCTTACTCCAAACATATACATACATCAGCAGTAGAATATGCAGTACGCGTACCACAACATGTACATATATATATGTAAAAAGTATGTAAAAGTTGCTAACTTCAGAACTGGATGGAAAGAAGCAACTAATACCTATACGCATTTTACTACGAAACCACACCACAGCTTCTACAGAAAGAAGCTTTTGGTTACTCTAACGGAGCTACTAAAAGCTCAAAGTTTCCGCAACTATTTGGATTGTCTCTTTTAAAATATTATGGTCATGATACCTACTTACTCACAGAGCGGAATCAACACAGCTACACCCTGTTTTTCGGATCTCACTACTTTTCTCTTTCCAATATATGCCTCCAGCATATTTCCCCATATTTTATTTGCTAAAGGGGAGAAAGTGAAAGAAAAAGTAGAAACTACTTTGGAGTAAAAAGTAGGAAAAAATACAAAGTATAATAGTGTCAGAGTAGATTGGGTATATATAGCTTTATGTATACCAGTACCTAAAATCTATCATACTTTGTTTCTTTCTTTGCACACATACCATGTAACGCAATGTCTTTCCTTTCTTTAAGAGATCGACCTTGCTTCATCACCATCCTCATCTTTCTTCCTCCTCCTCATCTTCATTTCCATTGTGAGCACTGGGAAGGTCTATAATGGAAAGTGTAAAAAATATAAATCTTGAATGGTGGGGTGGTATAAGACCTGAATCTAGTGATATGCCTGCCACATAATATATATAGTGTCAGCATATATAATGTACGGTAGCACATGAAAGACAGAAAAAACTGGAGATGACTGCGGGGAAAAAGAACAGGAAAAAGTGTCAGCTTGGAAAAAAGGAGGAAGTGAAGTACTCCTCCACCAACGAAAGAAAAATCATCGTAACTTAAGAAAACCTTGAAAATCTAATGGAATCACAAAGAAAATGTTAGATGCCAGCCATTCATGCATTTGGAGTTTCAAGTGACTGATGTTTGCTCTCTTTTGTTCAGTCTCCCTACCACATATTTTAGGTGCAAGGTAAACATATATTGCAGTATAATGTACGCAAGTGTACGCTTTGATTCTTATAAAAGAACCTATGGAGGTCTATCATTCTTACATTGAGTGTGGTAAAAATCTCTTCTTCTTTTTTATCTTCAAACATAAAAGTTACCTAAGAGCCAACTGATACACCAGGAAAACATTTCCAACACCGGTGCGCATTGATTGGATGATGACGCAGGGTTAGAGAAAAAAAATAGCTGTCTTTTTTTGTCGATGAGAATTCGTGTATGATATGATGTTGATGTTAGGTCTGGAGGGAAATGAATGAGGGAATCGCGTGGAAAGAGAGGAAACAATGAAAGAAGATTGAGGACGCTGTGCAAGTTTGCAAGTGTGGTCGTTTTTAAGGATCGTTGGTATATAGAAATCATTTTTTTTGCACAAGCATTTGCCACCAATTCTTCAACCATGTTTTTACATAGTGAGTATTTTCACAAACACCACATTGCACTGGGAATGATGATGATGCGTCGAATCCTCAAATCCTCACATGAAAAAGTTGCTTTTTATGTTCCTCTCACTTTTCATATGGCATCTCAAAGCCATAACGGCTAATTACACTCAGATAACAATGCACTTTATGAAAACATGAGAAACTATTCAAGCATTTTTTTAGCTTGCAAAGATGAAACGTTGGTTGTTTTTCCTTTGTCGAAACATTTTCTGCCATTTTTGGCAATATTGATGAAAGCCCGAAAGCTCATTACATTGCATAAAGTAGAGAGTAAAGCTGACAGTGAAGCAATTTGGAAGATATGAAAACGTTTGCGTTGTTCTGTTCCACTACTCCCAGGAAATAAAAACTTGAGTTGAGTAGCTTTCTCATCATGCTACTATGTAGGTACATAAAGTATGTATACAACATGATGATCAAGTTAAGGATAAATGTGAAAACAAGCTGCTTTCCCCATGATCACTTGTTACAGATATGGCCTGTTGACGTGTCGAATTTCACTAAAGTAGCTGGAATTAGCTCATCTCCTACTCCTACTGTATCAGTCAACAATTCCTGTTACGAACAACATAAGTTTTAGAAGGAAAGGAAGGGACAAGAGATGAAGTTTCGCATCGTGGTAGTTTGTGAAGCAATCAAGTGCACGAGAATATATAGCGCTATGCTAGCAAGAGTAAGGTTAAAAAGGTCAAAACGGAAGCATGCTAGATGTAAAGAAGCGTATGCACGCGTTATCTCTTTTCTGAAATCATTCCGGGACTCCTTCTCCTAGTTTTTTTTTTCAGAGTAATTCAGTCACTAGATTTCTCATATTACGCGTACTTTTTTTTCTTTGAACAATTCCCCAACCCACTCAGCTCTCTCTATATATATACTAATAGTACTCGTTGAATAATAATATCTAGGTTATAAGAACTACGACTGTTCAGTGTGTAACCTCTGCGTTGAAGTAAAGCTGGAGAAAAAGCGGAAGGAAAGAAATGAGTTTCAGTGCCTAAAACAATTCTTATCATCATCATTCCCTACGTCCCATCTTGTTTAGGTTGTTATAATCAAACTCTACATTGGCCTTGGGATTTGGGAATATAAAAAAGTGGAAATGCGGTTGGTCGTGATATAGAGGAGTTTCATGACCAAACCACGGAATGCTCCATTTTCGCTTCAATGATGATGAACATGATTGAGATAGGGAGGGCTTCCTGTGGTAGTACATTTGCTTGGCAAATAAAATATTACGCATTTAGGATGCCATTACACAGAGCAAAGCCCCCGTTGTAAGCTGCTGAAAGAAATGATGAGGATATTTTGTAGCAATAAGGTAGTCTTAAAATTAGCTCTATTAATCGATTTAACGACGCACTTACACACGTGTAAGTTTACGATTATTTCATCAAAGTTTACTCTTTGCGATTGCTTTTTAAGTTTTATCATCGTGTACTAAGCTTGATTAGCGTCAATAAATGTACATTTTTTAATATTTTAAGTAAGATTGCTAAAATTCGAATGCAATGATCCATAACACAATACAACATTGAATAATTTGGCTTACCTTTTCAACAATACAAACGAGATTAATTGTGCTGCCCTCCTCCACATGATACTCACCCTGACCAAGGATAAATGCCTCAGGAACGGCAATAATTAGATGGACGTAAAATGAGACAATGCCAGTTCCAGTCGATACCTGAAAGTGAGATCAAAGAAGTATTAAAATCGTGACTGATTGATTTATGTATAACAAATTCGTAAGACCGCAGCTCAATGACCACCACCAAATCATGACACACGGATGCTTAAGGGCTTACAGTATAAATTGGAATTCCTGATTGTGTCATCTAATCTAAATAATAGTATATATGAAGCAATAATTTTGATGGGATCGTAGTATGTGAAATTCGTTTGACTTATCACACTACCAACAAATAAAACCCTGAGTTGCTACATACATAGAATTGCTTGTAAGCACAAGTCGTACACATGGATGATGATCATGAAAATTGTCATACTTTGCAGTAATATACAAAGTTGTACACATATACCATCATATCAATTGGTGAAAACACTGGTGCACGTTTTCGCAGCATTTCAAGCACGATGTGTTGTTACGAAGTGAATATATAGATAGGCGGATGCTAGTTCATTGAGCCGTGGAAATGATTATCACAGCCCATAAAAGAGAAGAGCATGTGAAAGTCTGAGAATAGTATCCACTTAATTTATCTATATTTTACACAACAACGACGACCATGAGACGGCAACAGCGGTTGGAAAATCATGGAAAGGATGTATAGTGTCATAACATAATTATACATTTTGCAATGAAAATGAACCCAACCTAAATCTACATGTATTTCGCAAATACTCCCGTCTATACCTATATAGATGGAGTCCAAAAACTTACATCCGCATTCACATAATATTATAGTAGATTGAATAAGGAGTGTAATAATAGTAATAATCGTGTAATGTAGTGCTTACAAGACTTAACACAACAGCAACAACAACACTGATTTTGGGATACCTTTTTCTCACGGCGCCATTAAGTCTGCTTTAAATGCACAATTTCATAAAAATGGTTGTCCCCAACCAAGTCCTAAGGCTGATTTCAAAACCAAGTTTCTGTTCCATTTATATATGGATGTACCTACTATTATTACGTGTTTGCTGCATTTTATAATATAATCATACAGGGCAATTTCTATTCCTCGGCCGTAACAGCGTGGAAATAATAGGAAGTAAAACAATTTCAGGCTCTTGACAGCTTACTTAACGCCAACACACACAGTGTACTTTACGTTGTGGGGGCACAATCCCGGTCAGATTCTACATGTAATTCTCATATATGCCATGCATGTTGTTATGTAGTTAGCAGCTCATGCAATATACTTTTCTATTTTTTAGGAAACGATTCCGTGGAGCCCCTTGGCTTCTTGTTTATAGGTATGTACACAATATATAGGTACCTAAAAACCTTTTCTATTTTGTCTCCCGTTTTGTCTCTCGTCTCTTTTCACACAAGCTGTACTTGAAGCGAGGAGACTGAAGACTGGTAGCATGGCATGGTCCTACTACAAAGCAGTGTGTACAATGAGCATTATCATAATCATAAAATTTTACACAGTTCATGGCACACACGTTCTTCCTATAATTCCTTGCATCATGATCATCGTCATCATCATGATCGAGTAACAAGACGAGAACGTCGTGTAGCAGCGGAGCTATAGCTAGTAGCCCCAATACAAAATACAAAAAAAAAAGTATGGCCTGAGCATGGATGTAATATGTTGCTTTGAAATTCGGAACTCTCTGCTCTCTCTCTCTCTCTCTCTGTTTCACCAGCTGTACATGACATGAAAACATGGGAAACTTTCATATCACATGATATTACAAAAAAGTGTTATAATAATATAATAATCACATCCATCCAGTATTTTATTGGAAGAAAATGCAGAGAAAGTGGGATCATATGAAAGCATAGTAGCATATAATACACGAGCACAGCTCTAGTCACCACCACTGCCAAGTATATGGAGAAAGCAACACGAGAAAATGAGGAAGGAGGGAAAACACACAGAAAATCGACACAAACCATGTGGGTGTGAAGTATATACAATATATGTCCAATAAGTACATAACATGGATAAATATCAGTGTACACAGTTTGGCTTCATTCGTTTGCAAATAAGTTTTGGTATACAAATGATAAAAATGGCAAGTAAGCAAAAGCACATGGACTATATACATTATGTATATAAGATAGAAAGTAACCAGAGACCTCGTCCTGGGAATTGAACCATTTTCATGATGATGCAGGCCTGAAATAATTTGTGTAGGTATCCACATAGCGGAAGAGGATGGTGGTGTTGGTGACAATGACAGGAAAAGCAAAGCTACTCACTTTCCTTCTTTACTACACAACAACACTTTTCCATTTGATATGCAATAGTATATACTTATACTACAAAATATAGGGATCTTGCTTATATATACTACAACGTAAACTTCATTCTCCTGTCGTCTCCATCCCAGGAAGAAAGAGAAGAGAAAAAAGAGAATTGGACCTGTTCCCAAAAGAAAGCCTATGGGATGGAATGGAGAAACCAAAACCAGTGCTGAAAACTTGAAATGCAGATTCTTTCCACAATATCAACAATAGAACATAAGGAAAGGCTTTGTGGGCTGGCAAGTTTTTTTCTTTCTAGTGTCACTTGTTTACTTTCTCCAAACAATATATATATATTTGGTGTACATGTGTGGACACATAATAAGCAATATATACTTTATGATATCATATCATGTCATACATACGCTTCCTAACTATATTACAGCAGATTAGAAAATGCAGCTGGGGAGTTTTGTTCATAGAATACGGAATCTCTGGAATTTCACTGAGAATCTCTTTGACATTGTGCATCATACTACCACCTTGGTTTTATTAGATGATGTTAAGTTTGTTGCATTATGTTGTTCCAGGTAGCAATTTCCACTTTTACTACTATAGTAAAGCATTTTACCTGGAGACTACTAAAAACTAAATTACACATCATCACCTTCATGCTCACATATGAATGAACGTACAGAGATGAAGCAAAAGTGAAATGGAAATATAGGATATTATACTATATAGTTGTATATATTTCTGCGGATTACTTTACCAGACATCATGTTCTGTAGTGTTATGTGTCCATGTCCGTGGCCTAGTTTCCCAGTTGTCTAATGTTGATCTGGCGAATTGGGGAATTCAGAAATGAAATTGGGTTTGATATGACACAAACAGTGGAATAAGTTAGTAGAGGGCTGAACTCAAATTAGAAGGGAAGAGCCAGGAAGTGACTTGGCAGAATGAAGACTTTTCACTTCTCTGAGTTGGTTTTGGTGTTCCTCCCTAATGATAATGACACTATACATAATTTATCAACTTTCCAGTTTCTTTCATTGCTTCTCTCATTCATAGTATGAAGCGAACCCATTTCCCCCGTTTATTTTTCCGGACTGGGTGAAACAAAAAACTATACGGAGTGAATTTGAGAAACTGCATTTTAGTGGAGCTCAGTAAACCCTTTGCGTGCAACTTTAACATTTTAATAACTCTATACCAAGCTATATAGCAGCTAAAAGGGAAAGTAAAAAGGTTTTGCAAGTTGTACTTACGTAACAAGACGTATCACTTCAGGGTTTAACTTATTTCTTAATCCTTTCGAAAAACTTTAAGCATTTGTTGACTCAGCTGGGTTTATTCCCTCATGTTTCCTTTTGTGTAATTTCTGTTTTTATTACAAAGAATTGCGGTAACCTGCCTGTTAAATGGTTGTACGTGTAAAATATACACAAGGCCAGACCAAGTAATAATAACAGTGAAGCACTTGTGAAAGAATGGCGTAAAACAGTTTTGAGAACGATTAACATTAATTGGTATAATTTAATATTTCATGGAGACGGCTCCTTCCCGGAAAAATGGAAATTTTCATACACATTGTTTCATGCATCTCTATCCCGTCATTCTGTGTACATTTTTTACATGTACGTGTGTCTCGAGTGGAAAGAAAAACATATTTTGTACGTTTTCCCTTTGTCTGTCAAGAATTAAATATGGATGTAGTCATATCTAATAGAAGAACCATGTATTTTTCATTAAACACGTCACACATCAAATCATCATGCACGTTACAGCAAGCACAGACAAGGGAATATTAAGAAATATGTGGTGGTATATTTGCAGTTCCCTTTGAATAATTCCCTAGAAGACGGTCTTTAAACTGGAGAAAGTACAAAGGAGAATTTGTACATACGTACGTAATGTCTATATATTGCTTCAATGTCTGTCTGTGTGCCCGTCTGAGAACGAAACTGCAACGTGATCTTAAAGGATAGAAAAGATGATATAGAAATGGAGATGATGAGGAAGATATACCATGTGTGTATTTGTACGTGCCACAGACTTTTTCTGGAGCTTAAGTAATTTCCCCAGGAAAATAAAATGTACACTGATATCTCTCTGTATATGTGTATAAAGTTGTGTGAGTATAACTGAAGGAGAAAATACTTAAGCTTTTGCTAATGAAGCTTAAAAGGAAGGAAGAAAGACGTAAAAGTTATGGAGAGATGAAGAGATGTTTTTACAGCTGACAGGGACAAAGGATGGGGGTACTTAAACCAAGGACACACGTACTTACTTACTACTTCACTCTTCTCATCTCATCTCTTCCCTAAAAAAGACTATGAGGAGCACACACTTTGTCTTGTCGTTTTAGAGAGGAGACCAAACTAACCACTACTATACAAAACGGATCTGGGGAGATATCTACTAGACCTAGAAAATAAAAGTTAAATAATAAGTAAAGCTAACAAACTGCAGGATTCCACTTGGGTCATTTATAAATCTTGATAATTTTAGCAATTAGACATTTTGGGGGCTAAAATGAAATTCGTGTGATACTTTGTAAAACCAACAACTAAAACTAATGTAAAGTCATGTATAAGTCAAGCCAATACTACAAATTTTCACGAGAGTGTCAGAGATTTTCCCAAAAACTTTTCCCTTGCTTCAATCCCCCTAAGAAAATCCATATACCTTTGTCTTCCTCATAAACTATGGTAGACTTTTGGTTGTAGTCTTTTACTGCTCACTCGTTTAGTTTAGTAGATTGCATTTTCAACTTGCATCCCAAAAATCACTTAAAACTTTCGTAATCGCCCTTGCAATCCACAGTTGCAGCAACAAAAGGAATGAATGGCTGGACTGGATTTTCGATGTTCAACCAAATAAATCGGATCGGTATTTATATAAAATGCAATACAAGAACAGGATGCTTATATATATTGCTTTGCTCACGACGACTGGACGATCCACCACAGCATCATATATATATACCATTTACTATCCTATGCTCTCTTTCCTCCCATATTATAGATTGCTTAGCAGTGTACATTGCATCATTATGTCAAGTAAAACAAATAGCTTCACATCTATTTCTCTCTCTGGTCTCGTACCCTATTGCAACTTAATTCTATGTTGCCCACTGAAAGTAATAAAGCATTTTGCACTAAAGCACAAAGCAACCCAAAGCCCCTACCACCAATATCCATATATATATTATCCCAATTCAGTTCAGTGGTGGGGAATTTCCTACTTTTTTTCCACCACCAATCCACACGGCATCACTCTCATCGTCCCACAAACTGCAAGCAAAGTATATATATACTGTTTCCATCGTCAATAACTTATTTTCTATAGGTATATCCACCTACATATTTTATGCATCTGGACTGGATCTAGTGGAAAGGAGAGCACGTTACGTTGAGGGTTGAGGGAAAAACCAAGCCTCTATCACATTCTTCTTATTTCTCCTCCTCCACCTCCTCCTTCATCTCCATCTTCCATCATTCCAATGTAGAAACAATAACTTTTAGAGTCTCTCTAGTATAGTTTCAAGTACACACTTTGCCACCTCACTTGGCAAATTGTTTCTCTCCATTTCACATCATTTTCTACGCCGTACGTTTTCCCAGATAAACCACCACCACCGTATCGTGGCACACACACCTACTAACTCTATACCTACCTGAAAGATTGGAAGACAAAAGAAAGTGAAAAGGTCCCACGAACCGGCCACCACCACCACACCACATGTAAATAAGTACAATATAGTTTTCATATGAAAAACGTGTTAGCAAAAGGAAACGTATCTAACAGATGGAATTTTTTTCTGGAGCTGCTTCATTTTAGCACACTTTTACAACCGCTTACTTACATTACATTCTTCAAGTCCAAGCACAAAGAAAAGCTGGCGTGCGATACCATTTCATGATTATACAAATAAGTATAGTAGTGCATGACGTGTACATGTACGAGTAGTTGAGAAACACACGCATATCCCATCACGTCATATGGATAGTGGCGGCAGCGGCATGCTATTTTGCAAAATGGACTTTGGGAGGTGGTATAGTGTGCTAAGAAGAGAAGAAGAGGGAAAGGAAACAAGAGAAAATAGGAAAATGAATGAATGAATGTTAAGACAAGAAAGAACAAAGTCGGGACTTAATTTGAATTTAATGAGTCATATTTCATTCTCCCCCATTTAGATCCCTTAGAGGGTTACGGCTATAAAGATTGGAAGAAAATGGCATCTGCTCCTTGTTCTTGTGTAGGCGCATGCATGCATGATATGATATAGTGTAATGTATATATTTTTGGGCCCTTCCCTTTACACACGCACTTTTGAATGACTGCCTCTTCCATGCCTGCCTATAATGTGTTTAAACAAGAGGAAAAGAGAGGAAGAGAAGATTGAGGTCAATTGCCTGAATGATCTGTCTAAAGCTTCTCGCTCTGTACACTTTACTGCAGTTTGCTTTGCTTTTTCTTCGCTCCGTCTATTACTTATAGGATCGTATACACAGCGTGATCGTGAGAATGTTTGGTTTGGTCGCTTCAGAACAGTTATAGAAACGCAACATTGCAATAACTACTACCCCCTTATAATATGGCCACTTGTACGGGCATCATTTTTTAACCCATTTTCCTCGCTATTTTCTCCCCGTTTTCGTGAACAATTTTTTCACTTCTTTGTCCTCACTGCCGAAGCTACATCAAATGTTTTACAACAAATACGTTGTGTAACTAATATGTATATAATGGAACGGGGTTGTGTTGGTTGTACGGAAAAAACTGGAGCATTAGACATTAGACGATTCTTTCTTGTAGCATCATTTTGTTGTGTGTACTACTACACTACACATATGGTATAAAGAAAAGTTTGTATGTGTGTAAGTACGAGATGATGTCATGAGCGTTTTACAATTTTGTACCTATTACAAGAATTCGTACAGTACACATGTGCCTAATATTATGTTGTGTTAAAAGTGGAGATCTCTCGTTTAGATCTGGGTTGACTGCTTCTTCTCTCCACTTCTTGCCCATTTTTTTTCTTGGTCCCTTGTGCAAAATCCTCATGTATATAATGCTGTGCTGTTGGCTATCTCTTATCCCTACTGTTTTCTTCCGGAGGACCACAAAATGTAGGTTCTTTTGGTTCTTCTTTCTTTCATCCGCTTTTCCTTTGGCTCTCAGTGAAATTTTCTTGTTACGCTTGGTGAATTTTATTTTCACATAAGTAAAGACATGTTGTAAGAAGCATGCAACATATCATGTTATATATAGGATACCACTTGCTGAGCTGAACTCTGTACATATTATTGCAGATTAGAAGTTTTTAGTGCGAAATAAATATCCTATGAGAAGAAAAAAAGGGCATAGCGGAAAGAATCTGGTTTTGAGAAACGGTTATGTTCTGATGATGCCTCTATGTGTAGTAAACTTATGTTTGCTGCCCTTTTCCTCACTCCCTTTTAAGGAACGTCATATCCCATATCATCATCGCCTTCTTATCACTCGCGTACATATATAAACAGTTTTGTTTAAGAAGAAGAAAAGGGCTTTTCACTCCACTCATCCTTATTCAAATTATGACATACCCGTAATATTTTGATGAGATTAATATCAGCCTTAAAAACTATCAGCATAGGAAGTTATGCTCATAACTATATAACCTTAAGAAAAATAGAGCAAACATGCTTCGCATTTTTATGTCAGTGCGTAGGAGACTGTTTCCTTATCTATTTTCGTATGTGTGCTCTTGAAAAAAGCTTGTTGCTCTATAAGTCATAACAGTTTGGAACGTAAAATTGGGTTGAGTCGCATTTTGTCGTCTTGTTGCTGTTGCTGTCATCTTAAAAGAAAGGTCAAAGGAAAGTTTAAATATAAGCCTATTTATATTTGTATGACAAAACCAACAAAGAAACAAATAAACAGATCAATCTGTGAGTCTTAATTCCTCAGAAGAGGAAATTAAAAATGAGTTTCTGAAGTTGAAGGTATATTTTGTTTTTGTTTACGACAAAAGTAAATCAGGAGTAACGAAATCTATTTAATTGAGAATTACATCACAACTCCTTTGGGAGTTCTATCATGCGATGAGATGCAAAGAGAATACGATCCAATACTTAATAAAAAAGAATTTGGAGAAAGTCACGTGGGAGTGTGTCAACAACTGTAGGAGAAAGTAATTAAAACTGGCTACAAACTGTGCTTTAGATAGGATATAAGAAAAATAAGCAATTTTTCAATATTGAAGATTACCTAACTCTCGTAGGCGTTATACAAACAAGTCTCAAACTCCATTTTCCATGTGTTCAATATATAACAACGTAGGAGTAAGTAAGCTTGCCAATGTTTATGTTCTGGAAAGCGGCATTAAGACATAAACCGCAAACTTTCTACCTCCATCCAGACTCCTTGTAAGCCTTGATACTTTTTTTTGATATCCGGCTCATACATTTGTCGTACTAAAACAAATATATTGATATCATAGGCACATTTCAAGTAAATAACGTCAGTTTAGCAGTTACTTTGTTTAAGAACAAATCACTTGTAGACCAAGGTAATGCATGCAAATTGTTTTTTTCACCGTATAAGTACATGCGTATATCATTGGTTTTGTGAGAGTGCATGTCAAATGAAAATGTCATAAGCATAAGCTGGATTCTTTCTGAATCAAAGACAATCATGTAAATACAGCAGGCGACTATAGTACAGCAATATAACCTTGAGCTGGCTGCTGCCTCTCTCTTTTTCTGTGTGTAGCATTCTCAACTGTGCCACTCACAAACTCGGTTGTTGGCTCTACTTCGTTGGAATACATAAGGGCAAGATCCAGCATGGACTAAAAATATGGGCTAAGCTGAACTAGCAACTGCATGCTTGAATGCATGAGTTGAGAAGATAATCAAAATAAAATACATACCGTTGTGTGTGCACTAGGAATAGTTCGAATACCGTTTTTGAGCAGCAAGAGGATTATTATGCTGTCCTCCTGTTAGAAAAAGTACCCGCCTAGCCAATCGTTTTGTGTTGTTGTACTGCAACAAAATTCAAATTCCAGAGAGCAAGTCTCACTTGAATTTTGAAACGGATCAGTGAAAGCAGCACGGACGCAAAGACCGTTGCTTGCCCAATCTAATGCCGTAGTTCTATTCCTCTATTCTATTTTTTGTTTGCGATGCAATGATGTAGTTGTTGCTCAATCAAAAATGTTTTTGAGGAGAGGGGAGAAGAGCAATGGATGAACTTGTGCATTTGCCCGCAAAAAAAAAGATTTTCTTTCTCTAATGATTTCACCATATGTTACCAGGCTGAAAAATATATATGTAGGAGCATAATTTGTAGCAATGTCCTTAATTGCGTCCAGCAAAATATAACTGCAATGTCTGCAATGCAAGCTTCCACTCCCACGACGTTTTTGACCTACTTTATGCATATGAAAACTCAATCACATACCGCAATGGCTAAGCTGAGCAAACTATATCATTTTTTAATGTGCACTAATCCTCTGGCATAAATGAGAATAGTAAAAACGCTAATAAAGCTGCGGATTTAATCTAAACGTTACTTCTATGTATGTGCATGGTATTTACTGTCAATTTGCGGTGAACAAAATCTAAATCAAGGATAGATACGTCTGACGGAAATGAGAGCACCAGTTTCATTTTGTGGCATAAAATGTAAGCATTATATAGCCTCTCTAGTGCACTCATCAACAGATAAACAAAAGATGATCACGCTTCCAACCCAAAACAAAGCCGTTCCTCTACAAACTCGACTTTACATTTTGAAGCACACGTATCATTGAACCGCATGTACAAAAAAAGTGTGATGAAAATAATACACCCAACCTTTTACCATTTTCTGAGCAGGAGCAAAGTTTATTGACCCTGTAAATTATCCAATCTAATCCCCATTTCATTAGCTATTCACCACCATATTTACCTCGATCCTACATAGTATCCAGTGGTACATCAACCCAAAATTTTAACAACAACAAATGTTTACTATTCCATTCAGCCTTGCTTTTAGGTATATACATAGCAGGTGCCTACGTATTTTCCTCTGAATCGCAGTGGTAGTCCATATATATGGCCTTAACCAATTCAAATTGAGTCATTAACTTGAATTTCATCCCATTTTCTCTTACTATTTACTTCTACACATATTACTACCCCTTGCAATCACCTTCTCCGAATAAAATCCACAAAATCCTATAGTGCTCCATAGCCTCTCTTCAGTTATCAACAGTATATTATATACTACATAAAACTACCACTCATGCCACTCAAGTGGGCCTTAAAACTGGGAAATGAATTAGTGAAAATGGGTATATCATATCCAGCTAAAATTACTAGAAAAGTACCAAGGAGCTCTTGAATGACAATACAGTTTGAACTTGAGGGAGAAAGAGAGTCCTATTAGTTTTAAAACGCATTTGCCGGAACAGCACAGCACGAATTTGGAGAATCAGTTTTCTAACATAGACTCTCCAAATTACTTTTACTAAATAATGAGTAAATCTATTGATTTTCCCAGATATTTTCATAAACACGTATATATTTATACTTACGAATCCATCTGGACCAAATCTGATACAAGCGACCTTTTTATTTTCACCAAAGACTCAGTGGTATATTGAATTTTTTATGTTATATAGGAAAATCGAACTAGCTTGAACAAAAGCTATATGCTCTTAATTGTATATATGTGTATATTACCAGGTGAAACGCAGTCGTAGAGCCTTTTATTACCTGTTTCTAAAGCTGAACTACCACTTTCATAGTTTACATTTACAATCGCCAGGAGAGATGAAAATAGCAGTAAAACATAATATTACTGCGTCGCTCCAAGGAATTGGCCATGAAGAGGAAAATTGAGGAATATAAAATCTACAAATTTTACAGTTCAGTAATTTGTTGAGTCAAGCATGTTTTAGGATCTGTTTGTAATTTTGACAGGATTTTAATACAATTCAGAGGGCAAATAGAAAATATTATGAGCACAATGCGATACGAATTGGAAATACCATAAGACAACATTCCTTAAGTTGTCATGAATCGTCGAATCAGACTCGCTACAAAAGAGGTTTGAGTCAAGCCAGGCCAAAGGTTATTTGGGACATTTTTCATCATTAATGTCCTTCAGTCAGTAAACACACACATAATCCATCGCAATAACAATTTTCGCAGCATTACACTTAGTGTTTTCTGCATAGCCGCCCTTGAAAATCTCATTAGGACGTTTTAAATTACAATACAATATATTTATAAAAAGAAATGGTTCATTCCAAGCTCAATTACTTTTAGGAGGGTACATAATTATTTGTCCTTTAATAGCCAGTATATTTATAACTAAATTGGTGCTGCTGTCAATGGCCCCTGTCATATATTCTCCAAATCCATAAACATCTGAAAGTCATTGAGTGAAATGTAGTAATTATCATGACTATATCTTGCTTTATCAATCTTATGACTTTAAAAAAATTGAAATACCTAGAGCGAAAAGCTATGATAATTCAACTGGAAACTTTTAGATTTTCCCTTTGAAAAGTTGCCACACAACTTCAGTTCTGGTTTGGTTACATAATCCAATCATTTTGAATATGACCTGTCATTTGAAATTGTATAAACCTAGAAACCTATATAAAATAGACAGTATAAAATATGGTTTTGCTACATTTTCAGAATGGACTGAATGGAAATCGTGAAGGTGCAATTATATCATTTTTCATTTCACGTGTAATAAATTGTTTTTTTATTTTCCACTAAATACGCCTTTTGTTTGACTTTGAGTGAAAGCTTTTAATTTTTTATGATGACAAGGGATGATTTCTTAAGTTCAAGTCAAAGTTGGACATGTGAATGACACTACGCAATAAGCTACACTAGGATTGATAAGCAAATTATTAGTGATGCTAAAGATAAGTGCTGAAAATATGACTGTCTCGATTGTTTGTGACCAATAATTACCACGATTTCTATATCCAGTCGTTTTATCAAGATTCACAAGAATAAATGTTTAAATGAAATTGAAGTAGGCAGTCAAGCAATTACAGTAACAATTAAGTTCGTCAGTTAGTGTCAATCCAGTGTTTAACTATGTATGCTTATGTAACCACAGATTATAAAACTGTCTGGTATGTCCGTAGCATATACATCCTAAAGTTGGTTCTCAGTTAAAACTTGTTTTTACAATATTTTTTTTTTTTTTTTTTTTTTTTTTTTGCTTCTTTACTTGCAGACTCTGTTGAACAGCAGAGGTCTTTACTCTATTAGGCATTACCCCAGGTTCCAGAGATCGACTTACTGAGCAAGTGGTCCATAGCTACTACTACGTCGATTCATCATGTGTAACTTAACTATGGCTCGAAAGCCGCAGCATTGAGAGAACCACATTATTGGCATTACTGCCACTCCAATTTAATTGGTGGGAGTCATCACCATTCAATATCGCACGTTTCGGCCAGAGGTCGGTCACACCCCTTGAGTTATCTCGCCGCCCAGAGAGGCACTAAGGTATGTTGAAGGCACCAGCACTGAGATTCGAACTAGTGCCTCAACACACCTTAGTCGGCAGCCCTAGCCACTGGGCTACCTACGCCTCTCTTATGTATATATATTGTGCTCTACTTCAACTCAGCTGCATAATTACAGTATAACACACCTCCGCAATTTATTAATGAATTTTTATTTAATTGGGAGAAAAATGCATGATTTGACATCATTAATGGGATCAAACATTTATTATGCAACATTGAGTGAAGTAACTCTACTTCAATTACGTTACTGTCAGGTAAGCAATACTTTCACTGCATAAAAATCCAAGTTGAAAATCACACTATACCTGCTGGTTACACCCATGCCTCTTCTTAAAACTCTTATAACTTATTAGATAAGTTAGCATCAAGGTTTTAATTTTTTCACTTCAATTCTCTCTCTCAACTCCATCTCCAGGGGAAAAACAATGCGACCTTACTCGTCCCTTTATTTTCCCTCGTCGCTTCACCTCACCTCACAATTCATTTCAACTCTCGAGAAAAACAAGTCTGTAACTATAAGCAGAGTACATTTCAAGGAGAAGGTTAAACACAAGTAGTAGTCACCTTCCATGAACTACTAATACATACATGTGTGCCTATTCCTTAAAAACTTCTTGAAGGTACAATGAAAAGTAAGTAACTTTATAGAAAAAATACAAGGTCTCCACAGCAAAAGGCATGGAAAGCATTTGTATACCTACCTACCTATCCAACTACTAACGATAAGTTCATTCTCCAAGAGTACATCCATTTATTTCTTATTTACTGCTTACTTTTAGCTAATACAAGATCTTCAAAAGCTACTTAAAAAGGGAGAGTTCATGGAAGTAAAGTTTAGAGAAAACTACTTACATTCCATTTTCCATTCCTCTCTTTCTCACTCTTAAAAATATAAATGCATGTATACGAGTACACTCAACAAATATATATGGAACCAGAACGAAGCAAGTTTGGAAGAAAGTACAAAAAAGTGTAAAGAAAGAGTAGGAAAAGTAAGGAAGAGTCTCTTGAAAAAAACTTCAAACTCAGCTTCGATTAAGAAGTACTTGCAAAAAGATGACGCAAACAAACTATACATTTGAAACGATATGAGAAAGGAAGAACAGGAGCACTTTTTTTCGAACCAAAATTAATTTGTTATAGTAAATGTATATTACTATATATAGTGGATTCATGCACCTGAATGGCTTTCCCTTTATTGAGTACCTATACTTGTTTCAAATGTATAATACAAACATACTGTGTGTTATAAGAACGTGCTTATATAATAATGGATATATAGGATATAAACATCATTTTCATTTTCTCCAAGAAGTGTGAGATGTGCCCCATCATGTGAAAAATAATCAGGTCAATTCATGCTCTCTATAATAGTTAATTCAACCACCCACCATAACCAGCTACCGAAGCATAATATATTACAAAATATATCAAATGCTAGAAGTTGTGCATATCCGGGGGTTAACCACAAGAACTTTTTTAAATCCAAAACTTTTCATCATCATCATCATCTTCCCCTTTTGAGCAATTCTTGTCTTTTGTGTCTCCTGGTAAACATGGTTCTTTTGCAACGCTACAAATCATCTTTGGTACAACACTAAGTAAGCATGTTACAAGAATGGATCCAAGCGGTTGCAAAGAAACTTTTTAGAAATCAAAGGAACAAACTAATACTTTCGTGAGAAGATCCGAAAAGATTACAAGAAGTAGAAATCAACTTTCTCTTATATTTTCACACTCGCTCGCTCACCGATTCAGTTTTTTCACCGTAGCGTGCATGCATTTTCTTGATAATTTGTTTTCATCTCTTTTCCGCGTGTTGAGCAAAACTTTCTTCGCAGAAAATATCCTTCAAGGTCGAAACGGAAACAATGATTTTCTTCTACATTCAACAACTTTACCAGATTCACCTTATCGTTCCAGTTTACTAGATTTGAGTATAGACGTACGTGTTCATATATATATATTTGTTTGTCTGTGCTCTGAATAAAACTTCAGTATGAAATCTTGGAGATGTCTCCCGGCGTCTACAAAAATACTATAGAATTCTACGTATTGCTAGAAATTCTTTGAATAAGTACCTAGTTTTTACGGGATATCGTCACCAGTTTCTTATGTACAAGATGAAGATACACGATAGAAAAAATGTAGAGGAACAATACACCAAAGGAAACGAGACGAGTGACTGCTTTGATGTGTACAAACGAAAAGGAAACAATGAATAGTATGGTGTATGGATATAAAAGATAGACACGGCGGGATGATTCTCATCCAAATCACAACTTTTTGTTTTGTTTCCCGTCGATTCTGTTAAAGACCCATGAGTTGCATGGGTGAGTATAGTGTCTACTAACCATTAAAATCCTTAATAGTATACAAGAAATAAGGTGATAGGAAAAAGGAAAAGCGTGTCTCTCTCTTCCTGCCCCAGACAACGTTTGTATAGTTTAGTTGCCTTAGGTCTTGTCATTCGTTCGTGCTTTTGGAATAAAACTTTTGAGTTACGAATGTCGATGTCACCTCATTTCTTTTCTGGGTATTTGTTATATTCGACACTATAAGATCGCATGTAGAATTGAGCTTGCTTTTTCTACATTTTTCTACCTTCAGACTGTTTTCATCAGTTTCGTCCTGGTGGAACTGTAGACTTTCACAGACAAGTAAAGGTCCTTTCCATTACATTTTAGCTTTGTTGTAATGTTGTAATTACTAAATTAATTAAAACCTTATTTTTCGATGGCTCCCTTCTCCCATAAGAATGTTGTTGTCTGATGTCAATATCAAGCCTTCTCGGACGGGATTTTTTAGCTACGCAATGTATGCAACTGTACAAATTTAATATTTATGCTGCGTGGCAGAATTGCACAGATATATCACGAACAAAGTGGACAAGTTGTACCAAATATGACAGAACGCATTGGACAAATTCATTCTATGAAGCAAGCTTATGCAACTTTGTTTGGGTGAAATATGGTAAATGGAATAATTTTGAAAGGGAGCAGCAGTATAAAGAGAAAATGTTGATTACATGAATTACTTGTAGACCTTAAAAAACGAAGAATACGCTATTTTTCCTTATGTGAAAGACATCTTTTCCTCCTTAATTACCATCTAGTCCTTTTAGGTTGAGATCAGACAAGCCACGTCAGAATGGTTTATTTACAAGATATATATATCGTAAGAAAATGGAAATAGATACTCGAAATAAACCATGTTGGATAGAGATGAATGGATCGACCATCGACTACATGTGATTTTGAAATTCTGCTTCGTTAAAACTTGGTCAAAGCTTTTAAGCACCGAGAAGCTTCATATAACATGAAGTGGAATAGTAAGAAGTTAAACCACCACCCAGAATTAATTGTAAAGAAATTAAATACATTTCCCAACCTTCATTCTCAGTTATCCTTGCTATAATGCATTTGCCATCTTAATATCGACGTTATTTAATCCTTCGTCCGTCAATTTGAGTTAGCCTATTTCGACACAGACGAGCGTAATGTAAATATACTTTGCATCTTAACGCTCTACTTGGAAGTAAACAAAAACTTATGCATTGTTTTGTAAGCTATATGAACAGATTTACGCAACATATTATGTTTCCAGGCCACACATTGCCCCATCCATCACATAAGACGAATGATCATGCAGACCTTGGAAAGACAGAGGAAACTTTTCCTACAGGAAATGGTGTTCAGTCAACTCCAATGAAGCCTAAGATTTTTGACCTCCAACCAGCAGTCTTAAATGGTGATGTAAGGATTTTCGAACAACAAATGAGAAGTATATAACTCTTTCTTCCGAATAAATAAACTTTGTTTGTATTTCTCAGCCTCCTTTTACTTCTCATACAATGATGTATGCGTAGACTGTCTTCTTCTACGGATGTGTGTTAGTGTTTGGCTCGGGCCACAGTCAAAATTGGGTGCGAATGGCGAAGCTCATGGAGCTTTGTTGAAAATTTACAAAAAAAAAACTTTTCTTGCGTAAGTTAACTGCATACCTTTCACAAACCGAAAAGGCTAAAAACACGCCTCCAAGGCTGTATTTACAAGTACAAATCCTTTCACAGTTTTCGCCACAAGTGTTTGAGGATTTCGACATAAGTTACATATTTCTCTACTATATACTCTACTTTGCTCTAAGGTTTTCTTCCTCCCACTCTAGGATAAAGACGTAGAGTTGGAGTGATTTCTCACATTCCATTCCATATTTTAGAACCATTCTTCTTCATTGAGGTGCAGAAACTGCAAGAGAGTTATGTACTATGTACTCTTATACATAGTAAAGATTCATGGGAAAAGTGCTTTTGCTTAGCATTCATTCAATCATACACACAAACCACTTTTAACTCGTCTCTGATTTTGATTCAATATTACCGACACAAAAGTTTGTTTGTGGCTTTTCCCTTGAAGCGAGCAAGAAGAAGATGAATTTTCTTCAGGTCTTCATTCATCTCTCCAGAAGCGCCACGCATATTTGTGCCTACATAACTTTGGTCTTTTTGTAGCAAAAGCTGGAAGGAATAAGAAAAACTTTCAAAAACCTTTGTAGTCAAACTAAGCATAAGGACATATTATATTGAGGGAAAGCAACACAGAGAAACTGGATTGGTCTCTCTTCTCGAGTTAGTCAACCAAGACACACTTTGAAAGTTGAAAGTCTTTTTGGTGATATGTGTTAAGTAGTTGTGTTGCGCACTCAGCTTCAGAAACGAATTTTAACGAATACATTACGCTAAATATACCTCCTGCTAAGAAACAAATGGAGAGAGAATTAGAGAAGAAAAGAAAAGTTTTCAGACGAGGTGAAAGCAACTACATATAGGGTATGCAATAGTATACATATATACATGTGTGCTTACAAAAGTAATGAATTTTAGTTTCTTTTCCATTAGACATAGATTACAGCTCTCCGAGAAATGAAAGAAGATCAAGATCAGGCTCAGACTGCCTGTCTCCTTGTCTAGTACTCATACTCATGCAGTCAAGAAGAAGGAATAAGGGATTGTGTTGCGGAATATAAAAATTCATGTACTCCCAATAGACACAATAGCAACATACATAATATATCGATACTCTTACGTAATACTACGGTTTATTTCAAGGCAAAAATATACGTGCTACCCGGTTCTCTTCAGCTATACCATTTTCTGCACGGTATCCACCAAAAGTTTCCTTAGGGCATATTACGAGGATCGTTTCTTCAGCACGACATGGATGCTATATTTACTCTGATTCGGATAAAAACTAGCTGAAGCAACAGACGATGAAATGTACGAAAGATTATGAAGTAATAGATAGTGGGCTAATTTATCTCCTCGTTTAATCCATCTCTTCGAATTTCATCAGTACTTGCACTCTTCATGCTTTTAAATTTTACATAAACTAACACACACTCATATATGCTTATAAAGTATATAAGTACTACATGTGACAGCAAAAATTAGCTTCAGAACATTCTAAAATTAAAAACCGGGACATTTACATGGAAAGTAATGTGGATGAAACACCAAATAAAAAAGGCAATGAAGTTTTTGAATGGTGCATGTCGTCCAGGCTCAATATCAGCTCACATTTTTCTACTCGTCGAGTATCCAGTATCCCGGTTCAAATTACTTTCATTTCCTTTATATTTACTACTTGAGTGATTGCTCAACATTGCGTTTGGTTGTGTTGTGTACAGACTACTACTACAGTGTGCTTTCTCATCTCATCCAGTTTTCTACACGTAGTGATGAGAAATGAGGGGATGCTTTCAACAAGGAAGAAGCGCAAAAATGCCCTCATCTTTCTTGTCTCGTTGAATCCATGCAAAAAAATACACATTGGTTTGGTCTCTGCTGCTGCTATTCATCTGCATCTCGTAATTTCATTTCATTTGAGACCATCATACCATTTTGTTGCATGCTTTAGTCAAAGCTTTTTATACATTTTGCGTATTTTGTGAGTGAAGCAATAAAATCCAAAGTCATGTGGGAATTCTACAAAACCCACATAGTTCTCATATCGTATCGTGATCATGCAATGCAGGTTTTGTTGTATGTAGTCGCATCGCATCCATTCTCTTGTTTAGCAGTAGAAAATTGTCCAGCTCTTCCAACTCCAACCCTTTTTTTGCTTATTACCAAAAGACGTTTTCATCCCAAGTTTTGGACTCTTCTAAACCCTAATAGCCTGCTGATGCTGATATTGACTGAGATGGGGTACCAAACCAACCAAAGCGCAAAAAATTTCCCTCTATTTTCCCATTCATTTTTGTGCATAATACTCTTGTATCAGTAGAGTGATATCGGCAGTAAAAAAAGAATAACATGAAATCATGCATAGACTCCTTCAAATGACTGGGGCCAGACCAGTAGTAAAAACGAAGTGGAAGTAGGATCGTCATGCACGTTAGCTAATATTGAAGGATCGATGGATGAGGAACCATAATATACAAGTCGGATGGATAGCAATTGCAATAAGAGCAAAAATAGAAAAAAATATAGAGGGAAGTTGTGGAAGGAAATGGTGAAAAAGCTCATTTCTTTAACTCGTTTTCTTCCCTTATTCTCCTTCCTCCATTCATTCATCCTCCCACGTTTCCAGAGTCCTATACATATATATGAAAAACACGATGTTAGACTACTATGTATGTATACCCTGTGTTAAAAGCCCTCATATATGTATGCATGTCATGCTTCACCATCAATTCTCATTTCACTACTATCCATTATAAGTGCCTGCCATCAGCATGTACCATCTCATCCCTTTTCAGCAGCTGCTGTTCTCAGCCAATATAACACAGTATATGGAGAAAGTATGTGGAGAAATGGTAACTTGAAACAAACCAATATACCATAACCATACAGATCATCAGGATAAGTTGTAAACACTCTGCTTAGTAGCAGTCAGTCAGTCAGCAGTCACTTTGGACACAAAACCAATATATTTTCAGCTGAATACACATATGTGTAAGAATATGTTTCTGGTAACAAAAATATACTGGTACTATATGTAGTGGTCATCACGTTGTCAATATTTTCTTTCTGGTGAGCACACAGTAACAAGGATGATATTGCAAGATACTGCTGATCTGATGAAACTCTTTCCATCTGCCTCCTTCCTGTTTGCCTAACGTGGACGTTTTGACTGACCATTCGGAAAGCTGACGACTATTAGAGCGTTTTCAGAGCATGCACTTATCCATAATCGTTTCAAAGGAAGGACAACCTAAACGTAAAGTCGATAAGGATAAATGCGCATGATAATTCCCTGTTATATACAGTGTACACAATACTGAGCCAAGCCAATGCCAGACCAGTAAACTGCCTATAGTCGGTTTCAAGGCCAAAAGCTAAAATACTTTTATCTTTTTGATGGGCAAACACAAGTACTTTTACTACAAGTCAATCAACAAGATTGATTTCACTTTCCGCCACTACAAGTTTATTTCTTTAGTTTTTACGATTTTCAAAGCAATTGAACTTTTTCAGCTGCTCAGAGCTATAATGATGTCAAATAATTGCATGCTTAATGAGAGTTTGGTTGTGATGTTTAGAAGGAAACTTGGAAACTGCTGCTCTTGTAAAATATGTACGAAGTGAGTCGATTTCGTGGATTCAAATAACATTCTGCTAAAAGTTTTTAAACTGTCTGTCTGAGAAATTGCATGCTTCAATGGGTTTGAATACATTTTACATAAGTTCGTTTTCGCTTTATGACAAGCCTTACGTAATTCAAAAGGATTTTGACTCCCTCTCTCAAGTTCTTTGAACATGCATATTATAGTAGACGGCGCCTATTAATTTATTCATATGATATAAAGGTCGTGTATTACTAGCACTGACCACAGAGCAGATAAAATGTCTTGAATTTTGAATGGCCCTTCAGCAAAAATCCACTCTCATTCGCTGTTCTCTACACATTTATGGTACACTACACAATATGTTGCAGTAATGTTCTTTAATTTAGCTATTGAAAATTTGAAAGGAAACCATTCGTTTTACTTATATTTCTCTACGCATTTTCTTGGACAATATGTTGTATTCATTAGATCATCGTTTTCTTGATGCCATCACCATTACCGTCGTATTCTTGAGAAGACCAAGCCAACCAAATTGTATCTGGCTTCTCAAGTCTCTCATGAACATGACAAAATGAAATACGTCTGGTTTTTACGAAATTGTCTAAAAAATCTGAGAACGATATCATACACACGCTGTCATACATATGGAGAGTGAAACTGTGCGTAAACGCAGCAAGCCAAATGATAAGGAAAGGATGTGCTATGATGTGGCACCGGGCGCGTGTGGAATGTATGGAGAAAGTTTACAATTTGATATGTGATGCGAAATGTGAAATCGAGACGGGAAATATTTTCCGGTTTCATTTTAAGGAGCTTTAGCTCACCAAGTCAAATGTCTTGTGAAAAGGATGAGGGAGAAAGAAATAGTGCATTTTTGTAAGGAACAGAATACATACACACAATAAGCTATAGGCACACGCATATCATACAACAAATACATTATATGAAAAGTTATCCACCCATTCTTTCTCCTTTCTAATAAATGGCTGGCTATGATATAGAGAAACCAAAACCATTTATTCCCTTTTTGCCTCTTCTCTTCTTTCCATTTTGCATATTTCTTCATTCACCATTCATCCCAAGACTATTCACTCAATTTGATACCGGACCAAAAAGGGAGTAATGGTTCCCTCATGCGTATAGTGCGTGAGTGTGCGGTAGGTACATTACATTTATGATATCTGAACATTGAACGAATGTATACTCTCCATTCTAATACTACTCAACTTTCACTGCTACTCATTTTCTTCCTCTTTCTCTTCCGCGAAATACAATGCCTTCAAGTTGAATCCCTATTTTTTTTTAAAAATGGATGGGAACTAGAGAGAAAGAAGAGAAAACTTTCCACTTGCTTTCTCTTTGTATGAATATCCACTCAGATCATAACAACCAGAGCTTTCTTTCTCCCTCACATTTACCAAAAAAAATGAGAAAAAAGAGCCGGCTATATTTTTGCCATCAAATCATATGAAAGGAATACGTTTTCATGAAGGAGGATGATAATATTATATAACTTTGGGTGACTATATGTATATATGTATCTACTCATATCCACACATATTGGAGTGGAGTAGCCACTACTTGTTTTTCGCATAACACCATTC
This sequence comes from Orchesella flavescens, assembly GCA_964034955.1. Classification (NCBI taxonomy): domain Eukaryota; kingdom Metazoa; phylum Arthropoda; class Collembola; order Entomobryomorpha; family Orchesellidae; genus Orchesella; species Orchesella flavescens. The sequence continues at coordinate 9,955,705 of OZ035958.1, read as the reverse complement.
CAATTTCTTGAGAAATAGGAAGAGTTAAATTTAGTAAGGGAGTTTAATAATAATGTAACGAAATCGTAAGACGTATCTCTTTCTCTGATGATGATATGATATTACTGTATCAGTATCAGTCCACCATAGTATAAGAATATGAGCCATAAGCGATTATATTCTAAGCAAGTATAAGGAGGCCTCAACATAAATGTTCTATCGACATCGACAGTTACGGCTGGGACACGTGGAAAGCACTCTGAAAACTTCGCATTTTTATGCGTAAGTGTTCGGGATTTGTTTGCATTATATCATTTTCTAACGTTTTTTCTTGATGTATGTTTTTGTGTTTGTAAAATTTTGGTGTATGCATACACTACCACTCTTGAAGAACCTAAAGTTTTTTTCTCTCCATTTTCATGTGTTTTCTATTTGCCTCCATCCTGTGTTCCATTAAAGTAATTTCTTGCAAAAGAGGAGGAATAAAAAGCAAGGAAATTTTCAAGAGTTTTTTCATTCCTTCCTTTTTGCATTTTTTCTTTGAGAAAAGAATGAGAGTGATTTCTGTCGGAAAGAAGAAAAAAAATTGTATGGAACCGTCATTTGAGCAATGCGATGCGGGCATTCACCCACCCACATACAAATTCTTCAAGTACATACACACAACAAACAATCATCGCAACATTTGATGATGATGACGATGATCACCGCATTTGTGCATTTGAAGTTTTCTTTCACCCTTATACTAAAATTAGATTTTGCTTTGAGAACGAGTAGGAGTTATGAATTCACGCATTGCAAGAAAAGCAAACGAGCACATAAACTGTGTTTATCATTTCTAGTAAGAGAGTTTTCCAAATCGAAAATCGAACCGGTGTTGAGTATCAATCATAAATTGATGTTTGATTGATATACAGAGGCGAATTTATTTCCTATTGGAAACGAGTACAAAAATAGTTTTTCTATTTTTAAATTTAGCAAAACCCACGCAGCTTTTAAAGTGATCAACTCCTACCTTCAACCTTGTAAGAAGCCATTTTTTTTATAAAGTTCAGTCTTTTGACAAGTGAGAAAGGAATAAATAATGCGAACATAAAACCATTATAGCATTACTCTACCCGAAAGGAAAATTGCCATTGGTCCGCAATAATACACATTTGTATTTACTTTTCCCAAGCTAGTCATTTTTGAACAAAGAACCAACCAAAAATATATGGTTGGAAAGATTGGTATCGGTTGAAGCTTTAAATAGGGACCACACATAATGCAAAAAGCCCACACACACATTACACAACAGAGAAAGTTTCCAAATAACTGTTACCAAGAAATGGTAAAAATAGGATTACATGTTCAACGTGGTTGGTGGTAGTGGTAATGCAACAATAACAATAGAATGGCGACAGGCCGCCTTTTGAACGTCTTTGTTGTGTTGAAAAAAATAAGCACGTAACTACCCCGCTTATTTATTTTTCTTGTCAGTTTTTATCGGGATGCATTATGCTCATGTCCATGCTATTCATATATGGAGTAATATTTATGCAGTACATTTACTGGGATGGTGAAAGCACTATATATACTTTAGTTGGAAGGAACGATTCACACAAAAAGTATTTTTATTTATTTGGCCGGATGCCTGATGCCATTATGGTTTCACTACCCTGTCAAACTCCGACTTTACATTAAGTCTGTTGACAATAGAAATATGAATGGTATGCAAGGGTTGGGTCTCTATTATATGCATAATGTTGATGTAGGTTAATGTGGTGGGGTGCAGATGATGACGATATTCATGATTTTTTTCAGTCAAGTCAAAAAGAAGGCAAGTTAGTCAAAAGTTGCAGAAGCAATGTTTGACCGTGAAGAACATTTTTTTGCTCGTTTTGTATAAACATGAATAAAGTTCGCGATGCGTGATGATTATGTGATTAGTTTACGCATGAATGTTTCCTTTCTGAGGCACAGTACAACATTTGAATCTATACACAAAACTACAATAAATTAAAACAAAATACCAAACGCAAGCAAATACTATGTATATTTGAAAAGTTAGTAAACAATTCACAGAAAATCCAATAAATGCAAGGAATGCAATAATCGACATAATAGTTTAAAGGTATGCTACTGGAGTACAGATAACTTCATGAATGACAAAACCAAATGATGCAACTAGAAGTTTTCGCAGAAATCCCCACTACCTCAATTTCGCATTTCAACAAATTTACCATGCATTTTGAAGTTGAAAATCGAGAACAAAAAACATCATATAAAATGTGAAAAGTCTTTGCAAGGACACCTTAAGCTTTTTGCATAAGTTTTTGTGTGGGCGTGTTCAACTTTATATCTTCTCACATTCGAGGATTTGCTACTTTCTCTGCAATTCATGACTGCTATTTTTGGATGAGTTCGATTTGTTCTTCGAAACTCATTTTAGTACGCAATGCCACATTTGTTTCAGACCCCTAAACTCAATTCATGTATTGAAACCTGAAAATCACTGGTGTAAAAGGGTTCGCTTTTGCAATCGTGTTTATGACTGACGTAAGACAAGTAACACAGAAGCACGGCGTGTTTTCAAACTTTCCATTTGAACTTTTAAAACCAGAATAATGGGAGAATATTAGAATTCCAGGAATAATACAATTTCATAATTTGCCATTGCACATGAAGTTGGTACATCGTACATCTTTAATCTACTTTTTACAAGACCCTGGAACCTAATTTACGTTCGAATGAAGGACGAGCATTTATTCGTACTCTCAAGATCGACAGAGACAAGTCAAGCACCCATTGTGTCACGTACGCAACCTTTCTTCTCTTTTTTTAAACATACCTGACAAGAATGCAGCATCCAACTACAAGTAGTGCAATCAACTCGAGCTTTCTTATACTACTAACTAGATTATGATTATATTTTTATATGAAATGTTATGCAGCTATATATTTATAGCAAGGTTTTAAACGTAATAATTAATTGATTAATTAAATGATTATTCGCAAAAATACGATACCTACCCTGTGGCATATGCATAAGTAGTGCAATCAACTCGTTCTTATACTACTACTTTACTTGATTATGATTATATTTTATATGAAATGTTATGCAGCTATATATTTATAGCATAATTTAAACGTGATAATTAATTAATTAAATGATTATTCGCAAAAATACGATACCTGGCACTCGTACGTTCCATTGTCACGTTTCTGCACGAATTTAATCTGAAGCGTCCAGTCATCTGATCCATCTGTATGGAGTACGTGAAATCTCTCATCGTTTGTGTAAGTCGTCTTCCCAGTACTCAAAATATGCCAGTCTCGTCTACGAATCCAAGAGATCTGAAAAGAGGAGAGAAAGAACGAGGTAAAATATAAATTCAGACGGTAAGTAGATAGAATAAGAAACTAGGTTATTTCACACGCAGAATGAAAGGCAATACAACGTCCTTCACACGAAAAATCAGAAGACACATAACTAGCGTTTATGGGTTGAAGTAATTCAATAAAAGAAACCTCAACACCCAACATTGCCCTTTGAAGAGATCAAACACCTATTTCTCTCCTTACTTTATATTCCTAAGGTGTATTGTATAATTCAGTTTAGTGAAAAGATTTTCGTTCTGAATGCAAGGTTCCTCTTTATATTTCCTGGTATTGTTTTATCCAGCAGCATTTTTCATGTATTGAGGTCAGGTCAACTCAAAGGTTTCAATTTTGTATTAACTTCTGTTTTTCTTCATAATTGTACTTTTGACTTTCTCCGAAGTAACACATAACTAAGCTTAAACCATATAGATTTCTCATTTGTACATCCCATTCAACTCAATAGCTTAAACTTACTTTTACACTAAATTTTCAGTGCTAAGATTAATGCTTTGCTTAAAGCGTTTATAACTTAAAATTCGATCAGACAGATTTTATTGAGCCATATATTCCATTTACTCAATCAATTCAAACTTTAACAACAAAGATCTGATTCCAAGTATGCAACTATTACCTTTTTAAATATAACTGTATGTAATAAAATAAGGTTTGAGCATGCTCTTGCATTGACGTTTCGAAACAGCTTTTATGTATCTGTTAATCGATAACAAACCAAGAAGCGTTTTAATAATCTATTTGTTTAAAATATCGTAACAAAATATTTCCCCACACCCATTTTCAGTACATATTACATTTATTTTCATACCCCACGCTAACTTCAAAGTCATACTTTATTACAAATATTGGAAAGCAGTAACCTTTAAGCGTACAATTTTTTAAAAATTCCATTGAAACCAACTTAGAAAATGAAGGAATTTGGTCTACAACTAATTTGGTCTTCAATTAATAACAATTATTATTATGAATGTATTTTTTACATATGCACCTGCATATAAAACTTTCTTCTATTTTACATTATTACATGTTTTCCACCTTTATTCGTGAGCATACGCATACGATATGTGTCACAAACCCATATGTGTCTGGTAGTTTTTTTTAAAGCGTGAATATACTAGATGTTAAATGTTGGCCAAACTTCATTTCATTCACTTTCTACTGCCTTTCATCTTTCCTTCATCTTATTCACATGCAAATTCTTTCCTTTCTGAACTTTTCAATTTTTCTCGTTTTTAAAAATCCTATGCCTAAAACTGTCAGCCTAAGGTAAACCATTTTTTCATGACATGGAAAAGAGTGTATCAAGTTATAAATATGTTATAATAAAAGTTCAAACTAAACTATAAGGAATCAAAAGGCTGCTTTGAAGCATATGTTAAGGTTTTTGCTCCAAAAACCAAATGCGTAGTGGTCGCCGCTAGGTAAAACATTAATGTGTGTGCAAGAACTCATGAAACGAGAGGAAAAAAGGAGGTTGATGAACAAGGAATACTAACAGCAGCACCAGCCATGCAAAATATGCACGTATATTGCCAAAAGAAAAAATAATGAAGTGAAGTGGAAGGAAAGAATGAATAAGAAAAATGAGTAAAGATGGGAAATTTCTACACTTTGCCATCATAAAAAGGCATACTCGAGCTAGACAAAATATGGCACATAAAAAAATCTACGCAAAACCTATGTGCGGGTAGATAGATATATGTTATGTATCATCATGTTCATCATGTATGTGTGTAGGAAAGATAAACCTTACTTTATTGTCAGTTTCTTTCTCAAGTTGTATGTAGGATGGGAAAATTTAGGTCAGTAACCGTCATCATCACATCACTTTCCATTGAAAATTACATCATTTCATCACGTTTTCATCATTAACTTTGTCGTATATGTATACACACTTTTGTACTCTTCATTTGTACACATACTTGATATGCATCTTTATCAACTGCTGAGCTCGACACTACTAAATTACATAACCCCATGTCCGCCTACGGCTATACAACTACAGCAATAATATGAAATGAAGAACAATGAAATGATAATGAAATGCTGGCTCTATGGCTAAGTGTAAAATGGTTTGGAAGAGGCTTCCTGTCTACTCATTCACACCACCAGTGAGAAAGAAGTAGTGGGAGAAGTCATAAATGATTAAGTTAGCCACATTTCATTGTGCAATATGAAAAGTATGAAACATATAAGTACAGTGCGAATGAACAAGTGTCCAGTATTATTACTCTCATTTCAAGTGCTAAATTTCCACTTTTCGCATCTTGAGTAAAAAAATTAATATTCTAGACTTTTTAAGAGTGTTTAATTCTTCATATTTACAAGGCAAACATGGAAAAGTTTGAGAATAAAAATGTAATGTAATACACACTTTTCCACTTACTATCATATCAAATGTCACCTTTCTCCTCTTTCAGTCTGGAATCATTATTTTCATGATAAAAGTAAAAATTTCACTTTACCCCCAACCACAAATTCTAACAGGATACTTGCGTTGTTGCGTTTCAAATCATCATAAACCAGCATGAAAGATAATTCATCCATGTTTAATGTATTAACAACACGATGAAAGAAAAAGATTAAATTTCCTTGCGAGTTTTCAAAGAGATTCCTTACAAGACATTTCAATCGGGTTTATTCTCCCAAGTGATTCAAAAGTAGAATTTACAATGATATTAATGCTACAAACAAAGTTGCAAATAACACGGCCCGTTTCACTTTCTTAGTTGGTTGGTTAGTTGCAGGAACACCAACATGCAACACCGCGTTACACTATACAGATAAAATGATACAAAAAGGTGGTTTCGTTCTTTGTTTGTTAATCAATTACAGTTGCATGAGCATTCTTTCCAAGAAATAAATATATTCAATGTTCTTGAAAGCAAGTTCATTGACTGAAGAAATGGTGTGACAACAAAGTGCATCAAGATATTTACCTAAAGTCCCCTTTCACACCTGGTTCATATAAAGAGCTCTAATTTATTCTGGGAAAGTATCCAGCACCGCTTGCCACACTACTACTACTACTATATACTGCGCTACTTTTTAAGAAAGTTCATGTGAAGTCAACAGATGTATCATTTTGTAATACCAAAAAGTTTAGACATTAAACGAGTGACTGCTGGTGTGGTGAATGCATCCCATATTTCTCAAAATTTTTATCATCATGAAACAACTCACGGCTTTGTGGATAATGCACGTGTGTGATGCGATGAGGAATTTAACTTACTATATGTATCCCAGGAAGGAAGAGTCAAAGAAAAAAAATCGCAAAGCCAAATAGTATTTTTTGCAAATTTTACAAATGCATAACGTGGAGAAACTCGTTCAAACAAGAGTGAATGGGTTTAAAAGAAAGTCTCAAAGTTTAAAAATGGGTTTGGGATAACATTCACTCTCTATATTAAATACATAGTCGTCGTCTCTCATAAAATTGCTTCGTTTCATCTTAGCTCACTTTCTTTCTTCTTCTTCTTTTTTTTTCTCCTGGATTTTGTTTCTCAAAAACCCATTTCTGCTCCCCCATATTCTGTTTGAATATGCATGCATTGCAAATAGCAAAAGTATGCAAGTTTTCGTCCCATGGGTTTGGCCATAACACAACTTCTTATTACACTTTAAAGCTTTACTGCATTGCATCGTTCATTTCCAAGAATGATTGTGAGGTGATATGCCTATGATAACACTACCGCAGAATAGACTCTGTGTAGGTGTAGAGAAACGAGTATCAGAGACACCATATAAGATGGTATATATGAATATGTAGGGTTATTCACAAAAGTGACACTAAATGCAGAGCTTCTGCTCCAACTTCCGTCTTAACTTCTTGTACTCGTAACTTGAAACAGAGGATGCTGAAGAAGGAGCCATTCTCTTCTCAATTTTTTCCTCTTCTTACGTTCCCTTCCTGTCACATCATCATTTTCATGCTCCCATAATATTATCACATTCACAGGGAAAAAGAAAGTGAGAGAGCGTGAGGTAACATTTCACTTCAGTTGGCAAAAAAAAGGGTGAACCATAGTAGCAAACTCAATGAATATTTGCCCAAAGTCCAACAACATTGTGTCCTTTATACAAAAGCTACCAGCAGCTCTAAACTGCACTTTAGAGCTTACATTCTCTCTCTCTTTCTCTCACTATACTTCAGAGATTTCGGGAGTTGGGTTGTCCTCTTCATGTTCTCAATATTCATATCTCCTCTCATAATTTCCGCATTCATTTCCTTTCTTATCTTATTTTACTTTACAACGGAGAGCAAAAACTTTCTGCTTGAGAAGCAGGCAGGAAAGGAACGCTAACACACGTGAAGCTTTTGTGATGCCGCAGTGGGATATCATGACGGGAAGGCGGATGGCCACGGTCATGCTGTAAGAATGTATTTACATATAGTTATATATACCTAAAAAAGTCCCTACTACTTCTGATTCTCTTATATCTCCACACTCTTCACATGTAAACGAACAAAGTTTCTTTTGAAAAAAAAATAGATTTTCTAAGTAGCTTTTTGCTCCTTCCGTAAAATCACAATTTTCCACAACTTTCAGCATCAAGGCCAAAGTAGAATACGTGTAGTTTTTTTTATAAAAAATTATTTCTATTCCTTCTATATCTATATTCCCACTCATATTTCTAGTCTTTGCTCCATGCTCCATTGCAGTTCATTCGTTGTGCTACATCTACATAACACTTGGTGTAAGTATGAGAAATCATGACAATTCCACGTAATCCTTAGCTTCACCAAAATGTTCATATTACCGAAATACTAAGAATAAGCTGAGAGCTTTATGGAAACAATATTGCTTTTTTGCAACACCACTTTAAATGTGGGTTAGTTGCGGCTTTCTCCTCAAATACTTGTATTTATTTCCGTTCAGACACTGTAAGTGTAAATACTATATATACGTACTCAATTTATATAAATATACAGGGGAGTTATGATTATGATATTCTTCCCATTAACCTCAATTCGTTTTTCATCCTTGACATTGGCACTCGGTTATGGTTAGAAAAAATACGGCTTTTTTGGCCAGTGTGTATATTTGCATGCGTTTCCCTTTTATGCCAAAACGTGATCAAAATCCATAAGAACAAGAATATTTCACGCATTTGTGTATGGGAATGTAACGTAACCTAATGTAAGTGGCCTGATTTCTTATCAAAAGAAAGTATGTTGATTTGATAACTTTGGCGAAAAGAGCACAATCACACAATCCTTTACAAACAAGCCGTGATAGCACAATTTCAAATATGTATTTATTACCTTTATATTCACAAGTTAGGAAAGCATGCATGAATGCTTCCAAAAAGATTAGGATGTTGACGCTCTCAGAGCTTTGTTGAAAGAAATGGTAAACACAATTTATCAAAAGGGGAATATTCATAGATTCATTGGCAAAGAATAATATTAGCGTCTTATTTTCTACCTTGGATGTAGGATAACAAGAAAGTAGCGTGGGGATAACAAAAAAATCTCCAAATCCCTATTTTCTCAATAGTTTCTAAAAAAAAAGGAATATTTTTACGCTTGTGTTTGCATACGGGGCTCGTTTGGTTGCACAACGTACTATTCAAACTTTCTAACTAGCTGCGCGCATAGTAGGCATAAAATAACGTTCACAAAAAAATCCCTTCACTCTCTTTCCCATAAGTAAAGGAAAAGGTACCCGTATACCTATAGGATTTTTCAACAATACTTTGTATCGATAAGAATATTAATGTATCTTTTCGATATTCATATACAAAAAAGTGGCCACGCCATAATACTTAGCTGAGTGAATGTCTTATTCATCTTCGTGTGTAAGGAGCGTTTATATGCTGGCAAACACTTGTTCACTACTCATCTTATAACATGTTGAAAACTTATCTTGTGGTTTTTACTTTCTCCTTGAATCTTTAAATGAAACCAAGAGTACATATGCTTCTTCAGTACACTTGTACTCACAAGATGCTTTGAGTCCGTGGTGTTTGCTTTTAGATTTTACACTTTTACTAGCATGACGGATAGTATCGTACCTATAACTCATATATGCAATAATGTATAAAAAAAACCTAGGTATTTGTGGGTGTACACTTGGGATAATATATCATGAAATATGGACTTTTCCACAACGTGGTTGGTTCCTGATCCATGATCCTTCATTATTGAAAAAGGATAAAAGATATGGAAATATCGGAACGGAACATGGCTCGAGAAAAAAAAAGAACCTTATGATTTCATACTTTAAGGCGGTTATTTGGTTTGGTCTCTATATATTTGGCCAAGTACAATATTTTTTGCCAAAAAATTCGTGTACGAGGGCTGCGCTTTTACCATCTCAATGTTTCATGGACATATAACGAAAGTGAGCCCTTTCCACCCTGATTCATTCATATTCATGGGGGATTATACTTTGAAACCACACACATGACACAACAAAACACCAAAAGTCTACACTATCATTTCACGCTTTAAAAACATTCTTTTCCGGATGATCCCATATGGGGAATATAGTAGTGGTTATAAAAGATATACCTTTCATATTTCATATGCATCATTCTCACTTTCATTTTGGCACATAAAAATTTCATTGGACCAGAAATTGTGTCACCGCCATCGACCAATTGTGGTCATCACATCAACAATGCCATACTATTAGCCTACATGCATATATATACCAAGCCCAACTGTTTTTCTTGTGGCAGCGCCCGACACTGATGAACACACAGCTTTTACATGTCATCATTCTATACTATACCCTAATATCATGTGGTCTTTTATATTTCTCCATGGTCAAAAATGTTTATGGACCAACACGCGGATATGCAAGGGCGAGTAGAGGAGTTTTTGGCGGATGAATAAATGAATAGTTGAATGAAGGCATCATTTTTCAGTCAAAAGAGATATTACTCTTGCTTCAGTAAAAATGTTTGCATGACGGGCTCAACACAACAGATGTGTATGTTTTGTATGGAGAAAGTGCTGCTGCTCGGCCTCCAAAAAACACACATGAATACTTTAGGTTGTCCCTGTTGTTGTTGTTGTCGTTGTGGAAAACACTTTAGTTTTTGAATGCAAAATGTGACGTCTGCTGGATTATAAAATATAATATTTGGCCATTCAAAATCAAATTTGAGAGCACAAAGATGTTATGCTTCATAACAAACGCAAACAGATTTGGCAGAAATCTGTTGGAGAAACACGTAAAACGTATTTCTCCTCTAAATGAAATCAGATGGAATCTTTTCAAAATAGAGCCCCGCACTCGTTCTATGTACAAGAGGGTAATCAAACATGTAAAACGTATGTAAATATGCAAACATTTACGAAGCGGTTGAACATCATCATGCCTCACGTTTTGTCCCACGCTTTGTAAACAAGGATGACCGATGGCAAACCACCAAGACTGCCACTGTAATTAATGCAACCACCATTCCATTTCACATTTTACACACAGGATAACTACTGTGCAAAATGCAAACATAATGATTGCAGCGCACTTCCGCTTCACTATTTGCTTTGAGTCGGAACAACGACACCTGTATTTCTGTATGCAGATATGACTTGTGAATAATTCTATATAGACACAGCAATTTTCTTGTATTTTCAAACGCATTATAAAAAGTCTTTTTAGTTTTAATATCCTAAACTGGATGGAATTAAACATTGGAGTTTGTCAGTAATATTATATCCATTATTTAACTAAAAGCAAGGTTGACGGCACAAAGATGATAATGCAAAGCTCCAGCGGCAACATGAAGGCCCACCACTACACAGCATCATCATCGTCGTCGTCGTATTATCATTCTTTCTCGTAGAATGAATGTGGTTTCTCATGCGGGTTGTAAATCTGCATAGATCTGCAATATATTTCCCTCGAGTCAATTTAGCTAACCCTTTGTTCCATTTGTGCAAAAAAGCATTACTCCCTCTCTTTTTTTCTCTCCTCTTTTGCTTCTGAGGGAGGTACAGCAAGCGTACAGGCTTTCGTTGTGTAGGAAGAGTAATGGTGCACATCCCATTTTATATTGTAGCGAGTGAAACCAAGTGAAAGTTACAAAACTGGAAAGCTGCTCCTGCTCCTGCTCCTGTGTACGTTCTATACACATAGAAAAACATGTATATCTTTATCAATCTTTCACTAGAATACTATAGTAGACACTTAAACAAATTTCAAAAGGATACATATTTTCTATAATATGTAGGACAACAATGGAGAAAAAGCAGATAAATATATGAAAAGACAAAAAAGAATTTCGGAAACTGTTCACAAACTCTCCCCCAAAAAAACTACTGTGTGTTTGAGTGCTCCATCCTACTAACTCTTTTTTGCGTGCTTTCACCAAATAATAGAGTAAATCTGTGAGTTATATGTATAAAAGATATGTATAGCACCACTATTACTACTGCCATGTATTATTATTTCCATCATTGATGTTCCACTACGATATCGTGAGGCACACCGTCTCTGATACCACCAGCAGTATTTCACTTTTGATGCTTCTCATTTTACTACATCGTTTGTACTTCTGTGAGAATAGAATGAGACAGGAAGGACGGATTTTGGTGTGTGTATAAGTGTTGCAAAGCTTGGAGTCATCAATTTTTATGTACAAGCAAGCCCTACCACATTGTTAGTTTCAACATTTTTAATACAACAAATTTGAAGGTGGCTCACTCAGTCTATTTATACAAAAAGAGGATGATAATATGACCACCCACATGCAACAGACATTCAAAGAGCTAAATTATACTGAACATTTTAAACGTTTCAACTGCCTACATAACAATTTGGAATGTGTATAGTACGCATTGTGCAAGCAAATAATAACTGTTAATTCTTGCGGTAATAATTAATAAAAATTTTAGATACCGTCATCGCCAGAAACAGCAAGACTCGGTTCCATAAAATACAACTGATTTAGAAGTTTTAGTGATCCTGTAATCCATGCCGCAAATTTTGGGAAGAAGGACTACATACATAAAATTTATCTACCAAACCAAACCACACACACAAGCCTTATAATTTGATGCCACAAAGAACATTACGTCGAAGTAGATGCTACACACATATGTGTATTCATATGAATGTACTGTTTCATTCATCTGTAGCAATAAAATATTATATATTTCACTTTGCATAGACATCTAACTACACACAAGGTTTTGCTTTGCTTTTAAAATAAAATATAAACCTGGAGGAGGGCGGTTTGGTTATCAACATAATTTGAACTGAAGTTACATATTCTATAGCCACTACACACTCTGTGGAATACAAAGTGCTCAATGCTCTCGTTATATTATGTTGAAATCCGTATATATTTTACGCACTTTTTCCAGACTCATTCCACAAAGTGAAGTGGAATAACAATCAAAATTTTTAATCCTACTAAATTATGCACCCCACCTACAACATCAAGGTTGAATGCTTTAGGACTAAATCATATTATGATAAAAAAAATAGCATTTCGGCACTTTCTCCCCTTGCCTTAAAAAATCAAGAGAACGCATGTTACGCAGCAAACCCTAAAAACCCACACACATTCCATTACACCCGACCCAAAGTGACTTTATTCACTTACATACTAATGCAGAATCTACTGCAATCATTCTAAAAATACAAATCATGATCATCAGCTTGGATCAAGTTTTACATTGTGAAAAATTATATCATCATATGGCTCCAGTAATTTTTTCAGGAAATCATATTTGACGCTGTAATAATAATTCACCATCCATCCATCCATATCATGTGGGTACAACAGAAAGAGAAGTAGACAGTATAGTGTGGTTTAGAACTAATGTTATGAAATATTGTGAACAGCACATCAAAGACAGGCAAGGGGAGCACGGAAACAAAAACCAAGTTAACCACATCACATTACGAAGCAGCTCACAGTGCTCGTCACTCAGCCCATACTTCATCCTCAATTTCACCGATTTTATCCCGTCTAAAGTTGTGAATATTAAACAAGTTCATGACAACTAGTGTAGAAATACTCAGCAGCACAGCACTTACCGCAACAAGCAGACAGCGAGTATTGTGCCGTGCTACATTATACTCTACGTTTTTTTTCTGTCTCGCCTCTCTCAACTTAATGCAAGTCTTTCGTTGGCTTGGTTGGTATTCACTTCACCATTTTAAAAATGATTTGAGTATAGTGAAAGTAATAATCATCGTTAGTATTATATCATCCTCACATCACGAATACTCAGAAAGAAAAGCGAGCACAAAAGGATTTTTTTCTTCATTTCTACTCAATTTCATTGCAATGCCATCATCTTTTTCATAGTCATTACCAAACCATTTGCATATCCGAAAGTCCATAAGTCATTTAATCCTCTCCGTTTACATCGTTCTTCTAACATAATGTATTATGTATGTACATGTACAGCTTTATATACATTATGAATGCTAAATTCAAAACGGAAGAGAAGAATAATATTTCTCAATGATGAAAACGTACATGCATAATCCTGCAATTTTGGTTGGTTCGCATCGTCCAAAAAAATAATTTTGAATCAATTTTCATTCGTGCAGTAGTAAAACGAGCACGCTTTTTTCTTGGGTTAGGAAGGCATATTGTACAAATCTTCCACTAATAAAACACAAAACTTATTTTTGTGCATAGTAGCGAGTATAGTATGTACATAAGATGGAAGAAAAGTGAAGAAAATTTTAAGAATAAAAAGGTAGGCAGCATTCATCATCATAACGGCAACAACATGCATAAATAAATAAATCCAAGAATGGCTTTAGAATCTGTTGGTATTTACGAGTTTTCATCTCCTTCAAAAAGGTATCTATCTCCTCTTCACCTATGCATCCATCATCTTTTATAGATACGTCATGTACTTCATACTAGGGTTATATTGTTCCTTTCTCATTTTGACTCATCCTCATTATAAGAGGAGAGAAAAGTGATCTCTATGCATGAAAGTGGGCTGGTTGCACTCTCTGCAGTCGATTTCCACTCACTCACCACAAAATCCTCTTTTTATCTCATCATCATTTCGTTTCACCTCAACTAGCTAGGGAAACGTGGAGGTAGGTACATGTTATTAGACAAAATAACATTAGCACAAAAAAATGTAGTTTGATAGCATGAGCTTGACTCCCACATCATCATCATCATTCTTACAATCTTCACAAATACTTGAACATTTATTCATTCTCGTTAATGCACATACACAATTATAAGTTACAATAGGACCTCATCTCATCATCTATAAAAGGATGATGGGAAATGTTATATGATACATATACACTACTTATGTTACGTTACGATGATGATGATTGAAGACAAACTATATAGGAGTATAGCAGAGTGAAAGTGGAAGCGATATTCATTTTATGCTTATAACATCTAACCTTTTGTGTTCAGTTCAGAATGCGCATACATCATAAAATAACTGAAAGATAAAAGGTCGATCCTTGATCCTGTCTTGAGTTAGTTTTATGGCGATGGCATGGAAGGTATGGATGAAACGAGGAGAATGAGAAGGATGATATGATGATGGCTGACACAATGGTTCATTAATAAACCTAAGGGCTTTACCAACACCATGAATTGGGGCATTCACTTCACACTCATTTTTTTTTCTCTCTCTCTCTCTTCCTCGTTTCAACTCAACAACTACACAGCGATGTGATAGCGCGTGGTTTGATGAAGCTGATGATGAGAATAGCGACGTGATGATGATGAGCATTAAGTCTAAAATCCATTTACTACTACATCGTACCTACTACTACCACGTCTCATCACCATCAGTTGAATGTACATTCATATTTCATGCATAATAATTTCTTCACATTATGATGTAGTTATTTACTTACATATTTTCTAAAAAAAACTGAAAGCCATAAAGATTTTGCCAGCAGGAGTATCCGATGACTGTATACTCCTTGTAATCATCATCATATCAAATTTAAGTATAGCAAGTCGTGGAAGTATAAACGAAAGTGCATAAACTATTTTTAAAAGAATGAAGTTCTTTGTAAAAATGACATGCCAGCTTTCAGCACTACATTATCTATTTTAGCATATGTGCGCTTTTGGAATGCAAACTTTTTATCCATTTTTCGTTATTTACGTAAGAAAAGGCGGAGGCGGATGCGATAACTCGTGCCTTTAATGCCATTGTAAATGATCCATAATGTCAGAGAATCTAAATAAAAATAGATACACACAATGAATCTTGAGAAAAGATTTTGTTATAAAACATAAAATAATGTGTAAGTGTAACGATATTCTTTTCTGCCTACTTTACATTATAGAGGTACAGGAGAATTGAAACGATGTGCACCCGCACCCCAAAAAAAATCTTTTTGAGAGAGAATATATTTTGCTATAATGTTCATGCAACACTACTCTTCTATCTTTCTCCCTTTCATATTCGTTTCATCTATAGTGAGCAAGCGAGGAAAAGTCCCACAAACTTACAAGGGTTTCACATGGGCAATGGCCTGAAACCAGAGTTTTTTATTGAAGGATCAGAGAAAAGGAGAAGACGATGGTGATGGTGATGGTGATGGTGGAACGAACGTAAACAAACACGTTATTGCCATTGCAATATATACCATGATAATACTGTAAGAGCATTGAGTCAGAGTCAGTCTAGTTCACACGCTCCTTTCACATCATATACATATAGTCATATATTATCTCATTTCCCAATGATTCCACCTTTCGCTCCAAAAATATATTATTTGTTGCTGTTTGCACTATGTTTTTATATTTGTTGCAGTTGAGCTCTGACCTGATCTGATACCAGCTATTACAATCCAATCCGCTATGTATTTTTCTATTTAGATGCTTGGGATAGGAATGAAGTTAAAGCAGCCATGCAAACAAAGATCACTTATAACTATCATCAAGGGTATCGTATCGTCTATCGATGACATGAAAGAATTGGAGAAAAAGATAAGCAGCTATACAGCCATATCTTTCGAGAGACACGAAACCATGAGAGAGAGAGAGTGCGAAAATATTTAAGAAAAAAATTGTCTCCATTACATACAAAGTACTATGATTCTGTTTGTGTTTATACTATACTTGCAACACAAGCTTTGCAGAATCACATGCCAATGAGAAAACGGGGAAAAGTTTTCAGGGAATGCGAACAACCAAAAAGGAACGGAAGGAAGAGAAAGAAAGGCAATAGCACAGATATTTTTGCCCTTTGGCAGAAACAGTAAACACACATTGCAACATTGGACGGCTGAACGAGAAAAAAAAATGTAATATGTGTGAACGTGAACCAAAGACGCTCAACATTCTTTTCTTGATGATAGCGCTTGTTGCCTGTGATGCAACCATCACCATTGGGGAGAAAATAACACTTTGATACATAGCATAGCTGATTGTATCTCGTCAAACTACTCGCAAAGATCGAGTGAAAAAGGACTGGAGAGAAGGTTCCCTAGAAGGAAAGCAAATTCTGAGCATACTGCGAAAGCCACAGTTTGACATTGGACATGGATTTGTAACGCTTAAGTGTCCTTTTTTATATGCCTATTGCAATCTGCAGACACACTTTACTAACACAACAGATTATATGTATCAGTGACGAGAAAGAGAAAACAGTATGCTATATTTATTCTTTTATTTGGTAGTATTATCATCGGTACTCCTCTTCTTGGGTGACTACACACTGCTGTAAGATGTGTGTGCAGTAAACACCCACTATAGCAACTACTATATAATGTATAAAAAATATCACCACCTTGATAGAAGGAGAGAAGTAACAGGATGATAGGGATATATAAGCCCCTGCATATACATACAACATATATTGTTTATAATAATAACAGTCACAGTACTATTGAGGATGATGATGCGATCCCGTAAGTGTTTCTCGAGTTGGGTAACATTGATTTCATTGAGCATGTGGTAAAAGTTTTGCTTTCGCTTTATAACAGACGTACATTTGATACAATGATACAGTGTGTTAACGAAAAAATCATGAATTCTACTTGCCGTAACTATCTAGTCTAGAGAATTCGCAATATGGATATTATACGACTATGTTACCAAAAATGAGTGCACGAACGTTTGCACTATATATAGCCCAGTTGACATTGCGCTTGGCACAAAAAATTTGAAAATTTGAATTTGAAGCATATATGACTTTCCCCCACTTCTCTCTTGCCTGACACCAGCAATATTATTTTTCACGCTAACTCCGGGGAAACTAGAAGGATGCTAATCTATCTTCTGTCATAGACTCCCAAAGTTGACAGGATTCTTCTTAAAGAACTAGATTTTTATGAAGTGCCGGGGTTCTGGTGGAGAAAGCTACTTGTAAGAGATAAATCAATATCAATATTCTTCAGTATGAATGATTTATGAAAGATAAGGAAATAAATGGGAATCTGAATCTGAGAAGAACAGAAAGACCAGTAATACGACGAGCTGGTGCAAGCAAATGCTGGCTCTAGATTGTGAAACATTTGGAATCTTATTTGTAGTACTTACTTTGGCACTTTACGATGTACTGCATCATATAATCCATCCTATTCGTAATATTCAGGATAGCGTATATGCACCCTTTGTGAAACAGAAGTAGGACTGCCAATAAAACGCGTACATGTCATATCAATAAAAGTTTTATTTCAGAGATTTGATTGAAAACAGCCATGCGTTAAGAATATGCTCTCAATTTCAAAACTGACGAGGACGAGATGAAAGAAATGCATCGTACTCCTTAAATATACTTATGGTGCGTCCTCTCTTTTTTGTACAAAATGTAGTAAAATGTATAACAGCTGCCGGGTGAAATCTGCTTCTTCTATTCAGATACATCGACGAAGGCTACTACTGATGCTTCAAAGAATCTTTGAATATCGTCAGTCATATAATGATGGCTATCAAAAACAATATGGTTGAAATAAGTATCTGGGCGCGTTCTTCTGTAATAATCTGACATATATAGACAAGACAAGACATACACACGCACGTCAACTTGCTTTTGTAAAACTGCGACAAATCTCGAAACACAAATATTTATTGATCCAAATTCTCTTTGGCTCTCGTCATAGCATACCACTTATCATATAATATATCCCTTCTGTTCAAAGATTCAAGTCCAACAAACGACTACACTCCATATTCTTTACTCATCGTCAGTGTTTGTAGTCATACAAATCGTTGTGACATTTGACTCATTTTCCCTGGAGAAAGATTCTTTTAGAGGCGAAACGGAACTGAGGGAACTGGAGTGAAGTGAATAAAATGAAAAGAAAAATCAGCCCACACTATAGCGTGATGATGGTTGATAGTTGTTGATGATGTGTCATCCAATTGAAAAGATGTCTTTGATGTGAAAAATACGTCCACACATATCCCATCCGTTGGAAGCCCCATTATATAGGAAATCGAACCAATCCCAATGTTTCATTCATTTGAAGAACGTGAAAAAAATATGCAGCTTTACATCATTCATCCCATTTTCGTAAGTACTACAAAGTACTTCTTGAATCAAAATCAATGTGAAAAACCTTTTTGTCTAAGGTTTATATGCAACGTGAGATTGAAAGTAATACATAATACAGCTTTGGTACTAAATGTCTTTCCCATTCTAAGCGTTGTAAAAACTCTTCCACATGTCGAATAAAACATAAAGACAAATTTATGAACTTACGGATCGTTCCCCCAGATTCCGAACTTTACACCGGAGGAACGCTGTGTCACCCAAGGGCACCGTCATATTGATGCTCGTATTATTTTCAAAAGGGTTGTCCATCTGACGCTGAAACTCTTCGAAGCTCGTATATTGATGATGATGATGGCTAACAAGGGCTTGATGATGGTACTGGTGATGACCATTGTGATGATGGTGCAGGGTGTGATGTTGGTGTTGACCTCGGTGGTTATGTGAGCCACCAGAGTGTTGGTGGCCTTCCCTCCATATCTGCCTTCCATGCACGTGGTGCAACATGCCTACAAATTTACAACAAAACCAAAAATATTTAATAATATGTAATAAGTGAAAGAATCCCAGATCAAGGTTACAAACTATATATATTATAAACCAACACTCCCTTATCATAATCAGAATGAATCCTCATCACTTATACTTGCAGATAAAGTATTAAACCTTTTAGTTAATCGAATCTTATACCATTTTCCCAATCATTTATTTAATCAAGTGCAAAGTATTTTACCCGACCACCGACTCGTCTCCCACTTTCATCGCACCACAATGAACTTGCATAATCAACTAATTCCTTTGAAAGAATGTAGTCACCAAACCAAGAAAAATACAATTTTCTTCCCCGTATCCTTACCCACATCGCATCGTCACATCTCTCAAGATATCGCTAAAAACATTCAACTAAACCTTGACCTTGTTTCACTTGTCGTTTCTCACTTTCTGACATTTCCATGTCAGGCGTCAGGCTTGTAGAGGGAATCCAATTCGACGACGAAAGAAAATTGCTTTCGGTGCGGTGTGACGGGCAAATGGGCCCATTTTCCGTATCACAATTTTTCTTTCTCCCAACTCCAACCCCAACTCCAAAACATAATAATAATATGCACACCGCAACATAACACGATCTGACAAGACATGATAACAATCTTTTAGGCCATAACAAGAGAGCTTCAAGGCTCAGGCAATATTTATTATTATAAGTCATGCATATGTAAATGTACAAAAGTAACAATAATCATAATGATAAGACTCACAACCTTGCCAAAACTGGAAAGACTAAAATAAACAGACAGCTGGTGCCTGTCTTTTTCATTCCTCCTTGGTTTTTTTTTGAAGAAATCACATAAATGCTTTCTCCCTTCTTTCCCCTCCTGTTTCTCTCGTCAATTTCTTTGTCCATAAAGTACTAAAATTTTGGCTCAATTTTGTTTTATTAGTTTTACATCTTGTTCCCGTCGTCATCATAAGATTTTTTTTCTGATGTGGATGTGGGAGACGAAGGTGTAATTGGAGTCTTTTCGTTGCAGTTCTATACAATTTTTAATATATACGCGGACGAGTAAACGAATGCAACGAACGACAGCCTCGACCGACAACCCCGATACAATCTCTCTCCTTTTCTCATCAAATCACTAAAGTTGTCATGTGGTGGTGGTGGCGGTGGTGTGTGGTGGCATGGCATTATCATTACTATTACCATTATTTATATTGCAAATCAATGCATTCAATGGGATGAGATGCAAAAGCAAAAGTCTGCCAAACAGATATTATGCTATAACAAAAGACTTCAGTCTGTTGCCTTTATTCTGTCTCCTCCGTTTCCTTGAAAGTCTAACCATCCATCCATCCAACTTTCCCATTCACCTATCCATTCCATCCGATTTCCAAACCACGGCCCAAAAACTTGCGACTCTCAACACCAACCGCACGTAAACTTTCATCGAGCCAAAGCCAAAAGCTTGTTTTTTTTATATTCCTCAGCTATTTACTTATAGAATAGAATAATATGAAGGGTTCGTGGAGATAGATTAATACCTTTGGAAAATGGTTTGTTCCTTTTCCACATACATACATAGATTATATATACATAGTTCCCCTTTCCATTGCCTTCTTTACATTACATTCCAGGGAAAAGCTTGCCTAAGTCTTTTTTCGTTCCTTGCCTCAAAACCCAGCCCGACTCAAAACCAAACCAAACCAAAGTATCAATCCGGTAAAGAGTTGAGTTGAAGTAAGGCAGTGCGGTGGTGGAGATGGAGAAGAAGAGCAGCAGCAGCAGCTCTCACACAGAAGACTACTGCTAGAGAAAGGGAAACTGGAGCAGAAATTACCGTAATTGACTGGTCGATATTAGGTAGTAGGAGTAGGACTAGGACTACTTTGGGCTGTTATATAGTACGCACATAACTTTTATGCAAATGCCTTAGTTTAGTCACAATGTCAGTATAGGAAGCTACGTATCAATGTGATATATATGAAGATCTCGTCGAACCTAAACCTAATACTATTTGACGTGCTGCTAAAATGCTAAGTGTACGTGGCCATTGACGTTGTGGTAAGGGAAGAGAAGGGATGTGAAGGTTATTAAGTATACACCAAAAGTCAAAAATAGTAGTAGTAATAGAAATTTATGTATATATGCTTTCTCTCCGCTATTCATTCTACTTGTCAATGTATCATCATCATCATGATGCTCCTTCTTCTCATCCTCATCACTGAAAACTGCCGTCATCGTCATCATTGTAGTCACAAGCAGTTTTCATCTAGGTACATTTATTATCATGAGAAAAAAAGATGAAGACGGGAAAGGGGGAGAAAGTACATATTTTACGTGTAAATATACAGCTGAAAAAAGGTATACACTATTTTGCTCAAGCTCATTGAACCATTCTTCCAATACCGTCAGTTTCATTCAAGCAAATGCACTGTCAAGAACATAGCACATAAAAATGTATCATGTCTGAACTGAATATATCCTGATCATGTATAGCACAACGTGAATTACATTTTGTATGATCATAGCCCTCAAAATATTATATTGAGGGAGTCTAGGTCTCCGTAGATGAAGGTATGCAACTGAACGTGCAACTTTTATTAGCTTGGCTCATGGCTTTAGGCAGGCATAGGGGTTTCAGCTGAAAAGGAGTTTTTTTTGGGGGGGAAGGTAAAATGATGATAGGTAGGTAGGTAGGTAGATTTCGGGACAGATCACAGATACCTCAAAAATAGGTTTTCGTAGAAATCGTTACCACTACCACCTCCACCAATTTTATGCTTAGCTTTGCGAATCATCCTAATCCAGGAACTGTTCCTTATTTCATTTCATTATCTTGGAATTCTGTATGTATAGAGACATATAATATATAAAATACATATAAAAGCTCAAATACAAATCACTACTTTCATTTTTAGGATGAGATGAAGAGTTGCATGAAAAGACCAGTTCTTGCATTTTGTGATAATATACAGTTGGTTTCTAAAAACCGAAGAGAATTGTAAAATAAAATCGTTTGCAATTTGCATACTTCGCTTCAGTGAGAACAGCTCTACTCTACTACTTGTTTTCTACTGTTTGTATTTGTATTTTTATGTCATATGATTTTTCCTTTTTCCATTTAAATGCGAACGAGGCAAAAAAGCTTTTAACTTAAATGTCAAAGTCATGTAATATTATTATGGCAAATATCTATCAATTACCACATAATTTTCTTTGCTTTGAAGTCTCTAACAACCTTTGCGTAATCTGAAAAATTAAATTATTTCACGCACGCTACGCTTCACGTTTTCTCCGCAGTACGCTTCCAATACCCTCATCAATACATGGTCGTACAACCTAAAACGAGGTCCTACTCTACTCAGACTCTGTTGTTGTATCCACTGACAGACAAGCGTGTGGCAATGACATTAGATGGACATCCAAGTAAACAGCACTAATGGTTAGCGACGGCTGCTGTACATACATCCTACATCCTCTCATTCTCTTTTCACACTCAACTCTTGTCAACTGAAGGCAGTACCTCTGTAAATTTTAGCAGTGTTGTCGTTTCGTTGCGAGATGAAAATGGAATAGAACCAAGTTCCATTGGATGTAGTGACAGTTTGAGGTCACTTTTTTCTGTCCAACACTATCCCATGACAGGTCCCGCATTATATACACGTTACATAAAAACCACAAGAGGGATTCACATCATCATCATCACATTCAACATTGAGCAGACTATATCTGTCCTGTTGCTGTCTACTTGCTCAATATGCAATTTTTATAGAAGAAAATCCTCTTCAGAAAAATAAAACGAATTGGGGCTCGTTCCTGAATAGCTACTAGTCATCATCATGATGTGATGAGATAACGCGCTTGCGACAAGGAGGCTAGGCCTGTGTAGGTATAACACAATTTTATTTTAGTTTAAAAAAATGCTGAAAATATACTT
Organism: Orchesella flavescens; assembly: GCA_964034955.1. Classification (NCBI taxonomy): domain Eukaryota; kingdom Metazoa; phylum Arthropoda; class Collembola; order Entomobryomorpha; family Orchesellidae; genus Orchesella; species Orchesella flavescens. Next base: position 9,932,500 of record OZ035958.1, on the reverse strand, counting down.
TTCTAGGAATGGCAAAATACGCATTATAGCTATCTTTTCATATCGAATTTTTTTTGTCGTCGTTGCAACTAAAGTGACAGGATATTCTCAGGAGCTCATAGAATGGAGAGAAAAGCGCTATAAAGCATGTCCCAGTCAACAGCAAAAAAACTGCAACATAAAAAAGTACCCGCTCGTTGGTGGTGACTGCAGAATCGCCAAACTTTCTTTTTTTGTCCAGCTTTTCATCACAGTCACACTTTCCTCGTGCTTCTTGCTAAAAATATCGCAGTAATACCTATACAAACACCCTGATTCGAGCAGTGGTATCTCTATTCTTGTGTAACAAATACACGCACAGACAAAGCACACTACTACATTACATCTCTTCCGGTTTCATTCAGAATGTCTTTTCTTTACTTCAACAACAAAAACAACGGGGAAAAAGTCAACAGAACTAAAACTGCTGTTGCTAGTAGTAAACCTGCATTGCACAACATCAACATCCAACATGGTCCAACTTTTTGTCGCTTTTGCTTTCCGGTACTGCTGTTACACACTCACCAAGTTATTTCTTCACTGGTACTACATATACTGACCGCGACAAAAATATTTTCTTTTGTTGGGTGTTGGGTTCTTTGCTCTCCCACACAAACTGCGAGGGAGTGTGACACTTGGTTGGAGAAAGTTATCACAATAAAAACATCGTTTAATGTGTTCTTGTTATGAATGAGACCCACAATGACAGTGTAATAATCATATATGATGAGAGGATGAGACTTTTTTATTTGAGTTGAAAAGCATAAAAGAATCATATTATACGAGAGAAGATGATGAAAGGAACAATGACAAAAAGAGTGCACTGTCCATTCAGCTGCCCATTAGTTACGTTAAATTGAAAATACTTCATGTCTCCGTTCACTCTGTAGTCTGTGTATAGTAGACTTAGAGACATGAATGCGTGTGAGTTGTGAGTGAAATGAAAAGGCTTTTAGCAACTTTTTTTCTCCTGGATTGGATAAAAAAGAAGTTCCCATTGCTATCTTCATTTTTTCATTGCGTATACATATATATGTAGGTTTATGTGAGAAGAGAAGTAGTAGTAGGATGAGGATGATGACATGATATGATACACACTTTACTACAAGTTACAAAGTGATATGACGTACGACAAAAATGATTACTATGACACATGATGTTGTTGAGAAAGACGAGGAGGGAGGGAGGAGAATGATGATGATGATGACATCCATCCATTCTCCAACTCTGCCCTTGCACCACACAATAGCTATATGCTGTGGTCTGCTGAGGTGGGAGCTAAATAACGCTTACATTTCGTGTTCGATTCATCTCTCTCACTCACTCACTCACTTACTGTTTACAAGGTGAAAGTACACGTATAAGTACATACATGTAGTTATGCACATATACTTGCAAACTTTCTCTATATAGAAATATCTATGTACTATTCTCCACGATTGCAGCACTGATTTGCTCTCTTTGGGTTTGGTTTGATGTAGCCACCGCCTGTAACATGGTTTACTCGGTTGAGAATTGGGAAAGATGATTTAATTCCCTTGAGGCGTAGGGATCTCTTCTCTCGTCTTTCAACTTTTCCTTTTTGCTCTGACGATTATAAGCTTACCCATCATCATTGTTATCATCATCGCATAGAATTCCCAGCAAATTGTCGTGGGCAATCAAGTCCCCAGCAAGTGGAGTAAAAAGGAAGCGGATGGTATCCGTCAAAAAATGAATGTGGAGAACGGGACAGATGTAGTAGTACTAATACTATATAGCTACCACCACCACCTATCTATTTAGACAAGGATGATTTAGGTACTGGCTGGCTTGTCTTGTCTTTTTTCCTCCATGCTACTCATTCTTATACTTTCTTATTCGTATTCTTTCTCATTCAAGAACGGATGTAACAACACACGTTTTATCACGTATATACAACTTGATCTTGAGTTCATCCGTCCTCTTTCTTCACAGCAGAATGCAAGGAACGTTTGGAAGAAGAGTGATTTTAAAAAGGAATTTTTTAAGCGTCCTTCCTATGTATGTATATAATGCTTTAGGCTACTCCATCTCATCTTTAAACTTATGAAGAACGTGTCCAGTGTAACATTCACATGCAATACTGGAGTTAGCCTTTTGATGCAGAATTTAATGTAGGATAAGAAGCACGTTGGACTACTGCTGGCCTCTTTTTCTCTGTCATCTTATTTCTGACTGAATTTATATAGTAAGTAGAGAGACATCGACCTACATATATTATCCTTTAGCAACATTATTTGATGCATTATTAATAGACTGAATCTCATATATGATGTTTGCTCTCTCAATAAAAGCAGAGAAAAAAAGCACAGCTTTGAGCTTTGTGACAGTTATATTTTTTTATTCAATGAGGAAAAAAATTGTTATTTCACTCGAAACGCGTTCAAGCTCCTCCAGCTTTCTCCAATGCTGCGCCTGCCGGCAATAGGATTTTCAGCTCGTAAGAGTGTGATAAAATGATGAATGGTCGATCAAAAACAAGTAAACGTGGTACGTCATTGTACCGCTACTTCCAGTTCCTTGATCCGAACACTTCCTTTTTACTCCACTCTCCATATGGATATATTATTTAAGTTTATATGTGTATACATTTATTTCACATAAGTAAATGTGATTTTTATGGATTTTTTGGATCAAGGCTGAAATATTGACTTTAAAAAACCTCGCACGCGCTCCTACAGGGGAATTTAGTGGAGTAGCAAAGCGCACCAGCAGTCACTGTATTACATTATTTTGTATCATTGATTGATTGACATTTTTTTCCTTTTCCTGGCCTATGACCTACTTCCGTCACTGGTTGGTTGGAGGCTGGTGGTGGTGCTATTTGGCTCAACGGAGACTGAGACTGAGTGAGTATATATACCGACCATCAGAAATCACTACAAGATTGCAACTCTAAACCTCTAGTATTTTTTTATAGATTTTTATACGATAAAATAATAGGTGGGATTCGGATCGTAAATCTTAAAATCCTGTAACCTGTTGACAAAAAGGCCATTCAAGAGTGAAAAGCTGGAGTTTTTTTATTGACCAAATTATGGCTGAATTTATATAGCTTATAAATAAGTATATGAGTTGAACAAACAGTGTATTTTTCCGTTACATTCTCCGTTTTACATCTTTATTGCTTTCACTAATTCTCTCTTGCCATGTTATGTGCTATGTTAAGGGATGATTAATGCTCATATGTTGACTGTTGGAAATACATCAAATTGCATGATTTCATATCTTTTGTTGATGTTGTTGTTGACTTTTTTATGTAGAGTTTTTAAAGCCAATTTTAATGCGTCAACAGTCAGTAAGCACTATACAGCACAGTGAAAGCTAAAGTATAGCTGGATATATCTATAGAGCTATACTTCATACTTTCATATTTTACCCGAAAAATGTAGGTCATTCTAGAAGTAAGTTTATGATTATAGCCTTTAAAACAGTGATATATAATGCGTTATACCTCAAGCGAATTTTACAAAGAAAACTCTGTAAGCCATTTAAGGTTTTTCCTGACACCACAAACTCGCATTTTCTCAAATAACCAGTAATCAACCAACTTTCCGTTCGTTTCTTTCCGATTTGAAGGTCAAGAGTCAACGTTCATGTGAAACTAAACGGAGTACATGATCATACATATTATACTTCAAACTTCAAGTCAACCTGGTATTCGGCTCATGTATACATGTATCGGATATCCCCTCTTGGAAGTTTAAAGAGGGACATGAAGGAAACATTAAAAAAGACCATTCATTATTGGCTAGAAACCAATCATTCCTTCAGTTATTCGAGTTTTCACTTACCAATTTTCTTTCCTTCAACAGTCACATACGCATTTGTATATTTCCAGTGGAACTTTCCACACTTGAAGTAGTCGCATGAGAAGAGTGAGTAGAAGAGCGAGCGTGTAAGTGGGGAAAACTCGTTTTTCAAGACCATTTTTCTCTCGCTGCTTGTTGCAAAATAATAACTTCTAATCAAACTTGTAGGAGCTTTTTGTTTTGACCTTGACTTGGCAATTCCATCCGGTCTCTGAGAGTTTTGTGGCTGTTGCGTCTCAACCAAAAGTCAACTTGCCAAAATGTTGGGCTATGCTATGGGCTTCTTTGTATGTATAAAAGAGTTTTATGATAAATATACAAAACGATATTAATGTATGTACTTTTAATATATAAATATAAGAAATGTTTGACGCTATAGGAAAGGATACTTTTTCAGGTTTCCACAAAAGTGAAAATGGAACAAGAAGAATTTGGTGTTTGAAAAAGTGAAATTAACTGGCAAGTTGGAGAGAAAAACGAGCCTTTTGCTTATTCACATACACACTTCTTTCCATCTTGTAAAACGGAAAGTGTGTGTGAGAGAAAAAAACCAGCCGACGACAAGAGAGAAAAAGGGTGACGGAGAAACGGAGGAAGAAAGTAAAGCGGACGGATATCATGTCACGCTCAATGCTCATTTTACTTGTTCCTATATAGAGCTATAGGCTATAGGTTTCAGCTCTCACACACTCTAGTGTTAATTCTGAGCATAAGAGCTTCATCTTTCTTTCCCTTTCTTCTTTAAAAAATATGCCTTGAGGAAGTCCCCTTGACGTAAAAAAGACTTTTTGGATAATATATCCTTGAAGACAAGTAAAACATAATATTAAATAACGTTTGTATGTTTGTATGTACACTTTTAGGGTGTTTTTTGAAACGTGTATCCCTATGCATATACTAGAAAGATGCATGGTTGTAAATCAACTACCAAAAAACTTTTGCCTGCTACACACACACACACTCTTCTAGTTCTAGTCCTTCCCAGTCGGTCGGTCTTTTTCTCTTGTGTTGTTCGTGCAAAAAAATTGAGAGCACGAAATGCACGTAACTAAAAGATTATATTATTTTAGAGAATTCTCTATTTTTTCAGTTGAGAATGATGCATGGTTGTGTAGATTTATAGAGAGTATTAAGTATTTGTACTGTGCAAAAGCAGAGTTTGATGAAAATTATATAGAGAAACACACTATACTGTTTGTCTCTCTGTGTTTTGTGCTCATGTTACATTTTGTAAAACTCATTCTGGCAGAAACTCAAATACTCATGGTACATACATAAATCTCTATATAATTTCGAGGGACACACTAAAACAGTACTCTTGCGCCACATAATTACATGCAACAATCAAGGAAAACATGGCATGACGGGAATCTCACAAACATAAAAAGTGTGTTCTCAAGCTTATACCTAAAAGAGTATATATCCGGGCCCCTATCGCCTGGGTGTTTGTTGTCACAAACGGATCAAAACAAAAAGAGAGGAAAGTCAAGTCGCAAAATGTAAAGTAAAAAGAAAAAGTGAAAGACGCAGCATTATTGTAAAGTCCCAAGAATGTTTGGGAGAGATGAAGATTAGAGAGTGAAAGGAAAAAGGACCGACCGAGAAGAGTTCATTGAATTACATACATCAACAAATAGGTTTAAGACGGACCGCATGCATAGGGTAGAGTAGATTGTAGAACAAGAACACATCTTGCAAATGTAAGTTGTGCATTGCATGCACTACAAATAATGGTACAAGGGTTCGGTGGAATATATAATGCATGCGCTTCAATTCAGTGTATATGTTTGTTGTTAGGATTAATGTGAAGCACACAAAACAACATCAACAATTTTCGTTTTACGGTACAGGACATGATTCCACTATGGAAATTATTTTGAGAGTAGAATAATAATTACTCTAAGAGTGAAAGCAGTTCTCTTCTGTCGGCAGGGGTAGAAGGGATAAATTTCTTGAGAGAAGAAAAAACACTTGAAATGTAAAGGATATATATGTAGGAGTATTTGGTAGCCAAGAGGAAACTTGAGTGAAGTGAAATGGACAAAGAAATAAAATGCCACAGGGACGCTATACTTTCCTTTTTATTGTACAACCGTTTTTGTAGCCTCTGAAGGACGAAATATTCATCCTCTGCTTGTTCTTCTGGTAGTCTTTACGTCGTTTTTGTAGGATCCATTAGTTTAGTATCATAAGAAATTGCAGAAGGTTGCGACTTTAATTTCATACTGCATTGTTTTCAAATAACCTTATGATATGGGTGGTACAGTTGGTAGTATACATATAATATGTATAGCTACTCATTAATTGAGCTGTTTAAATATCCCATTTTTCTTCTCCTTTTCCTGAAATATGCAAGACTAAATTAGAAGTTAAATGAGTTGGCTGTGCTACTTTTTACTATAAAAAAAATATTTGTTATGCCACGTTTATGCCCAAAGCAATAAAAAGGATTGCACAATATTGCAATTTGAAATAACTTGAAAGATTTATATGAACAATTTTGACAATGCGCCTTCTTGGTTCGTTTGCAATCTCAGGCCATTTAATGCAAAGTCATAAATAAGACAAATAATATGATGCATTTGAAACTACACACATTGTTTATGTGAAAGGGAAGGGCGTCTTATTTATAACTTTTATGTTTGGAAATATAAGCAGGGTGGAGGAGAATCAGCTATAAAAGTATTGTAATCAAGCTTCAAGTTCTTATAAATGCCATGATAATGTTCTCTAATCCAACAGCAACACCATTGGTACTAAATCTACTGTATTAAAAAGCTGATAAATTAGTTTTTTAACTTATGGTTTAATGCAGACATAAAATTTGTTCTTTAAATTTTATACTAATAAAATGGCTTCCATTACAAATAAGCTAATATCCCAATCTACCTCATCAGAACAGTTTTATTACTGGCAGAAAGTATTTATTTACATTGTATGATTGATACAAATAAAAAAACGAATGAATGTTTCACCAAATGCTAAAAGCATACCTATATATTCTCAAGCTCTAGCTAGATCGCGATCGTTGAGATTTCCCTGGCACAACAACAAAAATATTGCAGCAATCATGGTCTCCTAAAGCCTTTTTTTCGTTTCCTTTAATACTCTAGAGAGCTTCCTATACCAATATCATTCCATTTCAGCCCGTTCTTCTTGAATCCTATGCTGGGTCTGGTTTTGCTGGTAAAGTTTCCCCAAGTTATTAACATATGCATGAGCAAGGGTCATGCTTAAAGAGCAGCTAACCATACTAACAACCTCATATTTATGTCAAAACTGCGCAATTAGCACCGGCTGGTCTGACTTTCCTATTTTGCTTTTGTTTTTTAATAGTCCCCTTCTCTCCACATTATATATGTAGGTATTTCGTTTTCCTTCTATTCATGTAAACAATCTTGTGGTCAAGAGTTTCCTTCCGTGCCCAGAAGGATTTGGCGTCCTTGAGCAGAACACCAAACAATGACTCAGCCTAGTGGTGGAGCCATGCCATCGTATGAGCCTAGCTCTAGCTCTCAGAAGAACAAACAAAGCTTTCGATTTTCTCCTTCAGCGAATAAAATAAACCACCAAAACAAAAGAGATGGTCAGGTTGATTCATCCGCTAGAATATTAAGTAGCAAAATTACCGTAGTCCTCTGCTAAATTGACCTGTATACATGTACACATTGTACGTACATATCGTTAGGAGGACTCGTGTGGTGTGGTGAGACCCATTGTTTGTCATGCATGCATTATTTCGTGTAGGTTTAGAGATCAGGTAATCAACCGATACAACAACACTCTTCCAGCAGTAGTAGTGCTATATACCACCTCGTTCTAAAAATCCAATCTGCCGTCTGCCCCCGAAGACTTCCTAATCTTCCACCGCACAGTATGGTGTAAATTGCCAATGTTTTGTGCATGCAAGCCCCTTTTTCCTCCCGTAACACTAAAAGTACTATTATTTGTAGGTCAAACTAAACCAAGTTCCCATCTTAATCTTACAACATTTCTGATGAAAGCAAGTTTCACCAGCTTCAGCTTCTGGAACCGGATATTTCAAGCGTTTTATCAACATGCCCCTTCAACGTCCTTTTTTTTTAGGTAAAACAGATTTTCAGCTAGGTTCACCTAATGTGAATACAATATTATGTAGAATACAAACATATTGTGTTGGTTGTTGGTGTTTTGTTTCTCTTACTCATTTCTTAATTCTTAATGCTCCACATGAGATGATGACAACATATATAGGGTTGGTGAAAGAAAGGGCACTAAACTTTTAAGCGGAGGTGGTGGTTGGTGTAGAGCACGAATGCCCAAGCTTTCTCCTTTAAGCTCTCACCAGGCCAGACCACTCCACACGGATTATGCTACAAAAGCCAATCCAGTTTCAGACGGTGGTGTAGGTTTAGTGGGGTTTCCCATTCATATTATTTCTAAGGACAGATGCGGATGCAAGTAGCCACAAGGGACGCTAAATTTTCTAAATTACAAAACAAACTTGTGTTTCGTGATATTTTTATCCGTGCCCCTCTTTCACTCTCTCTCTCTCTCCCTGCGGTTGTAATCTAACTTTTTTTATGAAACTAGGCCATCTACCAGAGCTCCAGTGTCTAGTTCTAGTAGTTAGTAGTCATCGCTGTTATCAAAAATCGTGTGTGTAGGTATATTATGTACTTTGCATGTAACATACATAAAACGTCGTGTGTGATGTGAACGAAAGGGAAGTTGGGAAGTACTTAGGATTAGTAACCACATAGCCAGGCCACACACATGGTGATGGTTGCAACACCGGAAGAAGAACTGTGTATAGTTTTGTTTTTTCGCTTCAAAAAATCTCAAAGGACCTTACCCACATAATATTCATTCAGTTTTAGGTGCTTTTGTAGTTCGTAGATATTATTATTATTCGTAAAGCAGGAAAAAAAAAGTTTTGCTCGCATGGACGGCTTAAGATTTTTTATAGGAATGTTGAGCAATAGGGTAGACTGTAGATATAATTTCATCGGATACGATGTTGGATGTAAGTAACAGAGAAAAAGCAGCATGAACACAATATACATAATAATGTGAGGTTTTCATACAACATCCCAAAATTCAAAGTAGCGTGCGAATTATGTTTCCCAGACCAGAATGAGTTTCTGCATACAAAATAGTGAGTATATACGTATATAGCTTGCTTGGAGCTAAGGTTAGTTACCTAATATATGATATGATGGTGTAAATTTTAGTGGACCATATTATGTATTATGCATTATGGATACATAACCTGTACAATGAACAGGAAAGGGTTCAATAAACGACCGCCCTGGATTGGATTGGATTCAACATGCAGGCTTAATACGTTGTGGACCGTGTCGGTATTAGATGTTACATGAAAGGTGATGTATCGTTTTTTGTTGTTGTTGCAAAAAACCTGGACAAGAAAGATTCTGAAAAAGGTTGGAGTTGGAGTTGAAGCTACGGTCGTTCATGGGCTAATAAACATGTAAATGCATTGGCTATATGTACCTGTAAGAGCCAAAAGCAAGTATCAGAATTTAGAACCAAGTCGTAAAAGAGAAAATACCCTGTTGCCGCTTTCATTTCACCGGAAGAAAGGCTTTCTTCCTTTAAATAATGAAATGCGTGTGGAAACTTATTTCCTTTTGGAGGGTGATATTATGCACATAAATATGAGGCTCAAACTTTATTATTATTGTGAACAAAATGGGATGATGATCGAGAGTAAGTCAAGTCTATATAGTCACAGTAGTAAGTACATAACATGAACATCAAAACACCAGTTTTTTGGTCTAGAAATGAGTGAGAGGAAAAGGTATACGGCGAATTTTCTACCATCACATCACCATTTGTTATGGTTTTGTGGCATAAAAACGCACGGGAATAAGATTGAATGGCAAAATATATGTTTTTACTTTACATTCTGGTTTTGGTGTTCCTGTAAACTGGCTGCAGAGACTGATGGATTGCTTGTGCCTGGAAAGAAAAATTAGCTTTCTTTTCCGCATCATGCTTTTATAAACAACATATAAGGAAACCAACAAGAGGTCGGTAAACCATGTGGAAAATAAGGTAAAAAAATTGAGTAATAGTGAGATTTGTTCCAGTTAACCTATACACTGCCACCACCATATAAACTATTATCTGAAAAGATTGCAAATCGAACTGCTAAATGTATTGGCAGGGTGGAGTTGCGGATGTTAGTTATAATTTTGACTTGAAAATGAAAATGGTGTAATGTATAAGTAAGCGCAACATCTTAAAAGGTCAAATGGTGTTTTGGTGTTGTTTCTAGGTTTTTTCACGAAAGCTGGAGGTACAAGGCATGAAGCACACAATATTTGTTTGCCATCAGCAAATAAAACGTAATGTTGTGTTTTGCATTTCACAATGTGTTATTTACCTTATCCTGATAATCTCAAAAGGAGGGGATGTAAGCAGAGTGGTGCTTGAAATAGAGTTTTAAATGTCAAATTCTACTTCATGATTTTGAAATATTTTTTCAGCTATAGCTGTTGGCAAGCTAAATTCCAAACTGAATAGTTAACTGAAAGTTTATTTTAAGAATAAATACCTGTAATCAATATGATCACAAGAATAAACCGGTAGTACAGTTACCCGTATATATGAAACACAAAATTAATAAAGCGATAAGCAGCAACTTTTTGCTACCAAACTTGACTCTCGCACATCGTACATCATGGCGGTGTAGTCTTCAGACAAAAATTTTCTGTAGGCAATGCAATCCGAACTACATAATAGTAATAAAACTTCCGTTCCTAATGATTTGCATCGTTATTTTAAATCACTCGTCATTCGTACCAATTTTTGCCTACCATTTTTAAAGGTATAGAAACTAGAAACGTATTTTTCAAAGGAAAGTGTCTCCGACAAGAAACGAATTTCGGGTGAATGCATGCATAAGACAATATTATGTAACACTTTTTCAACGAAAATCGATCATTATCATGATAATAATGATATTTGTATTGAGGAAAGGTTCTGATCAGACAATACAACACAAGTCTTCAAATATTATGGAAACTGGAAACTCTATTATTCTACATACTTTGTCAATGGCCTATTGCTATTTCAACAGAAAAATACTTTTGCTAGCATACATATAATGCGGCTGTTTACTTTTCCATCATGAGCATTTCTTGAGATGCCAATGCAAAAGCAAAAGCGAAGTGATGCACACACAACACTACCAGTTATGTCGTGCATGTAACAATAGAATATATAGGATGAGAAATCCATTTGGTGTCAATGGGAGCACTCAATATTTTTCTGCAACATTACACACATGAAAACATTCCTATAAATGTTAAATGTTGAGTAGATGAGAATGTTGTCACATTTACGTCTCAAATCGTTTTGTTGAAGAAATGAAGGCGTTTGTCACAATGAAATTTTCTCTTCTCAGCAGCAGTTTTCAATAAAACTGATACATCCGGAGGAAGGAAGAATCGGGAAGAAGACAGTGTTTGTCAGTGAGTGGAATGACCCTATTCTGGAAACGCTTTGTTGAGTACCATTTTATCATATATGAGCAAACAAACATACAAAATATTGAGAAAGCAGAGCAAAGCTATTTTCTATTGAGAACCTTAATGTAACTAAAAATAAGGGAGAAAGGGGCTCGGACACGTCGGATGGAACAGCGCATTTCATTCATTGCCCCTTACAAGGGCAAGCAAAAGTGAGTGGTATGATGATAAAAGTATGTACTTATATATATATATAGAACAGAACCAACAACCAACTCAATGCCATTTTCAACTTGATTCAAAAGAAATTCCTTCTTCATGGAAGAACCCATTTCTTCTTCCTATTTCTCAGTACTGCTATATAGTGACTGCACATGAACTGGAGCCCTATTAATATAACGAGAGAATGAATGGGAATGAGCTCTATTTATAACGAAAATAGCATAAGCAAATAGCATTGTTTGAAACAAAAGCAACAGTAACATAAAAGAAGGAAAGGTTTTTTCTGTCTCTCCCTCTTTCTATCTTCTATCTAGTTTGTTTTGAAGAAGAGCACAAGCACACACTCTTCTTATTCTTCCTCACAAAATCCTTCAATTTTCCAAGTCGTTGCATTTGAAGGGAAAGCGTGAGCCTGAAGAATATAAAACGGAAAAGGACACATCTTTTGCTCCGTCTGTTAGTTTTAGGTATATTGCACACGTATATTTTACCTTTCAAATTTATAAGGTTTTTACTTTCTTTCTACTCTATTCATATTTTCTGCATGGTCATGGTTCGTTCACTTCTCGTTCTTCCTTGTACTCATTATACAGTCATACTTAGAAAAACAAAAAGAGATCTTTGGAACCACTTTTCTTTGCTTTTCATTATTTTAAAAAGAAAAGAAAGCAGTATAAGGGGCTCGTACCTCACTGCAAATATACACTTGATGCTAAGTTAGAGGTAGGCAGAAATATTTAATGAATGACATTCACGGGCCACTTAACTACTAAAAAAGGACAATCATTTTATCGTTAACGAATGAGTATAATAGGACGTGCTTTAGACTTAAGTCGAGGATGATAAAATCAGGAATGTTGTTTTTGTGACTACCTGAGTTAATTTAAAAATGGACAAGTGGTCCTGGGCCTACGACCATACTTGGATGAGGATGAGCACGCGTGGGTGGATGTGGATACGATACAAATACCTTTGAAGATGAATTCCAGGAACTAAAAATAGAACGGCCTATCCTTATCCTACCCCGGATTAAAACTTGGAGCGTGATTTAGTTTGAGTAATCTTTCTATGTTATGTATTCGACACGGATGGAACAAAGAGACATATAGGCAATGGTGCAAAAGCGTAAGACCTATGTCGCCGATGACGTTCCAGATGCCATTAATCCTCAGATGGATTCACTTTTAATATTGTTTAATGCATCTAAAAATTCCCATTGTACATTTTTATCTTTAAACCATGAACCAGTAAGATAATGAGGTCACATATTCTATATAGTCTACACAAAAAAAAAATTACAAAAAGAATTAAATGATACGGAGAACTGACTTCATCAGTGAGAAACTTGATGAATCACTTTATTCGGAACTGTTTACACTTCACGTTTCGAACACACAACGAAAGGTTTCGTGCTCACTATCTATTACATTGTGGCGTTTGATGCGAAAATCCTTTAAACTAGAGAGTGGGACGCATGAATAACTTGAGTTTAATAATGACTTCAGGTTGAGGTTTCACGAAACCATGTATGTATTCGTACCCACTATACCTATAATGATAATGAACATAATGGCTCATTTCAATTGACCTCCACTTGAGTACATGTCCTTTCCTCTCACATTTACTTTCATCTTTCAAGTGTTTTGCATGCATGATTGCGTAGCATTCATAAATCAATTCAGCACACAAAGTTTGAAAAGAAATGTGTCAAAATACGCGTAGGCAGTAGAATATAAAAAACTGAAAAGTAGGTTGGTTCAACTTGTTTATTTCTTTTTTGAATAAAATGTTAAAAAGAAAGAACAACAGGAAAGGACTGGTTATTCAAGAGTGAACAGATCAAAGGGGGAAGTGGAAGGAACGCACAATCTAGGTCAATGTAAAAACGATAACGGTACTCCTACCAAAATTGAAAACGCTGTAGCTTGGAAGTAGTATGTAATGGTTCTTTACAACACAACAAAGTACACAAATTAGCAAATTCAAAAAAAGAAGTGACAAAAATAGGACAATTTTGAATTGAAATTCATCGAATCTGATTTGAGAGGATTCTTCATAGAAAAATAATACTTGAAACGCTATTTGAAAGAAGATGATGGAAATAATTTATGTCTGGTCTGTGTACCATTCAACTTCAGTACCTAACATGACATGTGTGACGGTGACGACGATATGACGGTGATTGGCTTCCCTTCCAATTTTTTTTTTGAATACGAGAAAACCTTGAAGGGCATGGTTGACTAAGCTTATTTATATAATTTTGAATAAATTGAAAAGACTCAATTTTCTGCACTCCTTACCTTGATTTGTTGCGAACAGGAGGATGATGTATGGAACGCTGAAAACCCATTTGGTACGCCATTTGGAAGTAGCATCAAAACACCTCATAGCATGTTCCATGGTTAATAGGATTTTGTGAGTGATGACGGGGAGACGGTTACAGTTACACAATGAGAGGTAAGTAGTATATACTATAGTATAATATATAATATATATACTTTTATAACTAATTTCACCTCAGTCAATAGAACTCTTTCCGCTCCAGTTTGCTTATTGGCTTGTTATACAATGCGACTGCTTGGTTGCACCATATATTACAAATGTGTCATACTTCAATTCAATTTTAAAATGTTGAGGAGAAAGAGAAATTAATGAGTCCTTATGCACTTCACTGGCACTACACGTAAGGTTTTTAAAATCATTTTAACAAGAATTCCTCTTCGCAAATCACTTTCTGATTAAAAAGCGTTGGTTTTTTGCTTACAGTTAGTTTCTTCCAACTTCAAAATCCTCCTTTTTCCTTCCCAGACATCAAACAATCCGAATCTGAAAACAATTTAAAGAACCAAAATTTAATTTACAAACGGCCTGCAAGTAAAAAGATGATGGATTTGTAGTTGTTACTGGAAAAATATGTTTGCTAACCCAGCACTCGTGTTTTATATGAGGTGCGATATGCAACTAATGTTTCCTTTAATCTGTTAAAAGCTCTAAATGTACATACATAAATACATATTATGAAGCAATAAGACATCATGCCATGTTTATTATGTAATTTGAATGTCTAACAATCAACTATAAATTTTAGTTTTGAGTCCAACTCTCCAAATCAACAATCAGCAATATGTAATGAAACAACATGTTGTGAAAACCTAGCATTACAATAACCGATATTTTACTGACTGCTAACTAATTATACATCAGACGAAAGAAATGAGTGCTTGTGCATGTCAGGAAAAGTTGCCGAGGCGAGGCTGAATCAAAAATGTTATGTCTGTGTTATAAATATGCTATACCTACCACCTACATAATTCTATAGGCTGCTGATGGAACAAGAAATCACATTATCCAGCTCAACATTGAATGAAAATTGTTTCCGCATTACTCAGAAATGTAATTTCCAAGTATTTTCATAAGGAAATAATCGGAAACGACTTACAAACAGATACATTCAAAATTCTTATAGGAAAAAGAAAGTATACCACAAATTTTTATATAAGACACCAGTCACAATCAGACGTGTCAGTTGTATTTCTACAACCTACAACTACTATAGAAAGCAAAGGCACGAGTTTGCCTTGAAAATGGAGTGTGCATAATTACATCAGAAGTTTGCATGTTAAGTATAATGTATTCGTATGCCCCATTTTGCTTTTATTTATGAGACTTCCTAAAATAACGTTGGAGTTGGGATTGGAAAGAGAAAAGCTCTCGCTAATGTTTATAGTGCTATTGCTTCATTGTTCTGCTTTTCCGTCCTCTACAAAACATAAGTACCTCTTTCGCCAATCAGAATGTATATGTAGTTGTTTGCCGGCATGTACTTGCGTTTGGCTTTGTCTTAATCAATATTCATAATTATCTGGTGCCGAGGAGAAAACCATCAATTTCAAAGACCATTAGCAATGCACTGCAATTGCCTTGATTACAATTGTATTTCCAAAAGCAATTGTAATATTGTGCTTTGTTTTACTATTTATTTTGTGTACTGCATTGACTCAACTTCCGCTCTACACGGTCATTACATTACGCTGAGAGGAAGGTTGTTGAAAAGATAAGTTGGGCTGAGGCATGACTTCCATAAAAAATTTCAGCACAATTTCTCCTTTTCGTTGTGTCATTTGAAGTTAGTTATAAACGGAAAAGAGATAAGAAATGAATGCACTTGGTTAAGTAATAAGATTTTGTGTTGTGACTATTATTCACAATGTTTTCTTCACTTCTTGGTTTGACAAACATTTATTTTATATAGAAATCAGTTTATTTGTTGGTTGTGGTTGAGTTGCATTGTAATATTTATCTATTTCTTATCTATAGAATATACTCGTTAGAAATATAAATGAGTTTGTAGTACAAGTTATAATACAATATTATGGTGTCGTCATCACTGTCATTAGCTATTTAGTTATTCGACGATTCTACTATTTGCTTCGGTGCTTTGATGAAAGCTTGCTTGCATGCTACTTTTGCCATAGTGTCATTTCGAAGCTTGAGCTTTCATGTGGCATTTCACTTGGAAAACATATAATGCACCACATAATATTTTATACACTGAATAAGCTGACTACTGAAGCTTCGACAGCTAGGGAACTTGTTAGTACTCATATTTTCTCAGATGGACAAGCTGTCTGAGCCTGACTTTGCATATTGATCATCTAATACTGAATTTCTCTTTAACATGTTCATTTAGCGAATGAGCTGATAAAACTTTAATTCGACTGTCGTCTCCACTCACCACTCGCTGGTTCTGATGGAGTAAAGACAATAAAAGCATACATGCAATGCAATACACACTCTTGAAATACTGGGACAAGGGTAATATATACAATATTATAGCATATAAAAAGTGTTCGACTGGAAATTAATCATTAAATTCACTTCATGAGTCAGCCTTCTTTCTCCAGCTCACAAATTTCATCAAGTTATTAAAATATGTAGGAGAATGAATAAATTATTAGTGGCTACAATTACAATCAAGAATGCCTATTACTTTTTGAGTTACTTGCTAAGGAAAATATGAGGCTATGAGAAATTATTTTGCAATAATATATGTTCAGACGATAATTGCACGACTAGACAATAATGCTTTTAACATTTATATTGAGTCCAAATGATACTACTATAATTTCAATCATCTACATTATATATAAGAGGCTATTCTGATTTCCAATTATTGAAAGTGAAAGTATAGACGAGTGCATGAAGTCCGAGGTAATTTGCAATATTTTTCTGGGAAGGCTTAAAGCATTGATGCTTTTTTGGTGGTTTAGAAATACTAGCTGAAACCTAACGTGTTGAGGAGTGAGAGTCATAAAACCACATAAAAATCCTGTTACCCGTTCTTTACCCAACTTTCCAAGAAATTTTAGATTTCATATAATCGAGGTAGATTTATCAGAAGGTACGCTGAGAGTGGTTTAACTCGCAAACTTGAATGGAAATGGAGGAGAATCCATTACTTTCAAACCAATGTTCTAGTCATAGTCGTCAAATTTCAAGATTACGATAGCACAGTGAATGAAAACAGAATGTATAGCAAGTACCTACGATCGAGTAAAAGAATAGGCGTCGAAATGTTAAGCTGAAAAACGTTCCAGACGGTAATTCGCTAATGCTAGATCAATATCACTTTATGCGTATTAAACATTGGAATGGCTGGCATACAAATTTGGTATGCTATTATTAACAACTTAGAACTACCTAATGAACATTCAACAAAAATCATTTTCAGTAACGAAACAATGAGTCTTGGTAAAAATCTTTCAACTTGAAATTGCAATCAGTCAGTCAATCAGCCTACATATTTTGCTGTAACATTCAAACTTAACGATACGTTTCCAGTTTCAACTTCTTCTCCCTTTTTTTGGTTCTTTTCGTATTCATTCCAATAATTCTACCACTCAGTTTTGTCCGGTGAAAGCTATATAGTATACCATTGTGGTGGTAGTGCATATAGGTACGTGCATATTGTTAGCCAAAGTCAATCTTCTTGAGACTAGTTGAAAGGAACATGCTATATCTTATTTCCATTCGTCTGCAGTCACCACCGCCACCATCCAATCCCCGATGCACGAATTTTTTTTTATACCAACAATCCTTGTGAGGTATATAAAATATAGAGTATATGTATTTTACTACCCAACTCCATTTTCTGTGCTAGTAGAAAATGTGTGAAAAGCTTGAAAAGTAGAATTGTGAGGCAAGAAAAAATCCACATTCAACATTCAACAATTTCCAAATCTCGAATTCTTTCACCGCTTCACACAGATTTGTTCTCAGCTCGCATTATACCAGCAGTTTTGTTATGCCATGCATAGTGTGAGAAGATCTATGCCATTACATCAACCAGACGAAAATTTTATAGAGCATTGCAGATTGCCTCTTTTTCTTCGCATTGGATTTTTTAACTTATGATCTTGTTAGTAAAAATACGATTTTATAAGCGATAGGCATTTCTACCCGCATTGTAGGCACGTATAACTTAAACTGACACATGGCTGGCACACAAGCTAAATGTAACATGGATAGATATGCGTTTACATGAGATTATATGTATGTATGTATCAAAACTCATTCATTCAAATCATTCACTAGCGAGGACTATCGTAGTAGTAGTCTTTCATTCCAATAAGGATACGAGAGTATCTTTTTTAGCTTTCCCAAAATATTTTCAGGCTATATACTAAAGTTTGAGAGTATAAAAAGAAACCGCCACTAATACTCCACTTGAGGGCTTCACTTCTAAAGTGGAAGTGCTGGTGCACTTAGTCTTGAATTTGAAAAGAAAAGTGTGCTAGACATTTTATATTTTTTACTGTTCACTGCTGCTATTACAGGGAACGAACCAGAACATTTTAGAACGAACCAACGATATGATATGACTATGACTTACTCATGCTTCAATTTGAAAGGACTTATCGGTCAACTCAGATTTGCAATTTGCACGCTACTAACCATTCAATAAGTGGAGTGAAGTGGGCTACATTTACATTGTGAACTTTTTTAAACTCAACTAATTGCTTTCTTGATGCATTAATGATTGGGGAGTTGCTGGTCTGGTGCATATGCATCAAGTTGAAAGGAGCGATACGATAAAGATATTTTTAAACAAAAAGTTGTGTTGTTGCTCTTTTGTTCAAGATTTTGCTAACTGCGCATTTTTATATTTAACCCGTGACCTTTAGTAGACTGATGCAGACGACGAAAATTCCACTTTCTCAGCCTACTTGTGTAGGAAATCGATATTTATAAAGGGACGAGATCGAGATAAAATAAAACCTTTTTAGCTAACCAAATTCAAATTACATTAACAGCATATTTTTTCTCACCAAAGATTTAGCACAGTGTTGATTGAGTTGTTACGACCATTTATTTATTTTATAATAGACTGATGAAATCAAATCAGAAATCTAGGGGAAAAAATATTGCAATTCTAAAATGACGTTGCTGTCAAGTGGTGGTAGTGGTTAAAAGGTTTGTTTTTCGAAGCATTTTCAAACTGGCACAAGGGGCTTAGACACATTAACTCTTGTAATGGTCTCTGGGAGTAAATACCAAAGTGCAGTCGTTATCCAAAAGAAAGTGAGTCATTATATCGTCCCTTTGTTTTCAAAAGTATAAGTAAGTATATTTGTCCTTGGTACGATATTTGTTCAGCCTTGTTTCATCGACATATAGAGGGGGATTGATTTGAGGGTCGATTGTGTATCTCTTAATTGATGCTATTGTTAATAGCGTCTGGCAGACTGAGTTCCAGATTCCATCCTCCTCCATAAATAACCCGAAATGAAGTCCAAGGACAAAACAATTAGTGCATGTAAATTGCCAAGTCCTCGAAAAAAAAAGTCTTCCATTTGCCAATGTTTACACTTTACTACACATCACTACACCACATGCTTATCCAACATCACTTGATACAGAGTATATAATAATGATGGTATGGTCTATTTACTACCAACCAAACCACCACAAACAGGATGGCGGGGCAATGTGACATGAAATCCTTTTGAAGCAACTAAAACTAACTGGGTCTTTTATACACGTAATTCGGAGTTCCTTTGACAAAAGAAAAGAACAAACATTGAGCGAGACTCGCAATTTTTTTTGCCTATCCTTGGGTTCATCCTCTTTGTGATTCTGTCGTGATGTCTCAATAATTCGACTGTCTTAACGATTACGGAGAACAAGAAATTTTGAGATTTTCATAACATTACTACTTGGAAAACGGTAGTAGCATGGCCTCCAGTAGTTTATCGCTAGTCTTCAGTTTAGTATTACTTATCCGGATTCAGGCTATATTATCCTGTATATCCGTTTACTTCTTCTTTCTTTCTTTGCAGTTTTTTTCTTTTTCACATAACAGAAAGTGACAGTTTAGGCCAACCCACTCACTTATGAATCCTTCTTATTTTCAGTCATCCCAGGAAAAATATTAAAGGGTGAGGTTGGGTACATAAAAATTCTTTTTAAAAGGAATAGTCGTTTCTCCTTGTCTCCGCTTCCAGCCATCTTTCAACGAGCCTTGTAGTCAAAAACGAAAGGAAACTCAAATATGTATCACAATTCGCAAAAACCTATAGGGTCTCATAATAGCAGGAATTCGAAGAGAAAGAGAAAGGATGAAATGAAAAAAGTAAAACGATTTGGAAAGTTGAGATTGTGAAAGGAATGAAGAGACGGCTTGAAAACATAATAAAGAACAGAGTAATAAGGATCTAGACAGTCAACACTGGAACAAAATATAAAAGCGTTTATTATTGTAAATAGGTACATCAGCATATGAAGTGGCAATATATTATTAGAGGATGGAGTAAAGGATTTTATTGTTATCTCACTTTGCCGTGTTCACCAGAGTTTGATTCATTTGCCATTGTGGCAACATTCACTCGTAAAACATGTATGTAAACCGCTTTCCAATATGTACCATTTCCTAACCCTAACAATTCCATTTCATCACACACATCTTGCTGAAAAGGAATATATATTCGTTGCTCAAATCCGTAAATCATAGATGAAAAAATTGAGAAAATGAGATATGAAAGAGCAAACTATCCCTAAGGGCATTCCTCAGAAAAAAAGTAGAATTGGAAGAAAAAGTAAAAGAAGAAGAAGAATGGGGGACTCCAAAACATAAGAGAAAAATATGGTAGCACTGCGCTGTGCTGGTAGTAAGCTAGAAATAGAAATACATACGTGGATGGTTTCCATCTACCAAGACGTAATGTCAAATATCGTGTGAACCAAAGCTAATGTAGGTATACATATGCTTGCAATCGTCTCTAGAAAAAAGTTTCATTTGGTTGGGTGAGATAAAAAGTAGTGAAAAGGTCAAACAAACCAGTTTAGTTCTTTGGTAGAAATATAAAAACGCATCCTTCGTCAAGATCTACGTTCACAATTGTATATAATGTACGTATTACAAATACCTATACATGAACCGACCCAAAAACCTCTGCTAGAAAGTGAATAAAATGCCGGTTTTGAAGACAGGAAATGAAGAAATGGAGTAAAACTGCGTTATACCATATAATCTCTATGAATGCATGTAGCCTGACATGACATGGCAAGCAAAGAAAGAGGGCATTGCAGCAGGAAGAAAGAAGAATCATTGCAATAACTAGCAAAGCGCTTTCTTTTTTTCTCACACACACATTTTTTCCAAAGTTACAGTGGAAAGCATAGAGAAAAGATTCGGTACAGTTAATAGTATAGTACTACTAGCAAACAATAAAGACCTTTATACCTACTACACATACATTAAACATCCTCTACTTTTTCTTGCGAAATAGTGTCTATGTGCATCGAGACTGACCTGGAAAAATAAAGTAGGAAAGTAGCAAAAAATATATCATGTATGGACATACCCAAAGAAGAATACCTATAGATAGAATACACACAGTAGCAGCAGCAGCAATTGTGATCATATGGGAGGAAAAGAGAATAGAGAGATATATAACATAACACGCTAGGTTATTGCAGGAAGAGAAAGAAGATAAACGAACAAAGTAGTTCTGCTACCATTGTGTCATGGGTTGGTTTGGTAGATTGTTATAATGCCTGCAGCAGGAATAAAATAGAAGACAATAAGATTGAACCTGCAATACCATGAGTGGATTTTTTCCTTCTTCTTTTCTTTTGTTCACTTTCTTTTTTAGTGCTCACTCATCGGCTCACCATTGTCCATAGAAAAAAAAGTATTACTTTCTTCATTCTTATACCATACCATACCATACCACACATATTTGGATGAGAGACCATAAGTAAGAGTAAAAGTAGATATATCTACCAAAAAGGGGAAAAACAGTCTGTTGTGACAGCTGCAGCAATAGTAGCAGAGAGCAGGGTCAACGAGGGGATCTATAAAACTGCATAAAAAACTTGCAACCATTATTCTTTTCCTGGTCAGAAAATGGAGAGAGAAAAATTGGGAAGGAGAAGAAGAGCAGAGTCTTTTTTGTTCGAATGATATTTTTTTAGAGAGGAAATATTATGCATACATGTCATTTGGGGGATATAAGTAGTAATGTGTGTACGTATCCGATGATAGTCTCAGTGAAACACTAAAAAAGTTGTAAGATTATTCCCAAAAAACATATGAAAGAAATTTTGTAGGTAAAGGATATCCTCGAGCAAGTTCTGACGTAGTTAGCCCCGTTTTTATTCTTTTTTTGGTACCAATAATGCAGATTATCACATACGCTTTTTTATTGACTCTTATTCTTTTGACCAAAGTGTAGCCAATAAAAATGTTGGAAAAAACCCGATGCCCTGACCCGGTCAACGTTATAAGAAGTTTATGAGAAATGTTTGGAAAATACTCAAATTCGTTCATGCTCATACGCAAAAACACGGTAGTTTTTACCCGTATCAGAAAGATATAGGTCAGTCAAATGGGCAAGAGTGGTTAACTGGTTAATTATTTTTTTGAATTATTGATGGGGGACTATTACCTCACAAAATTTTGCAAGCAATCGAACCTTACTCAACTTTAGCTGGATATCAATGAAAAGTTAAAAACTTATATATTGGATTGTCATCCATAACGTTCCTACTTTCCTACCTACCACAAGGTCACCTTTTCATTCCAAAACTTCAACTAGGATCTAGCCAGTCTTTTTGAGAATGACATTGATCATGCAAACTTTCTGTCAGTTTGGAATTAAGACGGGTGTCACGTCAAGGGAAAAAATGAACTTTGCTGAGCTGAACTGAAGAAATGAAAATGCTGTGTGTAACTTTGTATGCAAACGCAAACATTAGAAAATCCTCCGTGGAAATCCCCAGTGATTTCATTTGGCACTATCTCATCATCAAAAGAGGAATTAAAATGGACACTCGGAAAGAAAATGGTAGTCAGCTAGACAGACAAGAAGAGAGGATCCGTACTTTGAAAAGTCAACGCGAGAAAAGTACACTTTCCGCTAAGTTTACTCCCTCGAGCAAAAACTTGTTTGAGTGTGTCTTCCTCAAATGAGAAACTTGGTCTCCTTGTCTTTTCACTTCTTTTGTATATTTCCTTATTAAAGCTAATCAAAAGATTTATGTATG
Organism: Orchesella flavescens; assembly: GCA_964034955.1. Classification (NCBI taxonomy): domain Eukaryota; kingdom Metazoa; phylum Arthropoda; class Collembola; order Entomobryomorpha; family Orchesellidae; genus Orchesella; species Orchesella flavescens. The sequence goes on along the minus strand of OZ035958.1, from coordinate 9,909,405 downwards.
GGACTACATCCTATAAATATCTACATTGTGCGTATATTCCTTGGTGGTATAATGAATTAATAATATTCATACAAGCAAGTCTCCTAACTTGTTTGCTTGAGGCTGCCGTAAAATATATGGAGTGAGGATCCTTGTCACAAAATTAAATTACTTTAGTCACTGTCTTCATGCAAATGCTTCTTTTTCATAACTTTATCTTCCAAACTATTGTTTACCACTTCTCAGGTGAGGAAAGTAAATTATTTTTATGATGCCCATCGGTTACGTTGCACCCTCTTTCTCAACCATTTTATTTTATATTGCTACGGCGAGGATAAACGTTGACGATAGAATATTCTCATCTATTAAGTGAGGGACTCATCAATAAGTCACTACAAAATTTAGCAACATCGAAGCTCTCGTTTTTTGTGAATTTTGGCAACTTGGAACAGACAAATAAATAAATTATATCAAACAGTTTCGGACGAAATTGCAGACGTGTAACAGTAACAGTCATAGTATTAGGAGGTTGAGACAAGGTTACGAAAGAAGTATTGACAGAAAGGTGGGCACACGCACAAGGGCACACGTTATAGAAGAAACGAATCAAATTAATTTTCCTACCGCTGAGAGTTGAAATGTAAAAACGTGTTTGGTTACCTATATAAGTACATGCAATTTTTCTGAAAAATCCTTGATGTTTCAAGACTGACGTTAACCCACTTTTGGAGAAAACGAAACAAAATATTTGCAACTATTGCAAACAGTTTTCCCATGAAAAATTATGCCGTAATTGTCACTTATTATTAGCATTTCTTGAGGTAGAGACACGGCAGACAGGAGCCAGTCATACATAATTTCTTTACTGGAAGAAGGCGTTTACCAAACCTAATTGTAACCTTCCCCTGATGTGCTAATAGCATTATAGAAATTATAATGACTTCATCTTCTACTACTATCAATGCAATATACAAACACGAACGAACAGTCTACAGTATATATAACTTTGCATTTCTTTCGGAGATATACTACCCCATATTCCATTGAGCAAAAAATGCCAACTAAAGAAACGAAGAAGTAGTTTAGCATCATGGTGTTATTCTTGGTGTTCATGGCTTCATTTACTTTTCCTGACTAAAGAAGCATAAAGTATATTACGTTGTGTAAGGTATATAAGATACTTAATATGTAGTAGCTACCTACTTATATATAATCCCTTTCATATATGTAGGTGCATATTTGAATGAAGTCCCATATTCCATAAAGGTTGCATATTTCAATCTCCAAGTGAAAAGGATAAGGTGTGCGTTCAACAATGCTAAAGAAGACGATGAAGGCTCAGGAAAGTATCTTCTTGAGAACAGGAGGAGCATTTAATTCCCTTGGGATCCCTTGTCAGAAGAAGAGTCTTAAGAAGAACAAGAACCAGCACGACATAGATATTGGATTAGAGTGAAACTGTAAAGTTGAAGCAGCTTGACTGCTACAACCTACTTTAACTTGGGGAAGGAACGAGTTGATTCGATAGTCTTTTTTCCGAAGGAAACAAAGTGATCTTAAAATTCTTTTGCTCCTTTTCTTACTGATCTTTCTCTTCTCGTCTTCTTGACTCCTGTTAGTTTGCAGCCTCAAACGTACTTATTCATTTTCGTGGCCTGCACACACATGTAAAAATGTACGGCATACCATAACAAAAACCATATATCGCGCACATTCTATACAAGACATGCACAACAAGTTTAATACGATATGATATATACCTGTGTAACAGATCAAAAGCATTCTATAGGTTGTTGCATAGAAGAGAAAAGTTTTTCAAAGTGAAAGTATTATAATTAAATACCCTCTAGCTAGCAAAAGATTTTCCCTTCTACTTTAACTTTACTTTTGTATACCAAAGAACAAGTCACGTTGTTAAGATATGATAATATGATATACGTATATATGACTAAATAGGACTATAGAGTATAGGGTTGTGTTTTTTAATGTTGCATAAGTGCACAACATACATGATTATGTTATGAATTTCTCTGCACTGGATTACTTTAAGGGATCACTTTCACTTCCTCTGGTGAAAGTATCTCAAAGTGAAATGTGTTCTATTATTGCATCCGATATGAATCTGAGTATAAAGAAGAGTGCGTTAATGGAATAAGTAAAAGATAGAGGCGTATTGAGCTGCTCCCACTCTCTTTGAGAGAGAAATGATGTACCTTAAGGGTTACAAATACCTTACGATTGCCTTTCTACCCTGAAACACCAACTGAAGGAATGTTTTAAGTTGAAAATTGTGTTTTCTACTAGCTACCGGCGAAATCTGAGACTATAACAATTTTGATGAAAATATGGGCAAGGCAGGAAGAGAAAATGTCGAACGGAAATAGAATACGATTGATGTAACTTACTCTAATCTTGAATACATTTATACATTTGAATTTGAGTAAAATAAAAAATATTTTTGGTTTATTTCATAAGGTATCATTTATTAACCTGCGATCGAAGATCAATCAAAAGCAGGTTATTTAGAATGGATCTTAGTCTGTCTGTCTGTCCGTCCGTTCGCACGATAACTTTGACACCGTTGAAGATTTTCAAAAATTCCTTTTGCTAAACGACACCTTAGGTCAAGACTGAGTTCGGTCACTGGCAACTGGGTCAAAGGTCAAGGTCAAATATTTTTGAATGACAAATCATGGGTTATGATGCATCAAAATGATTCTATTTCTTGAGAAAAACTCAACCATGCTGTTTTCAAGATTCAGCAATGACCCCAGCGTGACCTATAGGCGTTTAAAGGTCAATTTTTTAAAAAAAAATCGTAATAGCAGCCACAATGATGAAAATTTTCAAATCTTTTTTAAACCAATGAACTTCTCAGACACAGAGCTTATGCTTACTTCATTCAGCATAAATGCTAGATCGCAGGTTCCTATATATTCTGACAGTTGTCAGGTTTATTATTAATATAAGTACAGGGTTATTTGATTTCTTGCGTGGGTGATGAAGAAGGTTCCCAGGTTTTTGATCGACAGAAAAAAAGGCGACAGGAATTTTTATAGCCTCTAAAGGTATATTGGTTTGTCCGGTTTATTAAATGTAGAAGAAGATTTGTGGAATCCCACGCAACTGGATGCTCCACGCAGAAGTAATGTTCACAATGGAATTAACCTACACTTTAAGCGATCTTTTTAATTGAGTGAAGACAATTAAAGCAATATTTATACCTTCATTACATTAAGGCTGTTATTAACTGAATAATTTCATACAAACAACATTTTCTTAGTACTTATCAGTTAAAAAATAAAATTATCTCTCTGTATCTTGTAGAATGAACTGCATGTGTAATGCTACAATCTGTTTAAAATGTTTAATGGTATATTATATTACACACGTTACACTACAATTCCGCTAGTAAATAAAATAATTATTGCTTCCGAGCTATTGACATAGACGATCGACCACTAACGAAGAAGTAAAATAACTAGATTAATATATGCGAGAAGGAAAACTACATAAGAATTTCAGTACTGTACACAAGTGCTAGCAAACACTGGTGACCAAAGCTATAGAGAATGAATTGCCAGGCAAATGAACTGTGTAGGAAACAACAAATCGAAACAGCTTTCTCTCCAAACTCAAGACAGCATTGCCCTGAAATCTTTGTCCAATGCCTTGATAACCCAATAAAATGACTCCTTTTGCAATATAGGATCTCTCAACTCAATTCGGCTGGATCAATTTCGGAATTGCAAACCAAAGAAAAACAGCATCATTACTAGAAAGGAGCCGGAGAGAGAATCCTCTCATAGTAATAAAATAAAATGTATGAACTTTATTTAACAACCGGAGATTCCTCCAGACTATAAGTGTTTTACGGGAAAATACATTAGCAAAAACGGAGATCCGCCGGTAATTGAGCAATTATACGAAAAGAGCAGAAGGTTCCCCAAAATAAATCACTCTGGGTATATAACACACACGAGGCAAAAAGAAAGCTTTTACTAATCGCAACATAACAGAAACAGAATTTAGTCCACTTAAAGTGAAGTATAAAATGGAGAGCATTCCAGAAAACCACTTTCACACATTATATTGGACATCCACCAATTAAATTAGAACAGCGACTCTCTCTTTCTCTCTCCCACACACAAAACAACCTCCCTTTAACTTTCCCAAGGCTCTTCTTCACCATACCACTACTGATGGTCGCACTAGCAGTCATTAAATCAGCTCAGGAGAGGCCCGAGAAGAAAAATCCAAGAGAAATCACAGATTGTGTGTCTCCTCTCACAAAATAATCTAAACCAAGAGACCCAAGAGAATACACTTATAACTTATAAAAACTAGTATAATTTTATATTAACGTCCATAATATAGAAAAAGAGGGGAAAGCAACAGTAAGTAAAAAATATTGGATAGACATTTACTTATATATTCTTAATGTGTACACAAATATGTGCTATAAGCATCTTTGTGTTCACCAGCAGCTTAAGTCATTCACTTTGAGTTAGTTAAACCTTTGTATGTCGTCATGTAGTATGCAGTGGATGTGTGTGTGTGTGTGGTTAGTGGTAATAATGGTGAATGCGTTAATAGCTCTGTTGGCAATCACAGCAGTCGTCGTGTCATGTCCCAATCCGAAGCCTTCGTGCTTTAATGATGATGATGTTGTAACCCCATTGCAATGGGCTTGCTCCTATATAGCGCATTGATAGAGACAAATCTATAAAAGAGAAAGGAAGGTAGTTGCAAGCTGCAAATACCACTGGACTGGTCTAGTCTGGGAAGAGGAGGAGGTTTACACAACAGGACGACTGAGGAAACATCAGACATTACATATATGTACGTCCTTATGTAGACCTATATTATGCTCACAGAATGAGCATGGTGATGATGATGATGATAACAGAATTATCATCTTCTCGAGCTGTTTCCCCCACGTAAAGTTCTTATATATTCTTATATATATTGGGAGTCAGAGGAGCAGAAAAAAAGAGATTTTTCTATTAGGCATCTTCAACTTAACCAAGACTGGCATCGAAGGCCATTACCTTCTGTCCTTCTCTTTGAGCTGGGGGAACTGGCCCATTCATTCATTATTTTATATTTCTATAAACTCTATAGAATAAAGAAATAGAAAATGAAGGACGACGTCGTACGCGACGTCCAAACCCAAACACTCACACATTTCCATTAGGAGTTTTCTCTCTCATCGTTTCGCATTATTGAGCTAGTTTCTTTGGGACTCGTGGTCGGTAATGGAAGGAAAAAGTTGAATAGAAACGCACATTCCGAGTTAGTATCCATCAGGAAAATTGTTGCTACATGTGTGTGTGTGTGTGTGTGTGTGATACACACATCCAAAAATCGTCATCATCATAACAGCCTAATAATAACAGAAATGGGAAATTGTAATAATGCTCAAGACTCGTACATACAAACAAAGAATAGAATTTCTTGCAGTCAACCCAAAGCTAAAAATATACTGTTACAGGTTTATTTTTTGCAATGGAGAAAAACGGAGGTAGCAGCCAGGACGAAGAAATTACACCTTTATGTTCTTCTATGGCTTTGCTTTCACTTCTCATTTGCCTTTCACTTAACAAAAACTTTTACGCACCTTTCTCTTTATTTTTATGACTCTCCTCCGTTTCTCTCCCAGTAATAATAAGAAAACTACCCCACACACAGTCATCCAACTTTTCCTAGCCTCTTGCACTAAACACACATGTGCAATAATTGTAATAACTAGAAATAATAGCTGTTTTGTTAGCATTAGTGAGGAGAGCGAGTCCCAGAACAAAAAATAATGCATCTGTTGTATGAAAGCAATGAAACAGCAGAATATTTTTTTGTTCCCTCATCTAACTAGAAAGCACTGCACAACAACAACGATCGGATGGAGTCTTTCGGTTTGTATCCTTTCTTAATACAGAAAAATGAGTTTTCTTAACTTCTCCCCTTGGTTCTCATTTCGTTTTGTACATATAAGTACTCAGCAGTCGAGGAAAAAAAACTTTCATTTCATCCAGGTCGGGAATAGGATAAAATGAAATTTAAATGTGGAAAAAGAAATGGGGAAAGGCAATAGAAAAACAAAATATTCACAAGACAATATAGCGCAGTTTGTACAAAATTTTGTCTTGAATTTTTCCCATGAAACGAAGGAACAAGAAACGCATAAGAATATAGTAAAGAGATACATCTACAACATGCAAAATGATTGTTATAGTTAAAAGGAGCAGGCAACAAATGATACAAGTTTTTTCTTGCTTGTCTTTCATTCTCAGCTAACGACGTATTTACACACATCTGCTTCATATCACAAGCCCGAAAAAGGGAAATCAGAGAGGGGTGGAAGTTGGGAGTCAAAAAGAAACAGGAAAACGAAGAAAGTCTAATAAGATCAATTCAAAAGAAAAAAAGTACAAAGAAGGTAATCCTTAATCCTTATATACATGTGTGTGGCTTGGCATGCATGGTTGTTGTAACATGCTGTGTTGTATTATATTTTGAGTCAAATGTTCATCCTCTCTTTTTATTAAGAAAAAAAATTGGATGATGATGATAACGATAACAAGCGCGTGCTACTCTGCCATCAGAATCCCATAATGGTATTGGGGAAACAAGAGGGAAAAGAGACTATGTGTGTCTGAGAATTTTGAATGCTCTTCTGCATCATCTCGTACGTGTGTAAGTAACTGCTCAATTTGAATTTCTTTGGATAAAGTGCGTACAACACGTGGCAAACATTGTCTTTCCAATTTTCAATGTGGTTCCTCCGACTTCAGAGAGAACAGAATCCAGATGGTAAAAAGTATGGAGGAGCAAGTGAAATTAGAAATGCTAGCGTTTCAATGATGTGTTGAAGGGAAGTATCATCAGTGGAGAGATGATAAGCGGAGAGAATTTGAATGTAGTGATTATAGGAATCAAAAATAAATAAAGATTTTGGGTGTATATAGTTTTACATGCACAGTGATACTTTCTTTGCTTTCACTTTTATTCCCAACAGGAATCTTACCTGAGTAATTGAGAAATCTCATTGAACATGACATGAGTCGAGTTCAATACGTTCACATTTGTATTCTTGCGATTGTGTAATAATGTTGAATGTTACATTCTATTTTTGTTTCATGAGGAAATATTTGAGTGGAGAGACGCTTCATTCTGTCACATGAAAAATCGTGATTTCTCACTGATTTCTAGAGCTGACTCAGGATTTTTCCAATTCCTTCTCTCATCCACCACATTTCATGATTGTCCCTGACTTTCTACTTATATAAGACTATGTATGCGAGGCAATGGATGTGGTTGAGTTGATTTTTATCCCGTGCAGTTTTTGCTTATTCTAGAATTTTATTCTTGCTCGCTCCTGAGTTTCCTACAAATAGAAGGATACCACCACCAAGCACGTCGGCGTGATGCGCTCTGTCACAATTTTTTCTTTCCATAATGTTTTAAAAAAAATGTCTTCTATTGGATTTCTACATAGATTTGGTTTGACATTTTTTGGAAAGTAGTGACTATATATAGTTATGCTCATCGTCAGTACACTGGCACTTCGCCACCCTAAACTTCATCATCTTTGTCATAGCTAGAGTAGTAGCATTTTTATTTTTACATGATTGAAAGAAAAAGTTTGAGAAAGTATGTAACAACTCATTTCCATACAAGACACATGTGTGCATGTCAATATCAGCTCATATGTACCAATAAAATCTTGCTGTGGTTCAATTTCTTTACAACTTGTACTTGTACAAACAGATTCTGCAGCATGAAATCATATATGAGACAGGATGCTTCTTCATTCATCCTTCGCTACAACCTTTCCCTGTCCTATATGACTTTCAAATCATCTCCAATGCAAACATTTATTTTGTTTCAACACACATGAAATTTTTCAGGCATTTTAGAATTCGATGCATCAACTGGAAACATGAGGCTGCATAAAGAATAGCTTGAAGGAATTCTAAAATTTGAAATTGACGATCGAATAATCAATCTACAGCGTAAAATAAAATGAGCCTAATACATAAATAACTAACGATAAGTTGTGATAAATATGTATGCGAATATGTTATAATTAATATAATTTTCTTACTAGCAAAGTTTCTGTCGTTCAAAAGGAGGTACTTTTGGGGACAAATCTTCCAATTAAAGGATGAGAAATAGGCGTAATAATTGGCTCTGTGTTGAGTACTAAAGACATTATTCAAATTTGCCAATGATGCTTCACAAAGATGCTCGATACCCTGAAGAAAGGGTAGAAAAGATTTTTCTCAACTCTAACTCTAATATGACTTTAAGTTGCAAACAACTGTATTTTAGTGCTATATATTTGAAGTCACAACCATGTACACGACAAGATTAAGCAAAATTTCCATTATGACGACACCAATAATAAATTCGCAATTTTTTCCTCTACCCCGGAGAAGTCATCATTTCCCATGTGTTTGATTATTTTCCGGGTTCTTTATTATTGACATTCCTCAAGTGAATCATTTGATAAACAGCTGCCTTCCCAATATATTCCACACCTTATGATGACACAATTGATCCATTATATTCTTATACATACCCAATATACGATATATTAACCTTTCCTTCGCTTCACTGATTTTTTTACGACTTTATTCCAAGGACTGACTTTTTTTGTGTTTACTTGTATTCAATCTACTTTGCTATGTTGAGCATTTGATTCGCAATAAATTTTGGGTCTTTCCTTCACTTTTGCTATACCATAAATATAGAGTGTATGTAGGATAGGATAGCTGTACCAATCTTTTATGGTGTCCCCATCCATACTTTTACCTTGCTTGTCAAGTCACAAATCGCAAAATTGGTTTTCTCCACCTTTTGGTGTCGAAATCGAATGCATGGGCTTAAGAGGCAATAAGACTGTATATTTTGGCCAAGTAGGTAAACTGCATAGTCATTTCCTATAATCAGATTTGCGGATTACGCAATCTTGAAATAATAGAGTAGTATTAGTAGTGAGTATATTCGCACATATACCTGCTTTTCCCATTTTCCATCTCACCGCTTTCTACACAAAAAAAAATTGCTCTAGTTCCAAGTTTCAACGTTCCAAAGTACAATACAGACTAATGCCCTTAACATAAAATTACTTGATCTCTTTGTTAGAAAGAAGTACTAAACCAAGTGCCAATAAATGCATTTTACTCACTCCAACCAGAGATCAATATGCCTAAAAATGTTTTCAATATTCATTCTTAATACGTTTCACTGGCCACATGATTTGCAGCTACAATTGTGAACTTACAACTTTCCTAATTAAATTTTATTAAAGGGGAAACCTCTACCATTTTATTATGCTATTCGTCTTTTGTGATGAGTCAATAAATTTTGCTATAATATTACATCTTACATCCTTTTCCTAAGTTTGAAAAAAGGGAGTACATCTCAATAAATATAACCGATATTATATTATATAGCTGCGTCATCAGCTTTCTCTCTCTCCTATTTTCGAATTTATCCAACCGAACAAACAAACAAAATATTCTAAAGACAGGATGCCGCATAAATATAAAATGAGGTTTTTCGTTTGCCTGCTTTTCATTTAAAAAAAAAAGAGTTTTAATTGCCACACTTGAAAAACTTTGGATTCAATGCTTTTATGGGGAGTCACTGCTCCTGCATATTTTACTGGAGGAAATAACTCCACCTCGAACCAATCAATGAATACCTTATGCTTTTAGTTTCCATTCCTTCATTCACCACGTTCACCCTTTCTATATAAAATGGAGTAGGAGAACAGAACATTCAAATTATAACCACTTCAGTGAAAGAATAAATTTGGGGTAGGAACTAGTGAAAAAGTCCTTTACATTCTTCATCCTCCTCCAAGTTACAACGTTCGTATATTATTGTGAAGTAAAGAGGAGACGAGAAAGCAAGTGAGATGATGATAGAAAGAGCAGGTCTATGTATATATCTATAGCATATCTATGCAAATGCTTTATAATGAAATGGTATATCGAAAGACTGTGTTTGGTTGGAACCCCCCAAAAGAAAATTACTTATGAGCTAAGTCAACCAGGAAAAAGCTATTAATTCCATCGCACGCCCATATGTAATCAAATGATTATGTAAGATTTAAAAGACTGCTTAGGCTCCAGCTTACAATATATCAACTCTAAACTCTATTCCTCCACACAATACTTTCTCATTGGTGGTAATATTGAAAGCTATAATATATTATGTAGGTATGTATATCCACCTCCACCAAAATAAAATAAGAAGGTGCGTCCTCCTCTGGGACCGAACGAACCTCATTCATTTTATGAATCAATATTCCGTATTTCTTAAGAAGAAGCAATAGTTATAAGCGGTTCAATGAAAACGCTGAAAGTGACTAGAAATACTTCAGAAAATATTAAGGAAATGGCAAATGGATACATTCAACACTGGAAACTATACTAAATAAGCGGACAGACGCCACCTTCATCATATCATACCATACCATATATTGATTCTAAGAGGTCTACTAAAAATTAAGGCAGTACAAGAAGTACTACTCTGGTAATCCATCCATAATCCATTACTGCCTGTCGGCAACTCTTTCTACCTCCATTTTATGCGGTAGGTTATAGTAGAGTAGGTACTAAACCAAACCACATTTTAAGAAAGAGGCAACGAAAAACGAACGCTAGTTGAGCAGAAGGTGTCTTCCCTTCAGTCAGCCTCAGATAGTTATGTTGGCTCAGAACAGAACAGGAGTAGGAGTAAAGGCAAGCACATGTGATGGGGAATACATCATACATGCAAAACAAAGTAGTAAAAGCCACCTACTTCCCGTTACGGTATCAGCTGCTCTAGAGCAAAAACGTGAGAGCCGTGTGTTTTTAGCCCGTGAATATAAAAATGTGTTGCGAGATTCATTAGTTATCCATGAATTCATATGGTTTACACATGGTACACGCACGATACTACACACATACACAGTAAATTTCACCAGGTGAAATAAGAAGTGGCGAAGAAGGATAGCTTTTACTTAGCATAGTCTTTCATTCTTCCTTGGCACGATACAAAGAGAATGTACATATGTATATATAGAGATGCTTGATGACGAAAGCCACATATTACTAGATGCAAACACAAAGGTAAAGGGTTTGTTAAAAAAATCCACCATCAGTCAGGCGGGTTTTGGGTGGATAAAAGAAAAGCAATCTAAGACGACGTCATGTAACTAGATGGAGGGATGAGAAATCTGCTTTCTTTCATTTTTAAAGCTGAAATTGAATTTTCCTTGACTTGTTATAATATCGAGCAACGCATCAGATTTGACGCCCAGCATGCCGCAAGCGAACAGGTGAAAAAGAAAATGAGAAGGGAAGAATATCTGGATTTTTCTTAAGCTTTTCTTTATTGCATCTACCGAACAAAGTGTACATTTTAGCTGTTGTGTTATTACGATGATAGGATGATTCGATACATTTGCTATTTTTTAACCTACCCTGGGGCTAACTGCTTTCGTCTGTTTCTTGGTTAAATTTATATTTCCAATGCTGCTCTGAATACCTACGTATCTCAACATGAAATATGTTTTCACTTCAATCATAATACTGATTAGGGAGAGAATAAGAATCGATCCTTTCACATGCACACTGTGCTCTTTTTAGTGGATAAATGTAGTATGACCTTACTTCTGAAAGGACAGAGGTGCATACAAATAATAAATAGGTCAGGTACGGTATGAGCGAGCGGTAGAGTAAAAATAACAATGAAAGGCATGTTAGAGGAATGAGATTGAAATTGGTAGACGCGTGCAATATTTTCTACCCATGCAGTACACAAAAGTTCCAAACTCAATCGATGTATTTATGTATCTAGGAGTTTCAATTCATGGCCTAGCTCAGTAAACATTTATCTGTGTAGTAGCAGGAAATGGGAAAAACAAAAACAAAATGAAACTCTGTTTTTGCACTGTAATGTCGCAGTCCAAAAAAAAATCTTATTGACTTATTGAACAAATCAAAACTTCCAATAACGCACCAGACAGGAAAATAAGGAGAGCGTATGGCTATACCTACACTTTCTTTTTCCTGCTTCCATTTACTGGTTGTTTCGAAAGGTAAGCCTACACAAATCTTCCTTTTTCAATCTCAGTCAACCATTTTTTTTCTTCCTCCATGTAAATTTTATGTGTATTCTTTTTCCTTGTTGGTTGGAGTTGGAACAAAAAAAACTTGGTGAAATGGTGATTACCTGCATGATTTTTCTTATAAGATGCATTAGATTAGGTAGTAGGTAGTAAGATTTGAAAAACAAAAGATACAAAAGTAAAAGAAGGAAAAAGTTTACCATAAGAATATCCCAATGGACGAAACTGCATGTTCCGTAATATTTCATTCTATGCAAATACGAATACAGTCACACATTGCGAATAGATGCCGTGTTGCCGTGTATGACCTATATTTTGTTTTGGAAATCTCACCCTATTGACTTACTCGATTCATCTTAATTCAAGACATTTCAAACTAGATAACGCAAACAAGGTTTGAATGTATACTAATATGTACATACATATTATAACGAGTAGTTAAAGTTTTTCTAGGATTTGGCAAAAACCTTATAACTTACAACAAAGTGAAAGTAACCGGCTACGAGGGCAGACGACAGCCGAAATTGCATGTAGTACAGAATGCAGATTCACTAGTGTACACGTGAGTGTATAATGTCGCGTTACACAAGTATAGCTAGGTTTATTTACTTAAATTTGCATACATAAAGCACGTTTTCCTCACTCGTCTGTTACTGATTTGGAAATAATAGATGTAAATAGAAAACTGTATTCACTCCAAGTTTCATGTAATTTTGGAACACAAAAAAAGTGGAAAAGTTTTTCGATATATAATACATACATGCAAGTGTGCGGTGTCATCAAACCTTTTCAGCCAAAAAGAGTACCAACACTGGAGTTGGAAACAGATGAATATGGATTGAGCTCTTTTAATTTGTAGATCCAATCATCACCATCATTCAAGCAAGGATGTTTGTATGTACATGTTTCTGTGTCATCATCATCATTTGCAGGTAAGAGTAATTTGAAAGTTCTATGCAGCTTTCTTTTGCCACGTCTCAAGTCTCAATCTCACGAAAAGACTCAACTGAACTTGTGTGCACAGTACTCAAAATGTCATTTCCCACAGTCTTCTTTCCGTACGTACATCTTCTTTTAAATAGACTGCATCTGCCAAACATTCAGCATCTGTTTACAGATTCTCTTTGAGGAGGAGCATTTCCGAGGAAAAAATGTTTCACTTTTCTCAGCATAATTCGCAAAACTTACGAAAAACAGTGATAGGATATACTATATATAGCTCTGCTAACATCTATATAACATCAACAAAAAGAGTTTTTTGTGGTGACAGCAAAGCAGAATCAGCATGAGACAAGATGACAGTATAGTTATCCACACATGTGTACAACCACAACTCGACTTCGACAAACGTTTTATTTTGTCCATGGAATTGGAATACGCACAAGAGAAGCCCTTATACTACCTCCTTCAAGTTCATGCTCCTTTTCGTTCCTTTCTTCAATCTCCTTTTCTTTTGCTTACTTTACTTTTTTTGGCAGTGGCAGGATAAGAAGAAAATATATTTTAAGGGAAAATAGAAAGTAAAAAATACTAGAAGCTTGGAAAAAATGAAGACGAAAGAGGATAAGAATATATATCTGTGTGTATAGGTAGTTACTTATGTACTTAAGTCACTCACTTGAGAGTAGGATAAGTAACCATACATTACGTTACGTTCCGTTACGCACAAGAAAACTTCATAATATCAAAAAGAAGACGATCCGTGAAACTAACCAAACCAACCAAACCACAAGTAAGAAAAAAAGTGCTGCATTCACATTCACACACACACGTAAAAAGTAAAAACGAATAAGATGAGATAAAGTATATACTCCTAGAGATTCCCAGCAGTGTGTATAAAAATGGAGCTTATAATTCCAAAATGTTTTTTTTTCTCATTCTCGGAAAGAAAGTAAACAAGAGCCATTTCAAGTAGTCTTCTTCAGGAGAAAAAATCAGTATCCAACTCACAATCACTACCACTACTCACACAAATTCAAATGGCTCAAGAGAAATATACACATTGCATTACTATTGCTGGGCACGGTGTTAGCATGTACGATTTTGTTTACATCCACGCAAAAACATGAGCAAGATCCGATTTTCCTTTCGACTTTCACCTACTTTCTCTTTGAAATGTAAAAAAAATGAGATGTTTATCAAGGTCCACATATAAGTATTGAGAAAGAGAAGTTGGCATTTCCTAATCGTAAGTATAAAATGCTTTTGTATGCAATGAGCATACAACGAGGAAAAAATATATGTAAATATACTCGAGTGCACATACGTACATAAGTGCGAGACGAGAGTTGATGATAAAAGTAGGTTTTTGTTGAATTGGGGTTTTATGTGGATGTGATATTGCTACACTTCACATCCCAGAATGAACGGGTGAGATGTTTGGTTGTTGGAAGGTACATAAGTTTAGTAGTAGGTACTCGATCCAGTCGTCAGCAACCTATATATTGGTTTAGTAAAGTCAAGCCTGGGTCTCTGACTGACTTACTTTTTTTGGTGAGAGGAAGCAATGAATCCAAGTGCCGGAAACGGAACGTTAATGGCACTACGCACGGAATAATTATAGAGGCAGCGTGAGCTTGAATTACGTAGAAGGAAAAACAGAAAAAATGCGAATGAGAAAGGAGAAGGGACGTTCAAGTATCTTTTCTTGGAGAAAAATCACTCCGTATGTAAACTCATAGGTATGCAGAGACTTTTATCTACTGCATTCCAATGAAAACTGGGAGAAAGTACAACCAAACCGATGGTTATATACAATACAGCTACACCGCCCCAGTGATATACTTCTTTTATGAGTTTCTTGATTCAGAGACCATATATCAACGATTATATCAGTCTATCATTAACCAGTTTTTCATAAACCAGAATATAATTTGCATATAAAAAGAATTTCCAATTTCAGCCCAAATATATTTATATTAATTGCTGAAGGAGTGTTTTTGCATGATAAACACATGATGTTTTTGCACGGTGGTGCCTTCTTGTCAGTGGGGTAAAAGGTCAAAGCTCGCGATCGTACCGTCAAGTCAACCCTATATCCACTTAACATGTTTAGTGTTATAATGAGTTTGTACAAGTCACTATAATAACATCGTTCTCATCTCGTAATTATGAAAATCGATTTTTGAGCTTAATTATTCCACCTTTTCATCCAATTCTAGGAAAATGAGACAAGGTCAAGTCAACCAAATAGTAAATAGCTAGGGCTCATCAATAATATATAAACAGAAAAGGAATGAATTCCTCATGAATGAAAAGCAGGTTTGTTTTTCCTCCACTTAGCCTCCACCTTCCGATTTCTTTTTAATGATGAGTAGAGAATCCGTTCGTGTATGTTATACTCGTATAGATGATAAAAACTATGTACTATTATTACATAGGAATGGCAGGGCTGAGGGCAACTATAATGGAAAAATATATCAAATGATGATGATGATGATAATATTTTTCTCTAACAAATGGCATACAAAAATGATGAAAGGCTGACTCTGGCTGAGTGACTGATAATGAACCTTACCTTTCTTTTCATGTCCTTTCGTATACCAAATGAATAGTCATGTTTCATGTTCAATTAGATTGTACTATAGTCATTCATTCTCATTCTCTCTGCTTTCCTCTCTAAAAGCTCCTCCCTATTCCCCCAGGTATCATCTGAGTTGAATGAGAATATATATATACATAGCATCGTTTCTTACTTGAGTCAAACAAGTCATAGCCACAGGAAAACAAATTATCTTCGAGTGATTGCATTTCATTCAAAGCGAAGCTTTTCTTAATTTCTTCGAACTGTCCGTACCTATAAACAAAGCCAGCGCGCAACGTGGGCCCCTCTCTCATCTCAAGTGAGTTTTAGGTCAAGGAAGCAGGGATAAACATAGGAGCAGTTTTATACACACATCTACTTTCGTTTCTTAAAAGAAAATTATCAAAAAGAGGGAACATTTTCCTTCCTTTTATTCTGACAGCCACTTTGCAACAAGGGATAAAGAGGAGACGAGAAGAAGAGCTTCTACTTTCTCAGAAAAAAGTAAGGTTGTCAATAACAAACACAATAACTGGACAGTACATACATGATGCTCATGTCCAACTTTTACTATTCCAACTTTAAGAAAAGACACGGGACAAGTCATGCAAGGTATTTACATAAGAAATATATATGGTACGGCGCAGCCACACGCGATCCTCATCGTCATATCATATATGATTATATTGCAGTGAGAAAAAGTACTTTTGATAAACAACTAGGAAAAGGGAATGACTTTTTTATGCGACCGAAGGAAGCGACCCTAACCATTTCGCTACTACTGTATGTATATGACGATGACTCTTTGTACCTAATATTCATGTTCTTTCACCCATAAACAACATAAACTTCACACACACGCATCTCGTTTTATAGCAACAATAACAGGAATACTAGTTCCTACTCTCTTTTAGTCATTTCCTTTAACATTAAATCCGCCTTGATCGCCTCTCTTCTTTGCCTCCCACATTATTACCGTCTCGTGTACTGTTTCATCAGTACTGCGAGAGCAGAAGCAAAAGGAGTTGGATTTGGAGGTGATCCCTTGTGGCTAGGTCTTGTTTTTCCTGTCATGATGATAACAATGACAGGAGTCATAACAAGCATGATAATGATGATTACTCACATTATATCTTCACTTACTCTCCCTCTGCTTCTTCTTTTGTACTGCCTGATTTGATAATCTTTCTTACTGCATTCCAACTCCAACCTTCCATCAACATCATCAGCCTTGATGGTATGATGGGGGTAATACGAAATTCAATCTCGTGCAACGAGAGATCCGAGATATGTTCCTGCGACGACACAGGGCCCAATTTAATATATGCAAATCATGTTGACAATGGGAACATGATATGATATGATAGCTGCTCGTTAGCCAAACAAAATACAAAAAGTTTAAATGGCAAAGGGTCATCTGAATTTCAAGGGTGCCTTTTTGCATCCTAAGCGCTCCTTAATGGAGGAAAACGTTAGGAAAGTTTAGCACTTGAAAGAAAGAAACATTTAGTGGATTAAATTAAGAGGTATGATATGGTCTGGTCACACAAATGTACATACACAAATATTCATACATTTCTAGTTAATTTCAACATATTTCGTGGAAATGAGTAGAAGAGCATCCTTCTCCTGATCCTACCCAAATTACCTTCTTCACCTTTTCCCATTGTTTTCTCCCTCAAACAAGCTGATCCTTCAAGGAATTTCATTCATACTCAATTAAATCTTAGCGTACGTGGGAAAGGAAAACACAATGTGGAAAGGGATCTTCCACCACCACACATCGTTATTTGCATATTATCTTACAACCTACAACGCTTGATGTTCATGCTAGCAAGTAATCTCGAAGGCTGCGAAAAAATAACAAGAGTGAAAGTATCAAAGGTATACTATACTATAAAGCAGCAATGCAATGAAGAAAGAACATCATAATAAGTATAATGAAAAGAGAAAGAAGATGACGATATGATATGATGGGAAATGGCGCTGATGATGACTATGATGATAATGGTAATGATAGGCTCGTGTATTAAGGTAGTTGGTAGTAGTAGTAAGTTAAGCTAGCTATAAATAGGTATAATAATAACAATATTATACCTTACATGCATAACAATACTTTCAAACGAGAGAAAGTATATGAGCAAGTCGTAATATATACTTAATGCGTTGGAATGTGCTTTGCCACACCAGTACTACCACTATATTTGTAGATATATGGTTCCCATCATCCAACATCAACTCAACTCACTACTTAACTTCCGACCTTTATACATACATTTAGTCAACATTGTCATTGCCATATTCCATTCTATTCTTGTTCCAAGTTCCAAGTTCCAACGAAGACCGTTTAGTTTCTCTGGGAATGTTTCAACATAACATCTTCCCCTTGAAGGGGTTAAGGTACGTATATATGGTATGTAGCAAGCAGCATAGCATGAATAGCAGCAGTTAAAAAACATTTGAGCGGATACATGAATGGTTTGCTCAAAACTATGTTGAAGCTGACTGCTCCTTACTCCTTCTTCTCATTCTTTCACTCAACTTTGCTTTAGGAAATGGATTTTCTTGGTGTTATTCTATTCATAACATAACCATGTATATACTATGCTACTACGACATGGCAGCCAGTATATGTATAACGACTTAACAATTGAATTGCCAAAGTTTTTTTATATGCCACTTTTAGTATCCCATTTGGGAGTAATCAAGTTAAGTCCAAGATGGACGTTGTGCACGCTTAAGGAAAGTCGAATTGTGTAGTAGTAGTAGTAATAAGTACAGAAGAAGTCGAAGTATGTATGTATATCATTTATCGTTATGAATGTAAACTAAAGTAAAAAAGAACGGTATATATGCATGAATTCGTTTTGTATAATGTTTAACTTGTAAAAATTCAAAAGGTACACAAATTCCCGTCCCATTACAACTTTTCTTCGAACGTTCAAGGTGGAAACGGGCGTGAGAAAGTATTAATTTGGAAACGGAGATGTGATCAAACTAAAGATAATGAATAAATACCTTAGCATAACAACATGGGGGAAAACGGCTTCCATTCAACATACACAAGCATTTAAAAAAGAATATTTGGCATTGGGATGAGAATTTTTTTGGAGTTGCTTCAAGCAATTTTGTTTTCAAAAAACAGTTTGCGATTGCAAATGTGTTTACATTAGTAAATGCTGGGAAAGGACCAAAATGAGTTTCAAGTTTTTTTTAAGATAAGAAAAAGAAAGCAAGTTCACACACGTTGTCACTAATGTGCTGGAGTATTTTTGTCAGACAAGAAAATGGAAAACGGAAGTGTATTTTAAGTACAGCCCGGAAGTTTTTGCGGAGGGGTAAGTACGGTACAGCACGAGGTTAGTCAGTTTGGATCATCACATCTCTTCTCATCTCACCAAATCTCGATAGTAATGGTAAAATGTACGCATGCACCTAATTAATATACATATATATGTATACAGCCACCCATATAAAAATCTTAATGCTTTTTGTATTGTAAAATGCCCGTATCTTCAAATTATATGGTTAAGTTAAAGTTAAAAGAAAGTTTCATGCGTTTCATGAATGAGCAGGTTTAGCGAATAAGCGAAACGGTTACTTTTTAAACCTTGGAATACTTTAGTAGAAATGGTATGCCAAGGCCTAGGCAATGTTTATAATTGTAATCCAAAAAAAACGTTGCATGCCCATCGCATCGTTTCTTCTTGTTTGTTTGTAATTTTCCAAGAAAATTTTATTTGTTTCATGATACACACGCGCCAGGTAGAATATAGTTAGTGTAAATTAATTTTCTGGTGAAACAGGTATTCGTTCTGGCATTTTCTGGTATTCCTTTTTATACCTACGTGATGTTCACAAGAAACTTCTTCTTCTTAGTTCCTTTGAAAAACAACAGTAATTCCAGCAAGTGTTGAAAGGTTCGGTAGGTAGAAAGTATCGTCCAGGGATAAGTTTCAAACAGTTTTCTCTTTCATTAATTAGCTCACTGCATACCTTCCTTTTTCACAAAGGGAGGGAGAGGAAATGAAAGAATGCATAAATATGCGTAGGTAGCATCTGTCTGTACTCTTGTAGCCGAACCATTTCTCCCATACTATTACACTTTACTGGAGGCGAAGGCCGATGTACTAATTACTGATCTGCCTGCATCAGCACCATCCGCTCAGCTTTCTTTTAATGAATCTTTGCCATGTTTGATGATGCCAACCATTCTACGCATTTGTGCATCCTTAGCCAAAGCCAATATATAAAAAACTACTGGGAAGGAGTCAGTTACGTACATATAAAAGCAATAGCTAGGGGTTTTAGATATTCATAAGGATGGATAAGGTAGGCAGGTTGGATTCAGAAGAAGCAATTTTCATCTCACATCACATCACATCTTTCCAGGAATATTACCTATTAATTCTAATTTCATTACTGTTCCATGAGACACAAGAACTAGAAGGAGAGAAGATGAGATGGCACGTGCCAGAGACATTTATTGGCAACTCAGTGGACTCTTCTGAAGAGCAGTGAACTGTAAAAAGAAGGATGTGAAAATCAAGAGAAATGATAATGCCCGATAAGAAGGGATAAAAAAGTATATTCCATTCCATCCCATCGTTTTTATCCTCCTCAGCAGTGATACCGAGAATCCACACGTGCTCAACACTTCACCTTACTTATCTCACAGTCTGGATGAGGCAGAGATAAATGTCTGCTAATTTTTCATGACAGAGTTTTCTCCCTTTTTTTATCTGTCGTGTTCAGGTTGAGACAACAACACTGAACTTGGTATAAAAAAACACGAGTTGTTGCAGGCAAAAGAATTTACTTACTACTTTCCCTTTAAATTCCCTTATCCCATTTATGCTGGATAAATTTCTTCGATTTCAAAAACATTCTGTTTTGAATCCGCAGTCGCAAAGATAGGAACCTTATGCTCGCAACGCAACTACAAATGGAGCAACAAAATAATTATTCTCCAAACAGAATTAATTAAAGGATTGAAGGGAGCAGTAAATGATGTTTTCTTTTGCACTTTATAACTTTCTCTGTTCCTTTCTCATGGCGTAATCTAGCTCACAGAAGTAGTTGTCTTTGGTCCACAAATCTGTCAAAACCCAGTAATTATTTCACTATTCAACTTACTAATTCATTCAATTTGCTGACACACACACTAATAACCCCACACTCCATCCTGTTCTCTATGTATGTATACTATCTATATCCATTCTCAGTCGTAATATCCCATTCAAACTAGCTGCCGACGATATGCTCCCTAAATTATTTACTCTCCTTTCACACTATTCTTTGGAAGGAGAGTATACCTACCAACTCTCACTTTCTCCATCTCTCTCTTTCTTTATTAGGAAGTATATAAAGTATAAATAGTCATGTATAAATTAGAACATATATAGGGTAGCAGATCCACAATCCACACACATATGAATCCTTCAATAGTTCCCTTCGACTTTGTGTTTGTACCTTACTCCTCGAATGTGTGAGAAGAAGACGACGAAGAAGAAGCCTTTGTTACTTCAGCCAAAATCTCATCATCATCCCTATTTTTGCTACGTTATGTTACGTATATCCTATTCTTCTTCTTCTTCCCTATCCCACTTTCTTCGCATCTCCCTTCTTGGCTTTCTCTGGAGAGAAGAATGCGAGAAGAGATGTCTAATTTATAATGGAAAAGGAACTTTTCTTTCACTTTTCTCTCCTCCATCTTTTTCACTCCTTTTGTATCATTCCATTGTGTGTGAGTGTGTCTCTAAGAGCAGCTGCCAACGCTATATACATTACGAATTCATCGTATATGCATGCTTGCATGCAAGCTCACACTCTAAATCCTAATCCAATATTATCCAGCCTTGAAAGTGAAAACGCAATGATACTTTTTCGTGAGGCTTAAAAATCGCGTGGCTACACAATATATACGTGTATATGCGTCACTCACCATCTGATTTGCATTGGTCACATTAAAAACTTTAAACTTTTGTTATTCTTGCATGAATCCTTTTCAAATATATAGGGATTTTGGATGAATAGGTAGGCAGTATATAGGCACCCACATACAATTGACAATAGGCGGATTTCATCAAAAATGTATTTCCACTAATGCATTTGCATGTCTTTCTATCATCATCTTATTATCTCCTTCCACTTCCCTAATTCTAGCTCTAAGAAGTGTGCAAATTACCAAATTGTCGTGTGTGTGTAAATGTGAATGTATGGGTGAATACGACCGAGCAAAAGTTCAAAATGAAATTGAACTCGGAGAAACTTATCAATATATATGTCATATTGAAAATCAACGGTTTGAGAGGTCATTTTGATAATATTTACTGTCGAGCTTTCTGCGTTTTATTTGACGCCTTCTTCAGGACAAATACCTATTTGACGCCTTCTTCAGGACAAATACCTATATATATATGTCGACATTCATGAAGAATAAAGAGGCCGGAGCTGAATGGTGATGCTTCCATTTCCATTTAGACCTATTAAAACGAACACACGCATGAACTGGCTGAGTCTTTGTTACAAAATTTTTAGCTCAGCTACTCCAACTCCCAACTCTAATGCGGAACACCATGCTCTGTATATATATACGCAGTCATTAAGCATTAATGTATGTGTATACAACCAACAAGGAAAAACTTTTCAATTTATCACCTAACATTATCTAATTTGTCGTCCGGAACTCCTTCTGCGTACCCCTTTCAGTTTTCTCCAACACCGCCTCCCTGGCCTTGTGTATAGTGCCAACATTGACACACACGTCCCCGTACTTAACAACCTTAAGCCAAAGTTATGAACTTGTAAATGACAATTTAAGAGTTTTTTCTTGAGCCTCACCAACACCAACATCGGCAACACATCTCTCCAAAATCATATCACATCACATAATACGATCTTGTGTTGTACCTATACCTATGAATCTCCGTTTATGTTCGTCCCGTCTTAGTTAATTAGAGTTGCTGTTAGTACTTACTTGTTCCAATATTATACAAAAACAGAGTCGAGCTGCTTTTCTTCATAATTGGAACTGGAAGGCTGAAACTGAAAACTGATTCTCCCCGGGTTGCGGGTCCCGTTCAAGAACTTTTTAGCTGGGGAGTATTTTGTCATTTATGTTACTTAATTTGCAGCCTTGTATACTTTATGTCCTTTGAAACAAAACCACGTCATGAACTCGACCCTGTTTCCAGAATCCTCGAGAAGAAGAGAAGGGAGCACTTCCTTTCTTATTCATAATGTGTCGTGGGTGTCGACACCAGCAATGGGCAGAGAGTAAAAGAATTTACGGAGGAGTGAACGAGCGAGCGGCTGTTGTTCTTTCTCAAAATGACATTAAGAAAAGTTGCGTAATATTATGCACCTATACATCTATTCAAGTATTCAAGTATACGGGGACCTTTTCCTGGGTTTACATTGCCACTATATGTTGCTTTTGGCTGTTGCTTCTTAAGTTTGTTCATGTATGCTTGACGTGCTTTTGTACACATAGGGCACTCTCTGCTCTGCACACGCACTTATGCTGCGTGCTCTCATGTAAAGTTATGTTATGTTAGCATAAGCATATAATAATATGTACATAGTGGAGAAACAATGAGAGCAAAATATCCATTTCCCCTCCTCAAATTCAACGCATCCCCTTCTCTTCATCTGCTCACTTCCTCTTCTTTTCAGTTTCACTCTATTGTGTCTCCAGAGGAGCAATATGTAACTCATTTAGGGAATATGTATCCAGTCAAAAATGTGTAAAGACTAAAGTATAAAGCTAAAGAAATACCAAAAATGAGAGAGAGAGAGAGAGAGAGAGAGGGAAAGTGGCGAAGCGTAAAGAAAAGGGAATGAGGGGATGATGAAACAGAAATTGAATGGTGCATATAAGTATTAACTATACACACTCGGAATCGGAACTTGTTCCTTTTGTAGAGTGTGTAGTTATTTTATTTTCTAGGAAAAAAAAGTGAAAAGCTCTCATGACTAATATATATATACTTTTCCCCGACATTATTTCTTCATCTTTACACATAAACTCTAGAAGAATTTGTAAGTTTGTGCGTATAGTGTGCGTACATAAATAATATTATTAATTCAGGCATAATAGGAAAGCCTACATAACTATACTTATGTACATTATGTTACGTTACGTTATGTTATGCTATGCTCAGCAGTAGTGTCATTGACAGTCTTGTTCTTTGTCTCCAGAGTTTCCCCCAAAGTTCATTTAAGAACTTTCACTAGAAAGAACACCACGCTCTATTGGTTTCGTAAGTGATGGTCGATGGTGCTGGTTTCCGTTTGCCTCCCTGTTTACAAAATGTACTGTGCTACTGGTTTCGTAGTAATGCACTTGCTCCTGGTTTGGTTTGGTTTGGTTTGGTATGGTATCGCAGGACGACCCGACAGCCTGTCACGATCCCAAAATCCAGCTGTCAACTTTTGACACTCTCCAAGTAGAAATATTAAGTATGTATATGAAAGAAAATACCCCCAACAACCTAACCATCCTTCATTTTATATAGTTTTTTCGTGTTGCTTAAGTACTTATTATTTTGTGTGCTACCCTACATACCCTAATATGAAACAAGTGAAGACGTGGAGGAGGAAAAACAATGAACCCAACACACGATATAGTTGAATGAAGGAGAAGCTCCGGTTCCATTGTTTGCTGTTTCCTGTCGTCGTCGCTCTCACAAACGGGATGGTGATGGTGTATATCAAATTGTTATATTACGTAGAAAGGCGGAATATCCATCCGCGTCTTGAGCAAAAGCCAGTAACCACATTTGTAAAAGGAAGAAGAAACAATAATAAAAAAGAGTTGAGTGTATGGAGTATGGAGTATATATTCCTTTTAGCTATGTCTTTACTCTGCTTCCCTTTCACACTCATTTCTCTCTAGAGAATGGAAGAAAAAGGGGGGAAGAGAATGGAAGAAAGTCAAAAAAATTGAAAAAGGAAAAGGACGCGACACGAAAAGGATTTCGTATAAAAGGGAAATGAAATGGGCTAGAAGAAATATGCTGCATTACATGGATCATATATACTACCTAGGTGCCTACGCGGTGGCTCAAGAGACAGAAAAAAGAAGAAGAAAGTCTGAAAAGTGGAAAAGGGAAAGTAAATCTTGTCAGTTTGGGAGACACACTGTTGCGTGGCTTAGTTAGAGGTGTTTCATACACAGAATAATATGCTTTTGTTATAAATTATTTGCACTTAAATTTTAAGGGAAGTGCATTTAACTGCTTACATTTGCCAATTTCGGCTTTTTCAGTCATAGTTTAAATTATTTTTAAATCAAGTATGAAACTGGCCTGATTATTGAGACGGGAACATTAAGAAGATGTACTTAAGATGTCATTGCTTTTAAAATTTAGACATTTCTTAGCGATAAGTAGTAAATGGAAAAAATCTAATGAGTTTAATAAACTAAATTTTCATCTGCACTCACTACCTATATATCGTATCGTCGTCTCGTCGGAGGATTTCAGAGGCGGTGGAAGATGTGTGTTCATGTTCATATCAAATGGATTCTTATAATTCCCCACCCGTTTCTCTCTGATTTGACCTAGTTTCTTCCCAAGATAGGAACTCCTTTCAAACATTTCAGTTGGCTAATATGAATTTCACAAAGTTCAACAAACTTTCTCCCTCGTCTAATGTGCTCCACCAGCACCATATATACATAGGAGTATGAACATGAACTACATATTATTATTGTCGGGGACTCCCTCAATCCATCTTCCTTCCGTGCTATTTGTTACCGAAATGAATATTGTCGATCATATATAATCACTGGAGAAGAAAGTTGTTTCCCAAACTTTTTATTTTCATCCCACTTTCCGTCTGCTCATCATTCTTTTTCCCGTCTTTGCGGTGTGTCTCCACCAACAACTCCTCCGACTCGGAAAGAAAGTGGTAAAAACACAAGTTGACAAGTTGAGAGTGTAACTGGCTCTGGAACTAATTCCTTCTCTCCAAAATTTGTCCATTTCTTACCGTTCATTACCGATCGTGATGGGGAAGAGACAACTAACACCAAGTCTGTCACACCACGGCTAATGGGAATTGGCAATAATCTAAGAGAAAAAGGGCTCGCCTCTATCTTATTCCTCTTCGGTAAGTAACAGCTTTATAAAATGATAGAGCCACTTTTCCCTGGAAGCGTTAAACCGAGTAATACATATTGAAGCGAAGTGGAAAGGGATGCCCGAAATGTTTGATGAATGTAGTATGAGATCGGATGTATCTGATAAAACATGGCCAAAAATATTTTATGAGTTGAGTTACTCAGAAAGATCAGGGCTAGGATAGCAGACAGGTAAAACGTTGCTTTTTTCTATCTATTCTTGGAATCCCTATATTTTACAATGTAGACTCTTTTGAATAATAATTGTTCCGATGATATCATCCAATTTCATTGAATACTTTTGAAGAGGAATTTATTATTGTGTTAGTCAACAAAAGCATGTTGAGTACAATTCAAATACAATTACGCTGTTACATACAATGCGTAATTTGGTTGTAAACAAATACATTTTGTGACAAATGACAAGTCAGTAATCATGTCAAGGATCAAAGAACTATCCGCGAACAGCATGTATTACCTTCCTCCTCTTTTCATATTCTATCAAACAAGTCAAGGTTCTTTTCATGTCGCTCATGTACTTCCGTTAATGTAAGAACAACTAGTCTAGTATTATCACTATCATGTTGTACAGTACAGTATGTATGGAGTTTCAATCAACCTTGTCGCTGTCACGTTTTTTACTTTGAAAAGAGAAAATATATAGTACATTCCCTTCACTTCGCACCTGCCGGCTATACAGTAGAGGGAATCAGTCAAAGTAATTTCCATGTAAAACAACACCGCTTGTTTGTACTTGTTTTCGCTAGTCATATTCGCTTCAGCTAGCAGCTTCAACTTTGGTGTGAGCTCAACTATTAAATTCATTCGCTACAACGCATTTGTAATGGCCTTTCAAAAGTAAAATTGACCTCCTTTTTGTTTTTGTTTGTCTCTCAGTAAATTATATACAAGAGAATGAAGTAAACGGATGAAAATGATACAATGACACTTCCAGCTCGGCTACAACATAATATTCTTCTTCTACTTCTTCATCATCAATAATAATAATTATTATTTTCCGTATATTTGATACTTATCTTGAAACTTTCCAAGCTCACTCATAAATATTTAATTGACTTTAATTAAAAATGGCAAGATAAGACTGAATAGTAAAACAACAATTTTGCAAATTATCAATGATTACATCTTCACAAGAAAGCATGCTTAGTTGGCCCCTTTAGTTATATATATGTCTTTAAAAACTCAATTTTCTATTTCATTAATCAAACTACTTCGTTTGACATGCACACATGTGTAGCTGTTGCCTCTAGCTTCATCATCAATTCTATTACTTAGAATATGAATAAAATCATCAGCATTATGAAGTAGCAGCACGTGTGAATTTACGAAAGAGAAAAGTTTCACAATAAGTTTCCCTGTTTTGCAAAAATTGCACAAAGGAACTACAACTAAAGTTTTTGTTTTGTGAACGTCTGACTGAAAGACAAAGAGAAAGTAATAGGGAGTAGTGGAAGTACTTTCGTTAATTTTTGAAATAGGTACTGCATATTATATTATGAAATGAGAAATGATATTTAGTTCAGATGACAAAAACATGCAAACAGAAACTACACATTCAAATTCATATATCTCCAAAACTTTTTGACCGTAGTGCCCCTTATAAATGGGGAACAAAAGTTTATGTTTTCCTCAGAAGTTTGCTAACTTCCATTTTGCCTCTAGTTAAAAAAGCAATATAGGTAGTTAAGTATTAGTGTAGACATATGTATAAGCATAATATTGTATTGTGTAGTGTAGTGTAGAAGATTGTAGAGTATAAAATTTGTTCTCATTTTTCAAAAAAACTACAATACTAATCAATATCGACTTTTTAAAGGGGGATTGCGAAAGGAGCATAAGAAACTTCAATAAATACATGACATGAATTTTTAATATGTTTACTACTTTGGATAAAAGCTAAAAAGAACTTTCAGACTTATTCCTTTTTTCCGGCTCCTTCCCTTTCTTAAGTTAAGATATATTTTCGGAGAATCACGTATTCAATTCTAAATCATGAACAATAAACCTTAAAGCATAATAGGAAAGTTTAAGGGTAAGCGCATCAAAAGCTCGTAAATAGCAGCTGCCTTCCTTCCGTTGGAGCACACAAAATTTAGTCCAGATTTGATAAAATTATGTACGTACGTACGTACTACGTGTACGTCCCAGTTACACCAATTGCTTTTGCATACACACAAGTTGGCTGAACGATAATCGATTATTTTTTTTATAAGAAGCTATATTCAATAATGTTAAGAAATTGGCCGCTGTTTAATAACTTTCGATAGACTTCTATATAATTTCAAATGAGGTTAATGGGAGAAAATGTTGAAGAGTTAAAAAAATATGTTTTGCTTTCTCCTAATATCAGTTTTGCAAAAATTTATGGAGTAGCCTGGCATAGAACACAACAATATGTGATGGAAATGAAATTAATTATCACGAGCCAAAAATGGAAATAAAATTAGAGGAGATGATTACTAACAATTTTTGACTTTCTCCAGCTGTCTCGTCCCGCCTCCTTCCAGCTAGACATGTAAAGTGTATTAGCACCGGGAATTATAGAAACTGTGATAATTTTGTCATGTTGCGAATTTTAATAATATGATTTCCATTGGAAAGCAGGCCAGGATTCAATTTGCCAAACGCAGTCTTTTTGATGTTGACCCTCATCATAATCATTTCGTACAGGCGTATTAATAAGATGCGATAATTTCCATTAGAGAAAAAGCGGTGGGGTAGTAGTCTGGTGAGAAGTCGGGAAGCTCACAGTCAGTCGAGTCACAAAACGCTATCAGCTGTCATTAATACCCTTTTACCAGTTCCCCTCGTTTCTCCACTCCACCGTAATAAATATTAGTGAAGGAGAAAGGGAGCGCGAGAGACGGCATTAGTTTTACTATCAACATCAACGTTTTTTTTGTTGGGAGAATCACCTCAACTGGAGGAGCGTACAAGTTGGCAACTTTGGGCTCAATGCCGATAAATTCCCAGCATTAGCACACCAGCGGCTCAGCTTATACTTCCGATTCTGGCGACCCACTCCCTCCTAATTAGAGTAGAAGGGAAGGATGAAGAGAAATCAGAGAAAATTTTAGCCAATGCCATATTATATACCATATGCCATCATCTCATAGCAAAAATAATAAGACTCCTCGCTTTCCACTCATTATGCTTTAGTTATAAAACTATTTAGCGTAAAGGGCTCAAAACAGCTCAAAATATGGAGCAACCTATATAACATTCATTTCATCACAATAACACATATAGATATATTTTGTACTATTTGCCATTTACATTTCACGACGACTTGTACAAGTATCCATGGTATCGTAGTCATCATTATTGTCATCCTTGCCGCCATGATATAGTTTGGGACTCTCAGGCACGCAGTGCAGCTCAAAAGTGGGCTTTGTGAGAAAGATCCAAAGGTTTTTAAAATAAAAAAAACAGTGTGTTGATTAGTATCCTTTATTAATCCTTTTCTCACTAATGCTTTCATTTTCCCAACGGCAGTTTCAACTTCAAGTAAACATTCAAATTATAAAAGCTGTGCTGCTTGTCCCTTTCACATCTTCATACATATATAGCTGCGCCGACAGCCTGCTTATTATGACTGTAGGCTAATGGTAAACTTTCACCTACCTTCATCAGCATAACCTACATATCAACATGTAAAAGTGTAAGCAAAAAGGATCCGTATTCAAGAGGAACAGTGTGGCGGCCTGAATTCCAAATCTTGAATCAGTGTGCGAGAGCAAAAGATGGAAATCAAAAGAGAATAGTTAACAACAACAACCCCCAGTGTGTAGAGAACCAACTCCAAGAGAATTAGAGTAATTTACAAGGGTACATATCAAGCCCGTAATAGCAGTCGTCTCATCTGTATCTCTATGTGTATCGCTGAGAAGAATTCGAGACAGAATTATTAGCAATATTAGCATATCACACGGGCAGACTGATCTCATCTCATCTCTCCTTCAGATTTTTTCAGTGACTATATATGCCTATATTAGCTAACATATATAGAGATATTCATCTTTCAAGGGACTCATTTTGTTTTCCCACTGCGTTGAGCAATCGAGAGGAGCAGAAATAGTGATGTTGAAAGATGCAAATCAAGAGCTTGAAAATCAAGCGGACTTAAGCTACTGGACGTGTGTCAAATGCTAAAAAACCGAATATAGACACTAGACACTCACTCAAGTCCTTGAGACAGGAAAGGGAGAGAAGAAAGACACACAACAGCATCAAATCCAACATCACATCACATCACCATCGTCATCATCAGGGAATGGAGCACGCAAAGCAATAAAAATTCGATGCATGCATGAATGGATGCTTGATATTTTCTTGTGAAATCCGTAAGATTCAAAGGATTCACTAGAATACGCAGGGGCGTCCATATAGTTGATAGTGTAGCAGAAGGAAAACACCCAGAGTAAATTATGTGAAAGGCCCTTTCTGTACCTCATCTGGCGTGGGTCTGTTAAATGGCCTTCTATGACGCAGCGTCAACTATTTATGCAATGGAGAAGTCCTTAGAAATAAAAAATGAAAAGGAACATTATTGCATATTTTTGCAAAAGTCACCGAAAGTGAAATCGTCGAGATGACAGGCGATCTTTACAATCATTCCGTACATCCTAACTAGAAATGACCAGAGGTCAACTGCTCACCAAAAACTTGGCTTTTTTTATGTGGTGAAAGGCAAACTTTCTCATGCAGCGGCTCACGCATGTACGATCAAGTTTGCACAAATAAAATTCATGTTTTATACATATGTACCTATAGTACCTAGCAAGTATTATCGATTGTCGATTGTGGAACAATGTTGACACACACTATCAATATGTATAGTATATAGTCTTTTAACTGCTGACATCAGCTTTCACCGATTAGGACCTTCTTTTTCCCGAACAAATTAGAGAAAATTGAT
Source organism: Orchesella flavescens (assembly GCA_964034955.1). NCBI lineage: Eukaryota > Metazoa > Arthropoda > Collembola > Entomobryomorpha > Orchesellidae > Orchesella > Orchesella flavescens. The sequence goes on along the minus strand of OZ035958.1, from coordinate 9,878,711 downwards.
GCTAATGTACGTACGTACGTACGTATGCCAACACCACCAGCAGAACTCATCTGATTCGGGCAGCATGTGTGTCTGCGTCTACTTAATGAGCATTATAAAATGTGCTAACGTCATAGACACCATACCCCTATATTTTTCACTCAAACCGGATGTGGGTTATGGCTTATTGGACGTTTTTTCAACTACATTGTTGTAATGAAAGTGTGAAGACACACATGGACTAAAAGAGAGCCCAGTTCAGCAGTCCACCAACGACAAACGACAAAGTGTGTCCTAAGTAATAATATATATATTTATATTATATGTATGTACCATCGTCCATGTCCATCCGTTAGTGTCCATCCATGTGCCATACCCCTTCTACTTATATATTCATGGGTTTTTAGAATATTTATTGTACTCCAGTCAGATGTGTACATAACATATATTATTGTACGAATTTGTGATAATGCTAGTTCTAGCCTTGCATACATGCATACATTCATAGCACTACAAAAGGGGTTTATGGAACTTGAAGTTGGAACTAAAGCAAACAACAAAGTTTGCCATTTTTGTTTCCCTTTTTTGCAATTTCATGTTCAAATATGTTGGAGGAATTTGCAAGCAGCAGTGTATTCATGTACATATACACACACACCCTCCATTTATATTCATAGTTAGAAGAGTGTATTGATGAACTAATAGTAGTGTGCCTCCTCACTGCTCAACTTTTCTATTTTCTATTACAAGACATGCCGAATAATTCAACAACTGTTCTTATTTTCTTGCCAGCAATATATATAATAATCCATCCTCTGTGTACTTTTCCTCCCCGGGTACGCCGCTAACAATGACTACGCATTAAGAGTCACGCTGCTTGTGTCCCTACTAGGTTGGTATATTAGGTTGGTAGTTAGTAATAGTATGTGTTCATCTATTTAAGCAAAATTGCATTTATGTATGCATACATGAGACAAAGTAGGTAAATAAGTAAATAAAACGGGAAACTAGAGAAAGGCCCCATCACCACCAGGCCCAGGCCTTAAAGAAGCATGGCATGGGAAATTACATTTTGTGTGGATGTGGAACTGATAATACCACTGGAAGCCCAATGGTAATGGCTACACACACACTCCGGTCTGGTGTGCCAAAAGAGTTCCAAAAAACGTAAGCACATATAATCTCTCCTCCGCATATGCATAAAATGTTTGCGTAAATAGTAGAGAGTAATATTACATTAGACAACATCAACATCCTACACCATGCATACCACAGTCAAAAAAAATAGGAACAGCAGGAGCAGGGGCATCAGTATATTCATCATAGGTATTCCGGAGGAGTCTTCCGCCACAGCGGCCCAATGGTAATGTCGATAATAAGAGAGTTGGGTTGGTTGTAATTTTATATATATTTTGCACACAACATATATATTTGTATTATAAGCATTCAACATAATTTCAAATGCAGTTGTTACGTACGGAAGAAACAAGACCGATAAAAAGTTATTTTGCATGCACCCCCTCTCCATACTTTTACTTTTTCTCTGTTTCTCTCTTTCACTGGGTTCATTTTCAAGACCTTGTTTAGTTAGGTCTCTGTTGGGTTGAGTTGGCTTGACTTGACACACATCCATCCAGGATGAAATTGAAGAATCTGAGATTTTTTTTCATGCAATGATACGATGACATAAAAAGAGACTACATGATGATAAGGGGAAAGACAAGGAAAGGGAAGACAACTCAAAGTGAGTGTGTGTGTAAGCTGTCCTCTTTCCTAATGCAATTTTTCGCTGATGTTTCTCCTAATGCAATGTGTATGAATATGCATGAAAATGCGCTGCACCAAACAGAAGCACACATAACGAGTTCTTGGAACACTCACTTTTCTGCTGTGCTCACAGCTTCACTATACCTATTTACTGCCTCAAGTCAAGTCAAGTAAGTAATGCATACATATAGATGAGAGTAATAACAAAATATCTTGTCTGCTATCGAGAGTTCATTTCCTTTTTTATTCGTCCGTTTAAGCCGGAAAGGGAATTTGCATGGGGTTTAGGGTGCTTCAACAACGTTACTTCACAATCTTTATGGGTATGCTCCCGCCTTGGAGTAATGTAATTCAAAGTACTTTCATATTCATGGAAGGGTTTATAAAGTATTTACTTTTTTGGAAGCCCAATAATGTTACACGAGTACGCATGCATGTATGCCTAAATACGCCGATGTTATTTTACTGAAAAAGACAAAAGCTACTGCTGCTGATGAGTTGTATAAACAAAACCCATTTCAAATTGTTCAACCATTTTTAAGTTAAACTGGGCGGAGGAGGGTAAGAGCAGTACGTAGACAAAGAAAAATAGAAACTAAATTGACAGATCAATCGCCTATTCCCCATTAAGCATGAGCATTAAGCTGTATCTATTCTATTGGCAATTGTATCAATATCAATGTATATTATATATGTCTTTTTTTTCTTAGAAGGAATGAATGTTCCGGCTATCCTTCGTCAAAGTCAAAGTCCTTGAGCTAACCAAGAAAAACGAGAAGGGGAGAAGGAAAAAGTAAATGGGAGGAGTTACAAATATGTAGGTCAACTAGGTTGAAATTTCTTTTTGTACTTTTTCCCTTCTACACACTCAGTATACTCCTTCATTTTTCTTGGAAAAGGGACCAAAGAAAAAGAGAAAGTTTCAAAAGCTCACATACCAGAAGAGAAAATGTAGCTGGAGAGTAAAGTGAAAAGTCAATTTTGTTTTTTAAAGAATTTGCTTGAAAAGGGAGATTGATTACCGTCCAATGTCCAGATGGGCACGAAAAAAAAAGAAGTCACTACTTTCAACTTTCATGGTTATTCCTTCACCCTTTTTTGTCTAAACGAGTGGGACTACCAAACCAACTACTGAAACATTTCACAACATAAGAATTCTATTTGTCTTTTTTCTCTCTGATGTTTCTTCCAACTATCTGCCTTTTGCCTCATTTTGGAGTTGTAGAGAGTATAAAAAACTGCTACATTAAGTATGTAATGCCTTGTGCCCATAGGGCTTTGGTCAATTCATGATGGTAATACTGCCGTTAGCATTCCGGGGTTTTAGTGGTGGTCACTGCACTTCCACTCAACTCTCCTATCAACTCACTCACTTTGTCAGGAAGCCAAATGCAAGTTTTTCCTCTCAACATATATGTCTATCTATAAAAAAAATGCTTTCTCTTATAATTTCTAGATTTCTATCCCTTTTTCCTATGGTTCTAGACGGTAATGACAATAAAATGGAAATTCCAAACCGCAATGGTTACGCCGATAGGGGATTGTGATAGATATCATTTCATCTCACATATATGTATCTATCTATATGATTTAAATTTTTCAGATATAAAACGCATTACCCCCAGTCTTACTGGAGAGTTGAGTAGAGTGAGCCAGAAATGACTATGGCTCTAACCCTTTTTTTTTGCTTGACCGCACCATACACGTGCCTCTTTTTTTTTGCCGTAAAGTCAGCGACCAATGCCATGATTTCATATGCTGACCTGAACTCAAACAAAATGAGTGACAAATTAATTTGAACGATTAATTAAACGCTTTGATACCTCCAGTGGAACGACATGTGCCAAATAGTAATTAGTCCTTGGAATACTAAACCGGAAAACCAAGACTTTTAGGACTGTTACTAAATAACAAAAAAATCAACCTTGTCTCGTACTCGTTCTCGTACGTAAGTAGTTTGCATAGTAAGCGAGTTGCCAAATTATATGGATGTGTGTTGAGTGACATAAGACAACAAATGCATGACGAGAAAATCGTCTATCATCAATGGTAATTGTGCATGCAGTTACTTATACTTACCTACTAGGCCTTCGAGGAGTTATACTATGTTGGATGATGGGAATAACAAACGCCTACTACTGCGTTTATTTTTGTTTAATTTCCGATAACCTAATATACATACACACAATTCTTACTTTTTCTAACGATAGGTTTGCAAGAAACAGTAAAGCATATGTGATTGAAATTAGAAGCAGATTACATATACGCATATATAAGATTGTTTTGTTTGACAAGTAAAAGTTCATGCATAGCATGGACAAATGGTACACAGCTTACATACATGTATGCATACATACATACATCCGCCTTGCCGATTTTTTTGTCAACTCAAAATGGCCTACGGAACGGCAACATGCAAACAAGTAACTCATATACGATGATAGCGCCTCGCTTGTAATCTAAACAGAATAGATGTAGTGCGGCATTTGCGATCATGGATTTTGGCAAAGTTTTTTTCCTCGCATGTCTTTGTTTTCATCATTATGTACGTGTCAGCAAAAGGCTGACTATATACCATAATAGTATACATATAGATCGTAATAATAATGGGAGCTTTCTTCCGTATATGTATTTACTCCTAATGGCTCGATTGCACTCCGTTTCTCGTTGTTTGCAGATCACAATTTGGCATGTAAATTGGAATCATTAAATTACATGTTCAAAATGCACAAAAAACACATGCACACCGTTTGTTAGTTTGACCTAAAGGTAACAGAAGGAATAATGGCAATGGCGCAAATTGGACGAATTACTGTTTGCCAAACTTCAAGTACTATTATGTATATAGCTTTCCATCTGCAGAAAAGAAAGTAGAATCAATAATGTCATCTGAAAACTCTAACGAGTTGTAAATACCCTGTAATTTCCCCCTGAAATGGTAGGTTTAAATGGTGGGCACATGATAATCATCTACCTATGTATATGGGGACAGCAGGTTGGTAAAAGAAAAGTTCATTATTGCTCACTTCACTCGTAACTTCCTGCTGGTGTCAAGAAAAAAGTCAGTGTTGGTAAATATGGCAAATTGTTAATCAATTTCTAAGAATTTGACTTGCAAACAAATGGGGAGGGGAATATTTTTTTTGTTGGTTTGTTTTACATACTTTTATACTAACCAAATATTTTTAAAGTTAAAAAAATATGAGGGAAAGCTATAATGAGTATCCCATTTTAGAAAATTGCCATAAATTATTCACATTGCAACTGGTTTTTTGTTCCACCTGATAAATATAAAACCAAACGCTCGTTTTTCCACAGTTTACAGACATAGTCTATTCACGTACACCACCTGTCCTGATGAACATATTGCCTGTCTAAATTCATAGGGCATTGGAACAAATCACCCTTTAATTTATTGGTAAATGGGCATAAAAAGGAGCAAAATAAATTACCGTGTAATTTTCTCCATTTTTTACAACCTGTCATTCAAACAAAGGTCACGCGTATATATACAGAGATACAGTCATGTACAAATTTTTACGAGAGTTAGTCATCATCATCAGTACTTAAAAAAGCTGGTTCTGGTTGGGTGGCGGTTTGGTTGGGTCCGTCTGGAGTGTACAGCAACGGTGTGGCATTATGGTAGGATTGTAGATTGTATTCTGTTACTATTACCACCATTCCAAAAAAAAAAGTAAAGAATAGCATGCCCATTACTATTACCAACACACCACAACCACCTCACGAATATACGATAAGCCATCTGTATTGATAGACGGTGTAAAAATGGGCTTTTTACTTAAGTTAGTGGCCTGCTCTTGGTCTGCTTCATGTTCATGCATATAATGTACCTCTTTCCTTCCACCGATGGGTGTTTGGGAGTAGGAAAGCTTTGAGAAAACAGAACAATCCAATGTTTCTTATGATTATTATTATTATTGTTATTACAACAACATATAACGGCTGCTTTTTTTCAGGGTGATGATCTGTTCTGATGTTCTTGTGTGTGCTACAAACAATCTATTATAGGTCTGGGCCAGGAAAAGGAAAACGAGTCAATGTACCATCGTTGATCGTAGCCAAAGCCAAAAGTTTTTTTTTGTATTGCCATTGCCGGTGCAGTGTATCGTATTGTTCTCTTTTCTTGTTCTTCTCTCAGATATCCTTCGTACTATTTTTCTTCATGTGATGTCTTTTTATCAGTTTACTGCATTATATAAATCTATGCTCGTAAAGGAAACCACAAAAGAATAAAAATACATTTTTGCACTATATTTATGACCATAATGCAATACATGGGATATAGTATTACGTGATTTTGTATGTTTTATGCTTTCACTCACATTTTCTCCTTGTATTTTCTTTCCGTTCTGACTTCCAACTAACATGTTATGTTTCATGCATGCATGCATGCAAAATGTGCTAAGGGTAATGATAGGATTCGTTTTTTTCTTCTTCTTTTCCTTGCACAACCTGTCTTACTAACATCAATAAAATACAATAGAAAAGCTATAACTAACTAGAAGGACACGTAAAACCTCAGACACGCATTGACACGACACAATACGAAAAAACTTATGAAGAGAAAAGTAAAAGATATATATTGAATAACGGCAAAATACAAAGTTTTCACGCGGAAAAGAGTTTTATATTGAAAATATTGTAGCGGAGTGCATGAATGGCCCAAGCCATAAATGCGTGTGTTCATGTACTAGTTGTAATGTTAGCCGTAAGTGGTTCATAGCGTATACCATAAGTATATATATGTGACTGAATGTAAGCTGTAGTAAGTGAGTAGGGGAAGAGATAAAATAAAGATGCTGCGTTTGTTCTAGCAGCATTCTACCACCAACCTCCGACCAGGACGAATGGTCTTTCCTTGCATTAGTTCTTGTGCATACCTTATAGCATCATCATCATCAGCACTGAGAGTGCGCATAAGAGTTATCCGTTAGCGTATAGGACAAGGGCAGTTGAAGGGCATAACCCCAACATAGGGGATAAGTAGTATTTAGAGGGAACTAGGGGACAGTTTCCGTTGCATGTGGCGAGTTACCAGTTTTACCTAATTTTGAAAAGCAGTCAGAAGGAGTTAAAAGTTTAAAAAATAGTGAAATTAGTCAGCAAAATCCTTGAGAAAAGAGCGAGACAAAAGGAGGCGGTTTCTTGATTGTGGACCATCATCCGTGTGTCGATCTCCGAGGTCAACCCACCACCGTCACTGAGGGTCCGGGTTCAAACCTAGATGAACAACCAGGTCAAGCCGATTGGGTCAAAAGTCGAAAGGGAAAAGAGTAAAAGAAGCAGAAAGCGTGAAAACTAAAATTTATCAATTTATAAGAAAATATCATTTATCATTCATGCTTGTGGGCCAAAATATTAATTTATTTTTGTTGCTACTTTGGTTTGATTTGGTAGCCACCGTTGTACATTAACGACAGACGCGTACCGAAGCGCAAAAACACGCAAAGAAGCGTAAAATAAGCAGTTAAGCCAACCACACCAAGTCTTGACAATCACCACCACCAAAACCAGTCATTTAAGAGCAGCGAGCAGCCGCCGGTGACAAAAGCAACATCAAATTGAAGAGGATAACGTCGAGTAAGTTTAAGATAAGACATCTTAGTGAGTATACACTTTTATGTAGCACAAAAAACGCGCATTGAGCGCAGGTATATTTATAGCTAAATAACTAGATAGGGGCAAAGAACTCGCCAAGAAGCGAAAAAGAAGAGAATAATTTTGGCCAGCATTAGGGGTTATTCAAGCAGTAATCCAGGTCATTGTACATCCGTAGCTGAATAAGTAGGGATTTTTTTTTCATTTGCTATTCAGATTTCGTTTATGCATAATGCCAGGAGACACAGACTCTTTTATGCATATTGATTGGTTGGACAACACACATCTCAAAGTAATAGTTTTTGTAAGGGAAACCACATCACCGTTTCAATACAAGCCAGCCATAATTTATCACGTTACTGTGTATGGTGACGACTATTCAGTCACAAACACGGAGTATTTTCAATGAGTATGAAGGACGAGGAGAAATTTGAGGAAGCTTCTACGGGTTCGCCGAACTCCAAGGTAGCAGTAGTTGAAAATCCTAATTTACATTTAAATTTGAATGAAGAGGCAGAGACTAGTAGTGGCAAAAGTAGCCAAACGGAAAAAGTTAAGAAAAAAGGGAACAGTAGTAAAAAAGGAGCATCGACTCCATCAACTCCAAAAATGAGCGCAGAAGGCGCAGCAGGCTTACCGATTACCATAAATGATCCTACTTTAGCAGGATTATCACCAACAAGGATAGCAAAGATACAGAGCATAGTTACAGAACAGGTCATGAAGCAAGTTAGTCATTTACGTATTACTCCATTAAATCCAAGAGTAGATATTCCGACTTACGATGCGAAACGAATGACTTCGAGTACCTTTTTCAGAAAATGTGAGGATTATTTTAGAAGCCAGGGATTCCATGAGCGACAATTCCACACAGTTGTTTCAGTAATTATGCAGGACGATATGAAAGGTTGGTACGACAACACACAAGGTTCTATAAATAGCTGGCAGGATTTCTGTAACCAGTTTAGAGACAGATATGACAGTGTTCAAGTTCAAGAGAAGAGGAAAAAGAGATTGTACAATAGGAAGCAACAGATTCATGAGTCAGTCGAGCAGTTTGTACACGAAATGGTCAATTTGGCTAAACAGGTAGATTGTACAGAGGACATTTCGCTTTCTGTAGAACGAGCGAAGAACGCTTTACATCCTGATTTAGTGTTAGCCATCGGAGAACTTCATGTAAAAACCATAAATAATTTGATTGATAGAGCAGGCATAGCCATAGAAGCTATACGAGCCAGAGATAATTTGAATAGGGATAAACCACGAACCAAACTTCCACCACTTCACGGGTTCAACCCAAGAGATGATTCCAGAGGTCAGTCTCACGGTCGTGGGTTTAATGATCGAAATAATCGAATGCAAGACAGATTAGGCAGAAGAGATGATGAGGTACAAATAAGCCGAGAGTTCAGGCCAAGGGTAAATTCTTTACCATCCAGTTCAAACAACTCATATCTCGCCAACATAAAATGTCATGAATGCCAACAGTTAGGCCATAAGGCTAAATTTTGTCCAGGTAAAAAGCAGAAGGGAACCCTTCTAGCGGTAGGAGATGACCAATATGAGAGACAACGTCATAATTTCACACCATCTAATAGACAGGCACAGGAGGAATTATACCAACAATTTTTAGTTTTCCAACAAATGCAGAAGGATCAGTATGAAGGAGCTTCAAATAGTCAGTCAGGTTATCCATCCCATAATTTAAACGGGGATGGGAGGCAAGGTTACCACCAGGGTCGAGGAGCCTCCCAATATTAAATAATTCACCGAATATTCCAACGATAGATTTTTACCTGAATTGTATGAAATTTGAGGGTATAGTAGACACAGGTTCGTCGTTTTCACTGATCAGTTTAAAGCTAACAAGAGCGTTAGGTTTAGACATTCGATATGATACAGGCATTGAATTAAAATGCGCTAACTCGTCCGAGTTAACAACAATGGGGACAGCCATAATGGCAATTAAAATGGGACATAAAATAATAAATCACAAATTCCAGGTCATCAAGAAATTACTTTACCCATGTATCATAGGGAATGATGTTTTGAGGAATTATGGAATAGTAATAAACCAATATCGTAACTGTTTCCACTTTGACGAAGATCCAAGACAGAGTTACCAATTAGGAAACGCGTCAAATAGACTTGTTTTTGTAGTAGATTCTTTAACATCAGGCATTAAAGCCAACAGTTTCGACCGAGACTTAGACAGGTTAATATTTGATTTTCCATCTGTATGTAGGAACGATGGTACAATAGGACAAACTGACATGTTAGTCCATGAGATAGTTTTGAAAGAAGATAAAGTATTTAAGGAGAGGCCAAGAGTATTTCCACCGTTTGAGGCCAATGAGATAGATAGACAATGTAAAGACTTATTGAAGCATGGGCTAATAAGACGCTCAAGGTCACCTTACGGCTTCAACGTAGTTCTTGATAAAAAGGGAGACGGTAGTCTACGTATGACAATAAATTATAAAAAATTGAACCAAATCACGAAAGCGGTAGCCACTCCAATGCATAATGCGAATGTGATCTTAAAATTATTACCAACAGGAGGAGTTTTTTCTACGATTGATCTAAAATCAGGTTTTGGCAAATTCGAATGCATGAAAACAGCATTGAAAAGACAGCATTTTACGGCAATGGAATTTTGTACGAGTTTGTTGTTGTACCTTTTGGATTAGTGGGAGCACCTGCAACTTTTGTTGAATTAATGAATTTTGTACTTGAGGGTTTGGTGATGAAAATTTGCTTTGTATACATGGATGATATTATCGTTTTTTCGAAGAACATGCAAGAGCATTTAGTTCATTTAAGGTTAATTTTTGAAAGGCTCAGAGAAGCTAGGTTGTCCATCAATTTGAAAAAGTCCAGTTTTGCGAAGAGGAAGTTAGAGTACTTAGGGCATATCGTTTCTGATGAGGGTATTAAGGCGAATCCTGAAAAGGTTAGAGCTATTACGGAGATGGAAGTACCCAGCAGCAGGAAAGATGTGTTAAAACTAAGCGGACTTTGTAGTTACCTGAGTAGTTTCATTCCTAATCTTGCCGAAATTTTTGCTCCGATTAGTAAGTTATTAAAAAAGAACGTACCTTTTTACTGGGGTTCTGAGCAGGATAGAGCGTTGAAAATTGTAAAAACAGTTTTGACGGAGGATATTTTGTTGAAAGGAATCGATTATGATTTCCCACTATATCTTCGTACTGATGCTAGCGATAAGGGAATGGGTGCGATATTAATGCAGGAAATAGAGGGGAAGGAAAGAGTCGTAGCTTATGCAAGTAAAAAGTTTAAGGATTCAGAGAAGAGATTGAGTGCCGTTGAAAAAGAATGTAAGGCAATCCTGTTTGGAATTAAGAAGTTCCAGGAATTCTTGGGAATTAGGCAGTTTACTGTTTATACTGATAATAAGGCATTGGTTAGCTTGAAAAGCGAACACCCAAATAATAAAAATTTAACAAGATGGTCTCATGAGATTGAAAATTGGGGATGTCAAATAAAATATTATGAAGGAAAGCGCAACATCTTGGCTGACATTTTGTCACGCATGCCAGTAGATGATCCTGTTTGTGAGCCTGATCACCTTACGAATAGTCCGGAGGCAAAGTATGTTCCAACGTTTGCGTTAACTTATTTTGAAAATTTAATTCCTACTATTATTTCCGAGCAGGCGAAAGATGAAGAGATTCAGGAGATTGTTAGAAGTTTGAGGGATAGTAATGTACATACGACTCCCCAAAGTTTCGAATACAAGGATGGTATCTTGCGTAAACGTATACGACAGTCAGGGATTAGTTCGAGGAGAAAAGATACGAATAGAGCGATTGTAAATAATTTAAATAATGATAGGTTAGATAATATGAATGTTTCTGGAACTGATGTAAGTAGGGGTCCGTCAGAGAACGCAGCCGAAAGACATAGTTTTCATGTTGAGTCACATGTTGCAAGTAGGGGTCCGTCTGAGAACGAAGCCGAAACGCAAGCACGCGCAAGTGAAGCGCAAACACGCGTAAATGAAACGCAGGTTGATGAAAGTAATATAGAGAACTTTAAGCTAGTCATTGTATTGCCTAGTTCACTGAAAAACGAGGTTATGTCGTATTTTCACGATACGCCGGAGGCAGGTCACTTTGGCCGCAGGAAAACATATTTGTCAATTAGAAACCGTTTTTACTGGAATAAAATGGAGCAGGACGTAGCAGATTATGTACGTAGGTGTCAAGTTTGTCAAAAGTATAAGGGGGAGAATTTGAAACGTAAAGGTTTGTTAGGGATAGTCCCAGTTGCGGAGTCAGTCTTTGAGACTTTGTATTTAGATTTCATTGGAAAGTTGCCGACAACTTTACACCGTAAAAATCGGTACATTCTTGTTGTAGTTGACCAACTGAGTGGTTGGGTCGAGCTTTGTGCTATGCCTTGTGCAACGTCAAAACGAATTGTAAATTTCCTTGAGGATGATGTTTTCTGTCGATTTGGGTCACCAAAGGCAATTGTAACCGACAACGGTTCTAACTTTATTGGGAGAACGATGAAAAAATTATGTAGGGAATGGTGTGTGAAACGTATTGTTACTTGCGCGTATAACCCTATGGCTAACAGGTGTGAAAGGTCCAATAAAGATATTGGAAGGATGATAGCGTCTTTCGCGAATGATAACCATCAGTCGTGGGATATACATCTTCAAAAATTCGCATTAGCACTACGTAGTTTAATTAACGAATCCACAGGCTATTCACCAGCGCAATTAAATTTGAGAAGAGAGATACAATTACCAATAGATAGGGCTTTAAACCCTTCTGTTGCGACGGATTATGTGGAGGAGACCGAGGAAATTATGTCAGAACGCGCCAGTGTAGCGCTGAGTAAGATGTTAGTTTACGCTAGGCAAAACTTGAAGCGTGTTAAAGAAATCAATAAAAAACTATACGATAAGAATGCTCGAATTGTCGACTTTAATGTAGATGATTTGGTACTTGTAAGAAATAACCAGTTGTCGGATGCGTCAGCAAATTTTTCAAAGAAGTTGTCAGGTAAATGGTTTGGTCCATTTAAAATCCTCAGAAAAACCGAGGAAGGTTGTATTTTAGATATGCCAAAAGGCTTCGTAGCAAAACGTCGTGTTACTGATCTTAAACCATACCACCCGCCGGTGGAACGAAATAAAAAACCTATGTTATCGTTACGTAATTTTATAACAGTTAAGGAACCAGAGCAGCAGGTTACGAGAGAATTGAGAACGCGCAGTAATGTTATGAACTACCGTGATAAGCGCACCTACCAAAGGAAGTAATTTTTATATGTATTTTTCTCTTCAGAATGTCACATACTTTGAGTAAAAAGCAGTTAGACGTGATAAGGTATTATCGGAACCGAGCATTATGTCAAAAGTCAGGATTGAAAATTTTACAACTAGAGGAAGCGGAGCTTGAGAGGAGAGTCACCCTGAATCATCAAAACATCTTTGGAGGAGCTAACCACCCTTATGGAGTCATGGCTAGGTCGTTCAAGTTGACACCGGAAATGCTTTGTTCGTTGGACATTGCAACTGAGAAAGAACTATGGCTGGTAGAAGAAGAAGATGATTTGGACCAAATGTATGGAATCATTGAAGAGAAAACCACACTTGCGATCGATACGGAATGGGATATTGAATATTCGTATCATCCTTTGATAGCATTAATTCAAATTTCTTGTGACACTCATGATTTTATTGTTGATACCATTGCTTTGTTTAGTAAGATAAAAACTTGTTTGTATCCGATTTTCACTAATCCTGGTATATTGAAGCTGGTATATGGTATCGCGGACTTAGATGCATTTAAGAGAGATTTTGAACTGTATTTTGTTAATGTACTGAACTTGCAAAATGTCCACAAACAATTCACTTACGCTAAGCAGGAGAAAGGTTTTGATGAATTTGTTAAATTCTATTTAGATAAAGTCATTAGCAAAGACGAACAAGTGTTTGAGTATAGACGGAGACCATTACCGCGGAATGTTATTGAGTATGCCCGAAAAGACTCGGCATTGTTGTTAGAAAGTTGGGAGAAAATGAAAGTTGTGTGTTATGATAAGTTATTACATGGATTGGATTATTCTCATATTGTTAAGTTTACTTGTAGACCGTATACATTCCCAAAAGTTAAGACAGCGGAACAAGGCTGGAAAAACGCGTTAAAAACGCTTGAAAATGATGAACACAAACGAAGTATGTTTACACGTGAGAAGTATTTTCGTATATTTAGTATGATTTGGAATTGGAGAGGAGCAACAGCTAAGCTACGTAATCTATCTTTACATCGTGTCTTGTCTTTATATGATATTATACAACTTTGTATTGTACAGCCTAGAAATGTGGGTATGATAGAATCTGTGATTAAGTCAGCAATAGAATGGAAACTTGATTGTAAGTTAAGTTTACTCGATGAGATGGCTAAAAGCCGTGTGAATGAGCCTGGTAATGGTGATGGGAGTTATAATATGAAGCGTAATGTTGAGATTGTTAATAATGAAGTTTCTGTTACACTGAATTGTGATTCAGATTGGGACCTTGAAGAGGAACGCGCAAAGATAGCGCCAGAAGTTGTAGTTAGTAGACAAGATGATATTGTAAAACGTACAGTTGAGGAGAGTGAAGAAATGGATGTAGTTGTGGATAATAATGTTTTCTTGAATCAGAGTGTAAATTGTGATGTAATACAGGAGGGTACGGTTAAACGTGTTGTAAGAGAAGTAGAATTTGAGATAGATAATCCATTTGACAACGTTACTGAGTTTTGTCAGGTTAAATACAAAGATTTAATGTACAATTTTGATACAATTTTGAAATCAAAGATGAATAGGACGTTGAAAAATAGATTAGGGCGTAAAAGACACTGCATTAGGCAGATACTCGCAAACAAGCGACGTGTTGAATTGGGGAAGCCCAAAATAGAGTTTAAGCGTTACCGAAAATGGATGTAATCTTTCAGGTGCCCGGGGGAGGAGGGCGATAGCATCGCTTAGGCAGTTGGGGAGGATGTAGCGGAGTGCATGAATGGCCCAAGCCATAAATGCGTGTGTTCATGTACTAGTTGTAATGTTAGCCGTAAGTGGTTCATAGCGTATACCATAAGTATATATATGTGACTGAATGTAAGCTGTAGTAAGTGAGTAGGGGAAGAGATAAAATAAAGATGCTGCGTTTGTTCTAGCAGCATTCTACCACCAACCTCCGACCAGGACGAATGGTCTTTCCTTGCATTAGTTCTTGTGCATACCTTATAGCATCATCATCATCAGCACTGAGAGTGCGCATAAGAGTTATCCGTTAGCGTATAGGACAAGGGCAGTTGAAGGGCATAACCCCAACATAGGGGATAAGTAGTATTTAGAGGGAACTAGGGGACAGTTTCCGTTGCAATATGTACATTTAAAGAATAGTAGTGAGAGCAGTTGCCTTTAAGTTGTCTTATAAGAGAGCTGGATAATGTTCTTGATGGAGTGGTTCTTGAACCAGTGTGTTGGGCGATTAACTTAATGCTATATATCGTGATGGAAGACTTGAAATTTTAGCCCATTTGCCATTTTACTAACCAAAATTTTATAATAAAAAAAAGTATGTTACTTTAACTTACCTATATTACCGATGGTGGGAAAAAGTCAGGTAGGTATGGTGGTACTTTTGGGCGTCGGTTAGGTACCAATCCAATACGGATGTGTATTTCCTGAAAATACACAGAATTGTGGAAAAATAACATGAAAATTGCGTTCTCCCATCACTTAGCCGATCATAAGTGTAGATTATGCTCATATGTGCATGAATGAAATTGGCTCATTGCAGTGGAAGAAAAGAAGAGCTGGACTTAAAGGAAAGGAGAATTTTTGCAAAAAAAAATAAAAGAAACAAAATGTGTAACATTTCCAAACAGTCAGTTTTTTTGAGCATTTGCAAAAAGACGGGAAGAATATATATACTCCTATATTTCTCGCCGACTATGACTAATATCAATTACCGTTTAAAAAACGGTAATGATCCCACATACATATACATACACACAGCATTGCAAGTGTCGACAAAAAATTCACTCTGAGAAAGTTAATGGAGCTTTTCGTATATGTGCTGTTTCTATTCTTGTATTACACGAGTCACTGAGTTTTCTCCCTTTTTTTCTGGGTTACAACTTGGAAACGAAATGCGGAAAGAAAGTAAAAAATGTTGTATTCATTCCCTCTCCCTTTTTCTGTCTAAGTGAGCAAGTGACTGAGAGTGAGTGACTGTTCTCAAGATGCATATCCAGATTATTATTTTCGATTTCAGTTTTGTAGCCCTGTCTCAAGATCAAGAAATTTTATCGTCGCTATCCATAAATCTTTGGGATACACTGCAATATGTCAAGGGAGAAAAAAGGTTCTATGTTTGCGAATGCGAAAAAATATAGGAGCGAGTTTGCTATTAGCACTTTGCATTTCTCTTTCCGACATCACACATATTCACCACGTAAAACATAAGTGCGTCTCCTTTTTGTCGTTATTCCACTCATTCGTACACATAATGTGAGACAAAATGGGGTACAGATTGTATTACCATGTTACTTTTTAAGTCAGTCGAGGAAATAAAGTGGCTGAATAGATTGATAGGCTGTGTGCTTCCATGCTTTCTCTCTCTCTCTTTCTCACTATGAAATACTTTTGCTTTAAACGGGGCAAGTGCGAAGAAGGAAAAATGTCTTTCTATTTTTACTCTCACTCACTCTCTTTTATTTCATTTCTGTGGTAAAGCATGTGTGAATGTTAGTCTCATTGTAGGAGGGGACTACCAGAAGAAATTGCATTAGGAATAAGAGAAGAGGCGACGAAAAGTAGTAAAGTAGCTAAGGAAAAAGCTGGAATACCCAGCTGCTTCAATGGACAAGAAAAATCCGCAATATATGTATCCCATTTTCCTTCCGCACATACCGATAAAAAAAATATACTAAAACCGTTGTGGAAAAGAAGGATTACATTATTGCATTTAGTAAGCCCATGTTTCAGCTCTCTAATATAATATGTATATCTATATATGTATATATTTTATACGCTCACATATTCACATTATTTAAGTAGCATTAGCGAGGGAATGAGAAGGAGAAATCTGACAAGGAAAGTGAATGAGTGAGTGAGTGAGGAAAGAATGGTATGGTGTAATGGTTAAATGGTTTGAATTTTTTTTGTTCACCATCCTACTACTACTACTTATATACTTCCTTGGTTTCTCAACATGAATCTGCATTTTACATCGTATATTCTATCCTACCAGTACGCAAGTATATAGCAGCAGTAACAGCTTTCAGCTTGATTTCATCCAGTGACTGTAATACACTGTGTGTGCATATCATATCATATATAAGTCGGCTATAAAACCAAGTGTGATTTTCCAAATTTGCAATTTGCACGAAAGATATCCCCTCCTTAGACTTTTGCTCTTTTCCACACTTTTTCTTAGAAAACGGGGAAAGGAAACGGGGGTAAGTTAAAAGTGTACTAAGAAATTACATGACATGACATGATGCTTGCTTAAACATGTAAAATAATTCTCCAGTTTTGCAATGGGACTATTGTATTTAAGCAGTTCTGTTTGGGACTTTGCAGTTAGCATTTAAGCTAAAATTTCGTCCCTCCTTTTCTTAGTATATCCATATGTATGCAACTACCGTGCATGTCATTGGGATCTTTTCTTTTATCCGATTTGTTTCCTTTTTATTTTCGTGTTCAGGAGAAGACAGATTTAGATTCTCAAGGTATTGCATTCACTTCACATCACGCAAAAAAATGCTAAAAGGTTCTTTGCTATCAATGCTATCTATGCCAGTGCCATGGTCAGTCAATTTAAGTATTAGCATGAGCACAGCTGAACACTGTTTTTTTCCCAATACTCTGCACTTTTATGTGTTCTGATCATATGAAGAAGTGTTTGAGTACGTATGTATATACCTACCCAATATATTTCACTCACTCACTCACATGCGTATTATTTCCAACAATTGTTTCAACTCTTGCGTAAAGTCTAAATCCAATGAAGTTCTTTTCTACTTCCTCTTTTTTACTTGTCGTTGTGAGTGATGTGCCTCAAGCGAGCCAAGCCAGCAAAGAAAAAAAGTGAGCGTTCAAGGAAAGGGAAACGAAATCCAATCATGAGCTTAGCAAAACTGACCAAAAAATCTCTTTCTTTTTCACAATTTCTCTTGTAACAATTGCTTTCATTCACTTTTTCTGGAGGAACAAGAAAGAAAGGCTACAGCATACATACATTTATGAAGTAAAGTTTAGTGAGAGTAAAACACTTCATTTGGTTCATATACTTATATATAATATAAAAGAGAACAGCTGCTGTAGATAGGAAATCTCCTAAGAAAGCATGAGATCAGGATAGAGTAAAGGTTTTGGTGCTGCTGGGGTCAAAAACTTACGGAAAAAAAAGTTTTAACTAGCGAGAAGCGAATCAAAACGTAAAGAAATGGTGACCACCACCATTTACACACTGGCACTGCATGCATCGCATTCAATACTCGTCTTCTTCTTTGTGTCGTATGCTCGTATGTATAGTTCTATAAAATGAATAGATAGATGTTGTATGTTGTACTTTCTTATTTTCCTCCGGAGGAATATAAAAGAACTGTACCCATAATATGATTTGAGTTGACCAAATAAAGTAGGCTGGATATTTATTGGTTTTTTCTGTGCTCGACGAACCACCGCTGTGTTTTTGAAAAGGTTTATTTCTTCAAAGCCACAGGCAAAACAGTTATAAAGTCCACCGACAGGACAGGACAGGGACAGACTAAGACCAAACAACATGACTTAGCTATTTAGGTAACTAGCTCACGGAAAAGTCGTTTGGCTCAAGTTTGAGTGAATGACAGACATTGTTTCCTTCTTTTTTCGTGGACTTCCTTAAACAAACCCGTTTTTTAGTGAGTACAAAAAGTTATACCGACGTTTTTTCCTATTCTTGACATAATTCCATTCAAGTAGTTTTACAAGCTCTTTACGTGTATACAATATATACCTAACAATATAAAAGGCGAAGTCAGTAGCTGTAATAACGTTACCCATAGACATATCCTATATAAAGCTGATGAAAGTTTTTTTTTCTCTTGTTTTGGTCTTTGCTTTGGCGTTGGATGAAGCTTTACTTGTTGTTTGATTTCTGTGGTAAAGTCTGCGATGATGGCTTAGTCCTTCTTAGTTTCTTCCTCGCCTAACTAAAGCCTAACACCAACCTAGAGACAACAAAAGAAAGGGGGAAAGAAACAAAAGAAAGTACAATGACAAAACGGTTGGTTTTGTCACTTTCCTTCAAAATCAATGACGAGAGTAAAGTCGTTTCTAAACACTACACGGAGAAAGTTTCCTATTGTCAATTGTTGAAAACTACAAAGATATCGAGGTTGGTTCATTGGTTAGAAAACTTGTACACATTATGGACTTTATTTCTAATTTTTTTATAAGGAAACAGCAATACTACTTCAGAATACCAAGTTTGACTTTTGCTTTTTCTTAGGAATTGCTTGTTTTACTTACTAGTTTTTTCGAAGCATCTTAGTTTCCCATTGGTGAATATCAGAAATGACTTTGCTTTGAAATATATATGCATAGTTTTAAAGCGTTTACTACTTCCAGGTTTTTATGCATTATTTAACCTGTTAGTTTAGTATGTTTCAATCACCAAAAATTAATAGTATTAAACCATTTGCATGTATTGGTTATTAAGAAGCGAGCCTTGAACAATTTTTATGTGAGGACAGGAAGACATGTTCTGTAAATTTTTACATGTAAAATACGAGCATAAAATTTGACTGTGTGGTCGTAAAAATATTTTTTGCAACTTTGACTCAATATAATAGTCGTCCAAACATTGTGGTAGAGTATCGTCATTACATGTTTTTTGTTAGTGAGGAAGGACCATGATCGATTATCCACACAGGATGTTCAATAATTTAGAGACTATATAAGCTTCAAACATTTAGTTGCCAATTTTCCCCTCCTCACAACTAGAACCTATTGGTGGTCACATTAGCGTCTACATGAAAATTATATGAGTATGTTCAACTGTTCATTCATATATGTCACACTGTCGTCCGTCGCCCCGTGCCTATATGATCTCCAGCGATTATATTGGATCGCATTTTTATTTCTTTGGTCTCTCTTCGTCTTGTTCTTTTTACTCACTAAAAAATTCAATGTGTCCTGATGTTTACTTTACTTACTGGAAAACAACATGATATGGGTATTTGTATCACACGCTTCCTTTCTCGACTTCCACACTTTATCTTAGACTATCTAGTCGCCTCCACAACTTAGTTACTATCAACTAGAACTAGCTATAGGTATATAGTTACTTACCAACAGCGAATGATACAGATCTATGTTCTGTTTCTTTGGTCTCCACTTGCGTTTGTTGTAGAGTAGGAGCTCCCGTCTTTCCTTGGCTTCTCCTCCACTTTCAATTTAGCTCTAGGGTTTCCTGCTTTCTCCTATTTTTTCTGCAATTTCCGCACGATTCTCTGTACTTCTTTTGGAATTCAAAGAGTGGCACGACCAACACAAGAACACAGTAAAAAATCACAGTAAACGACTAACTAAGTGGGTAAAAGTGAGTCTGTAAAAAGTATAAAATAAAACGAAGGGAAAGAGGAAGTAAGTTAATAACAATTTACTTTTATTATCTATCCAATGTTTCTACTTTTTCACTTCTTCAAAAAAAATAAGGAAGTCAGCGAGTTTGAACAAGAAGAGATGAGAAAAGATTTTTTTCTTCTCTTGTTAGATTGTGGGTCACTAGAAAAAAAAGGGCAAGAAGAATAAAGGATACCGAGACCAAGAGGCGAAATAGTTTTGATGAATTTTTCCCCTTTCTCTTTTTTACTTTCTCCTCTATCAAATTGTGTGTAAGTATCTCGCTATTATAACTAACTATACACTTTTGCAACTAAAGTTATTTCCAGTACATTTTTTTACTTGTTTTTCCATCCACCACCATTGTGTACAAAAGAGTACTCCCTCGATTCGAACATGCACTTTGGTTTAAGTTGAGATTTTTTGGCAGAAAAGTATATAAGGTGAATTTTTTTCACGATCTCTTCCTGTCTTCGAGCTCTTCCTCCTTTTTTTGAAGCTCTTGGACTTACTTTTTCTTTCGGCCAGTGTTGTTGTGGTCGTGGTTTTTGGTATTTGGTCTCTGGCACGGAGCACTATGTATTGCACCAGATTGCGATTGCATCCATATAAATATATATATAATATGTATGTTCCCTCGTGTGAAATAGATGAAATGGGCGAAAAAGTGAAGGGAGTATATAACTTGCACTATTTTGTTATTACTGGACTTGAGAGGGAAATGGTACTTTCTTTTTTCTTTTGTCGGCTTATAACTAACTACTAGTCTTATATTATTGGGATCTCGTTCTCGTTGCACAAAAAACAACTGTGAATGAGTGCATTAGTAAAGATAGGAGAGGAGCACACTAAAGATGAAATGAAGGGAGTATATACGCATATAGTAAGTCCACACGTATTTATTTTCAGTGAAAAAAAATTCCAGTGCAAGTAGAATACCCCTTTTTTCATATATGAGCATCAGCACCACAACAGCATTCTTCGAAAACTATTACAATTCCGGAAGGACTTTAAGAAACGGTCTTGGTAGTTGGTAGTAAGAGTAAAGTTTGCCGAGTGACTGAATCGATGCTTGGTTTTTTTTACTTTCTTTTCATATATCTATACAGTATTTAAGTAATATTAGACCTTTTTCCGGTTCCCTTCTTTTCCTTTTTCTTGTCGAAATCTGATCTAGATATTTTTTACTCCTTTTTTTTCCTTTTAGAAAGAAGAGAAAAAGGGATCTTTCAGCAGAAATGGAGAAGGGGTATTTGGGGCACAAGATCACACCAACTATTTGGACACTCAAGCAATACTATTTTCTTTTCAGAGTACATTTCCTAGAGAGTGTTGTTTGTGTCCCTCAACAAGAAGAGGAGAGAAAAAAAAAGAATTTTACAACGGAACTCGGAATTTTTTTTCACAACCTCTTATCAATTTACAGAGAATGAAAAGGAGCAAGAAAAAAAGTTGTATGCTTGTAGTTCCACCAAAGTAGTTAACTGTTTACAATGCTCAGTCATTCAAGCAAGATTCACAGGATATTGCACTTCTCCCCACCCTGCCAATCTCTTTGCAACTTCCTTAGAGCTGTCTTGAAATAGTTCTCGTGGAGAAAGCAGGTAACGTATTTTTTCTAACACTGAAACTGAAAAATGCAGAGGAATGAGATGCATGTTAATCGTGTGCTCCGTCTTTTCCTTGCATATATATCGGTGTGTTTTCCAAACTAACGACTCATCTCAAGATTTTTTTTCACTTTCTCTCAGTTCTGTTGGCTCCTGTTCTTCTCGCACATTAAGCCAAGCAACTATTTATCGCACCGTACCGTAACAACACTCCACATGAATCATTGTACATGTATAAAAGTTTAGTGCAGGTTTTGCCAAATCTTTCTCACATTCCACCAGTGTTTCCTACATGTTTTTTTCTGTGTTTATCGCCTCTCTCCTCCTAAATGGAAAAACCAGTTTTACAAATAACTTTTGCGAGAACAATTTTTTTCTTCTTCACCGAAAGAAATTATTGTATGCAATGCATTTCCTGCAGATATGTAGATACACACACTATATGTAGGTTGGTGTAAGTTAAGAATATTATCGTGTACAAAACGGCAAGAGCGAGAGAGAACCCCACTTTGAACAAAAATTCTTGTCACTTTCTACTTTTCATACTTTTTCTTCTTGACTTGATGTCCCGACAAAAACTTTCCTTGCTCAGAAGCCGGTGTCGTAAATACTGCCGGATTATTTGGTGCAAAACTGCAACTGAGGATGAGAGTATCTCTCCTTCCTCCTCTCTTGGTTTTACTGTATTTTATTAAATAAGGAAGATGATGCACACACGCACTGGTTCTCCGGTTGTTGCTTCCTCACTCCAAGACTCTACCCCACTCACTCTGGCATTTTTATATCCTCACTTTTACTTTGAATATACAATTTTGTTTGAATACAAAAAACCACACAAGGAATACTTGAGAAAAATGCAGTAAACTTGTTGTCGCTGCTACTGCTGCCTCCAACACCGAATAACGGAGTACATGAAGCTTCGTTTCGAGGCTTGGTTTAGTAGTTGGTGTATGCAAAGAGTAAAAACCGCTATATATCTGTCATACCATCTCTCAGGAAAGAACACTGCTCGTCCTCTCGTTCTGCTGCTCAACTCTCTTTAGTCTCTGTTGGACTGTGCTTGGAAAGCTGATGTCCGTGGAATATGTATGGATGGAAAAAAGTGAGGAGAGAAAGCACAAGTGAGCGGAGCTGCTGCTGCTCTTCGCTCCGGCTTTCTTCCTTTTTCTTTCCCGTGTGGACTTACACATACATTCGCGTTTCGTACTTCGTACCTATGTACATATATATACACGCGTATACACAGAAATGGTGCATGAATGCATGTACGTACAAGAGAAGAGTGTAACGTATCAAGCTCAGCTTACTTACTTTGGCTACATACGTTACGTTGTTATCTCAAAGTAAAGCTTTTTAGGCTTTTATGCATTAAGGATTCCTTCGCTTAATCTCATGAGTACTAAGCAAGACTACTACTACTACTACTTGGCAGGAAAAAGTAAAGTAAATCGAGTCAGCCTGTGCTGCTACACATATGCATATTATATAGACTTTTCTTACGTTTGACGTTAAAAAATTCTTCCACTGCTACTAAAATAATGTATGCCAAATGCAATGCCGAACAAAGTGGAGAGAAACCTAATAGTATGAACATGAGTTTCACTTTGCTCCTGTTAGAATTTACGTGTATATAAGTACATATATCGCAACTTGTGTTTGTGCCGAGCCAGTTCTAGGGAATCATTTTCTTTGACGTTTTGTTAAATAAGTACTTATCTATCCATGATAATTCTAGGTTTCAAGTGCTCTAATATATGTATTTAATTTCCTTATCGGGGATGCTTGTCAACTGTCAATAGGGAAAAAGTTGAACATCAACCACTTGACATGTGAATAATAGCCTTTTAATGCGAGCACTTGTTGAGATGAATGAATGAATGAAATTTAGATGCCTTTTATACAGTAATGAACTAGTGGGTGATATAGGTAATCGCTTACGAATTCTTACGTACTGTCTGGGTGATGGTTGCAAATAACCAACTTGGTCTCAATCCTAGACCGAATTCAAGGTAGAGTTTCCACAGTGAAAGAAAAAAGACAATAAAAGTGAAATGTTTAAAAATATTGAAGTTGAAATGGCTGCGTTTAAAATAATTTACGTAGTCAATAAAATCATTAAACTTTT
Organism: Orchesella flavescens; assembly: GCA_964034955.1. Lineage (NCBI taxonomy): Eukaryota > Metazoa > Arthropoda > Collembola > Entomobryomorpha > Orchesellidae > Orchesella > Orchesella flavescens. The sequence goes on along the minus strand of OZ035958.1, from coordinate 9,854,966 downwards.
TGTTTTGTTTTTGAAACATTTGAAAAGCTCATCATTTTTGTAATTTCTCTGGAAAATATATAAAACCTTACGTAAACAACCCCAGCTTTGGCTGAACCTTTGTTGTTGTTCTCCAGGCCAGCTTTCATTTTTTGTAACTTATCTGGAAGCATATTTTTTTTAGTAACCTGCATCATTCATAGGAATCCAATTCCACAAAATGGCAGAAAAGGAAGTTGTTGCAAAAAAGTCCCGAAAAGCGACAAACAAAGTCAGGGTTAAGCTTCCAGGAATTGAGAGCTATGAAAAGGAGCTTGAGTTTACGTACGCTTTTAAGTGCACTCACATTCACATTATTATCCGATTTCTCGGTAACTTGCCCTTAACATTAAACAAATTGAGTTTTTAATGGTATTGTATTTGATCTCGCCGACCTCATCCCTTTACAGAGCTGAGGGACCAGGTGAGATACTAATATTTCAGAGTGCTCTACTGTTGAGAATTATTATTATGTGCATACTTTTATATGAAAGAATGTTTTTATTAATACCTACTTTCAAGGTCGAGTTGTCGTACGCTTGGAGCGGCTGATGGGTTCTGACCGTATTCGAATAACAGATCCAAAGTACTTGGCCACATTGGTGGAACGATTGGAAGAAGAAGAGGCTCAGGGATGGGTGACCAGGAGTCGACTGAGGAAGAAAGCAGAAAAGAATCGTTCACGTCAGTTGGCAATTGAAGGATTAATGGAGCCTGCTTCGGATATGCAGGATCTGTGGAATCATCCTGTTTTCCGGTAGCATTATTTCTGATGCCATTGAAAGAATTTATTGCGATTCACTTGAATTGGCCAATTACTCGAAATGGATTTGTTACCACATAAATTTTCACAACTTTTTGATTTTTAACTTAGGGTTAACCGGGTTTTGAACCGACTCGCTTTGTTTGACCAAAATATGTCGCATGCTGCAGGAACTCTTCATAAAGTTCCACCCATTCATCACGTGGAGATATTTCCTGATGATGATCAAACAGGAAGTATATTCAAGTCATATCCTGGTCACCGTGTCTTTGCTAGAGGTGAGGTGGTTGAAGAGATTGATTTTTTTAATTTTACAAACTTTATAAATATAATTTCTTTATTGGAACATAGGCGATTCTCTTCTGGATGAAGGTGAGACTGAACTTTCTAGACAAGCAACACATCAAGGAACGTCTATCGCCTCAAAGAGGTCAACATCCGCTAAAGAAAAGGCAGAGCGTATAGAAACACTCCGAAAGAGTTTAGACCAACAAGCCAAAGGCGAAGTGGGCAAGCAGGATGATGACGAAGAGGAGGAGGCAGAAGAAGAAGGTGCCGAAGAGGAAGGAAAAGCTGAAGAAGATGAGGAAGAAGGGAATGAGAATGAGGGCAGATCTGTTGTTGCCAGAAGACCTGGTGGTTCAACTGGCGGAGCAGCAGGAACATCACTTCAAGAAATGCAACGAATTTACGGGGTCGAACCAGACGAAAATTTGGTTCGGGATTGGGAAGCATATAGATCCCACTTGGTTGATATGGTTTATGCAGAAAACGGGGTAACCTAATATTTTGCTACTTTCACGACTGTTCCACCCATTTTTTAATTGACACGTATCGATTTTAGCTCCAGCATTTAACAACATAAGTGCAATATATATTTTAGGGTGATGGTGATGATCTCTATTTTCTGGGATATGAAGTCAGTGGAGTATACTCAAGACAGCAAGACACTGCTGAAGATTTCATGTCATCACGAAACCGTCAAATTACAGAAGAAGAGAAGGCAATCCTTGAAGAACAACCAGCCTCTTCCAATGATCAACCACTGGGTGAAACTGAAGAGGGTGACGATGGTGAAGTAGGTGCAGATGCTGGTGATGATGAGTAGTGGAAGAGAATTGCATCACTTTTACGAAACTTTGATCAATTACAAAACCAAACCAAAACCACCAATTAGGTTAAAAACTTATAGAGAATGCATGAGATTTGAAAATATATGAAATGACCAATGTAGACCTGCTCGCAAGTCCTGTGGTTAATAATACGTGATTTGAAATGACTTTGAGAGTAAATCCAATGAAATTGGAATTTAGAGCTTTAATATTGCATGCAGGATAAAACCTTTTTTTCCTGGATCTTCTTCTTGTGTGATAAATGTTGCTTCCATTTCACAAAGGCATTGCCTTATTGTCCAGTTTCCAATTTTCATAAGAAATCTGGATGTTTCACATTGGCTTCTTAGGAAAAAAGTCGACCGCTATAGATACACCATACCACAACAGTAGTTTTCCTGTCTTTTAGGGAGTAACATAACAAGTATATCAGCATGTAGAACATGTCTTCACCGTGTACGCATGATGAAGATAATATTTTCTCTTTTCCTCTCCCTTCAAGACAAGACTGTTGTATTCTCAAAAAAATGGAAAATCTTGGCAACTTTATACTCTCATGGAAGCCAACTTGTGTTATCATTTTGCCAGCCCTTTCCCCATAAAGCTATCCCGATGCTAAACAGGAAAATCCAGGGAAATCCCCTGTAAAAGACTATATACATCATGGTTAGAATGTACAATAAAGAAGTGTGTTGTAGAGCTCCTTTTCTCTTTCTTATTTAAAGTCAGAAGCATGAGATCAAGACAAGAAAGGGAAAAGCCACGTGTTTACGGGAAAATGTTTGACTTAACTTGACGCAAATATTTCCTCCCAAAATACTGGACTCACTCGCTCAAGCTTCTTATCTAGCCATTCTGAACAACCCATGCTCAAAAATGGAATGGTAGTATTGTGCGGTGTATGTATGAGCATATAAACAGTAACCAAAGAGTTACGAGCAGTATTCTTGGTCGGACAGGAGACAACAACAATGTTATTATCCCACCTAAAAGATGCATGGAAATGGCTATGGCAGTGACAGCATAACATACACACATATATAACATGCACTTATGGCTACCCACTATCAACACCAACAAACAACAGTTACTGACTACCACGTATGACCATAAAATCGTCCTCCTCCTCTACTCCTTTCCTTACTGTTTCTGTCTCAAAAAGTCTTAGCAGTTCAACGTATGTAGAATGAACGTAGCTCACAACATCCGGAAAAAGTCAAGCAAGTGAGTAGTCACAATACAAAAAGGACAAAAGAAAAGTTTAGCTTTAAGTAGAAAACGAAAACTGCCACACGACCAGCAGAAGAACTCACATTTATTCATATACGATGCATATGCATTCTTTCTTCTCCAAAAGAGTCTCCCGTTCATTCCCTTTTCCAAGACCGTATTATGTATAATGCATCTCGTAAGTGTACATTGAGGGGCATTGGACCGGTATATTATTATAAGCACTTTGTCCACTCACTCTCAGACCTTCCACTTTTCCTACCAAGATTTTCCCTTTGGGTTTTTTTCTTCATTCTCTCCCTTTTCCCCATTCAAAATTCCAAGTTCATACAGAATTCAAGGGAGGAAAGACTTTTATCTCGCCGGAGTATATATATGCGTGTGCCATGCGTGTGTCTGAGGGTGTTTTATACTTACTTAAAAATAAATCCGTCTTCATATGCTTCTCCTACCCTACGAACCTCATACATACTCATAGTAATCTTGATTCCACGGTGTGGTGGAGCAGCTGCATGAGGTTAAAATGGACTGGGTACAAGCAATAGAAATAGATTTTCATAAAATTTAAGGAGGAAAAGTACGCTTCTATCCATTTTGTTGACCTTTAGTTTCATCAGTCATTCCTTAACGATTTCTCCACATAATATATATACAGATAGTCACTTTGTGTGCGTGTGAGAGAGTGAGTGGTAAAACGAATTTTTCAAAAAAACGGAGAAGGTTGAAGGCTTATTCCCATTTTGTGAAACTAAAGCACATACATTAAATTCTCAACCTAAAGATAGATTGAAGGGCCACTGCTACAATTGTCGGATGAAATGGATTTTCTTCTCCCTCTCTCTCTCTCTCTCACACACACACAAGCAAGACATGACATGTGACAGGGTCATTAATTCGTTTTTTTCTTCTTCTTTCTCGTTTTTCCACATATCAAATCCTCTTGGATGGGAAAGTAAAAAGTGTATCTTTTCTTCTTGGGATTTCAGACCAAGAAAATATTTACTCTTGACCAGAATATCTAGTTGATGTATATGTCTTTGGAGAGTAGAGTAGTTAAAGGTTGTATATAAATATCTTTATGTGTGCATTAGAAGAATTTCATTGGACGAGCATTATGTACCTTTACGCTGCAATGATGTTATTTTACTTTCGTTACATCGAAAGTAAACCCTCTCCAAAAATGTATTTTTATATAAATGTTCCTCCGCACACTCTGATTCACTGCAATGAAATGCAATAACAGCTTCCTCTTTTTTCTCCACTTATTTTTTTCTCACCAGGCAAAAAAATTGGCTTTTAGTTCTGCTTACCTCACTCTGAGTGAGTGAAGTTCGCAGAAGCCATATTATTATTACTAGTATAGGAAGTTTTTTGTGTGAGAAAGAGTGCCCCAGCAAAAAAAAAGTATTAGTAACAGACGGACAGATAGATGGATAAACAGACGGTTAGTAGGCAGCAGACTGACAGACAGCCATGAGTAAAGCGTTGAGCACATACATATGTTTTACATTGGTTCCATACGTTGAGTCTGAAAAGAGTGGATTGATGCCTACTACTACTACTACTACCACTCTTCTTCTTTCTGCTTTCACTTTCTCCCTGAATTTTGGATGAAAGCTATAATATGGTGCTCCTGCACTCCATTCGACTTGGAGCACGAGCCAGTAAAAAAAGTGCGTAAGGGTGAAAAGCCTTCGAGCAGATCCAAAAATCAAATGAAATCTTATATTTCCAAACACAATATGATGACGATGATGATGATTTGTTAGTGTTCGCATGTGTGTGTCTATGCTTGGGGAAATACACGGACACGGACGAGCTCTCCTGTCAAGTGGAGTACACAAGTTTTCAACATTATTGGTTGTGTGTGGTTGTACAAACCTTTACACTCAATTTTGTACTTGTTACATTTGGAATAGAGTGGAAATCTCAATATTATTACATGGTGGGTACTAACATTACTAACTTGATCATGATGATAACATGTAACTTTCCCATGTAAGTTCAACCATCAACTCAACTTTTTTTTTCTTGGAGTGTATGAATCGTATCATGTGCTGTTGGGTAGTGCCATACTACCATGTATCATTTCATTATTACATTTGAAGACATACGTTATTTTTTTTCCCTTCAGGAGCATAAAAAGACCGTCTTGAAAAACTTGAGTGAACCATGAACGATACGCACATCCTATACACCCATCGTCCATTCAATAATGATCGTACTTGTGAAGGAAATCCAATAAGCCAATCCAATCTATATTTATGTGGGAGTAGACCAGACACTTGAAAATCAAGATGAAGTACTACTTTACTTGCTTCAACACAATAAAAAATGTGTGGGGTTCGAGTTGGATGGATAGGGTAGCATGGAGAGTTTCTCCTTTTTTTCGGGAATATAAATGGTTAGGCCAGGCCAAAGTCAAATATTGCTTTTGGTTTGGTAGAGCATCTTTTTTTCTATACATTTATTGCCACAGCCACTTCTCGGTCCTTGTTACAATTCATACTCCAACAACCATCAGCACTCACGCTCACCACACCACCACACTTTGTCATGAATCGCTTGTTCGCTTTTGAATGTGAAATGTAGTCGCTTCTTCACACTACACAAACTTTCAACTGACTTCCGTTTTATGAAAAGATGCAATAACTGTGCTGGAATGCAGTTTGAATATTAGACTCTGGAGTGAGTGTAAGAGTTCATATATTTTCTTTTGGGTGATGGTGATGTGATGTGATATTATGATATGGAGTTCGCTTCTTGCTTGCAAACTGCCGATGAAATGAATAGGATTATGGAGAATGGTGATTGGCAAGACGTGGAATACAAAGTTTGGGATGGGATTTATAATGTGAATGGGAATGCATGCATTGTATGGAAGAAGATGATACAGGAATTGCATTATGGCATCCGCAGGGGCTTGTCGCTTCGCTTGGGTGGCCACTGGAAAGGAATATATTTTTTCATATTATTTGAATGGAAAAGTGGTTGGTTTTGTTGGCAGCTGGGAACCTTTTCATAAGTGGTGGTCTACATGGTTCATTGCTTGTTTCCTTGATTCTATCGCTTTCCCTCTCTCTTCTTCATTTTTTAGTGCGGGGTGTTCATGTGAATAGAGCAGTAGAGTTGAAATGTAAGTAGGAATCAAGTTTGATAAACCTTTTATTCGATTTGGAGCATTGCATGTGTAATAATTTCTATGATTTAAAAAAGAGGTTGGAGCTTATGGGGAGATAACATTATTGCTATCGCTTTTTCCAGTGTAGACCGATTGCGTTTGGAGCCGGGGGTGTGAGGTGTGATATATGCGTTTACTGTCAATGAACTTTTACTTGTTTTCATGTTTTATCAAGAAAAGAATTTTTAAGAGGTACCAAGAAAAGTGACAAAAGCAATCGCTCTTCTGATCGTAAATCTACTTATCTTTGCACTTCATGTGTGAATGCTTTTACTAAAAACAGAAAGCTGACAGAAAGAAGTTTCATTTTGGCCTTATGAAACTGACATATTTAGAAAATACTTTTAGATCGCAGTCAGTTGAAAATAAATGCAAAAGTCACATTCGAAAACATTTTGTAATTTCACTTCATGCATATGTCTGATCTTATAAGTATGAAATGTCAATGAATTTTTAAATAGTTTGTGAGATAAACAAATAATTTTCCTAGTAGCTATTGCCATTTAAATGTTATTAGTCATCACATAAATATGAACAGATTTTTGTGATTTTCCACTATTTACAACACCTTATTCTACAACATTTTATTTTCTTTTACCAGGTTAAAAGAAAATATCTCGAAAAGAAATGGCAAGAAGGTAATTTTTATAAAAGATTAAAAATTGTCTAGACTTTTTTTGTCTAATATACCAACATGCCTTAATCAGCAGAAAAATGTGCTAAGGAATTCCAATGACGTGTGGAAACTGGAAAGGTTTGATATATCATAAACTTTCGTTTCACTAATATATAGTCTCGTGCAAAGGTCGTAAAGAATGATATGAGTGCGATGGAATGAGACTTGAAATATTTAGTTAGCTTTACCAGTAATCTATTTATAAGTAGGGTACTCATTATTATTATCACAATGTAAGCCCTGAATTGACAAGTCATAAATAAATCAAAACTAAAGCCTTGCTAAAACAAAACATTGTGTGTTTTCCTAGCTAATCCTAAAAAAATTGTGTTTTCAAAAGAAAGACAAAATTAACTTTTTGGAATGCTTTCATGCGTCATTGCTCTCAATTATAACTATAAATAATGGGAATTCTTTTGTTATGCTTATTCTGCGATGTCATATTATTTACACTTTCACGATGCTTGCTATTGCATTTGTGAATGTGTGAGAGATAATAGCATTTCCTTTCTTTGTTAAATAAGAGAAATTCAAGACAATTTACTAATATGAAGGATGAGAAGCAAAATCTCAAGAAGGAAAATGCTTGGGTCAAGGTTTTCCTACTAACACTCAAGACTCAATAGGACTTTCCGGAAAAGCATATATTATCCAATGCTGCAACAACAGTCTTTAACCTACTACACTGGAAGTCATTATTTTGTCTTGTTACAGAATATGCACAGATTTTCTGGTATGTAGGATGCGGATGTTGAGAGAGATACTCGTTACAAGAGACGTTTCCGCTCTTTAATCACCGCTTCGACAACATATTTGAAAGGTGAATCGTCAGAAGATCATTATGATATATATATAGTTCAAAGTAATGTGAGCTTCGGCATGTGTTTATTTGTGTCTGTTGGCAGAAAATGTTTGTTCAAGATTAAAAATATTCCATTACCCATTATTCTTATACTATATGAGAATATTATTTATAGTTGACGTTATGAGTTAAGAAAGTACGTTTCTTCATTCATATTTTATATTATTTTATCATAGAAGGATATAAGAATCCACAAAATCATGAGAATACAACGCACAACCCAATCTTTGAAATCTTCATTGGATGGTGACATTGGTGACTGAACAAAAATGAAAGCTGATGGAGCTGCAATCTTACGTTGGGTTTAGTAGAAAGTACGAGAACCGTTACTTTCTTTGTACAATGTTAGTGAAAGTGATTACGTTTTGGGAGTTTCCGTGAGATGTCTTCTTCCAAGCTTACTGCACAACGCCACAAAAAGCAGTGCATGAATGCCACGTATATTGTATTCAGTGTATATGCATATTTGTATGTCGGCTTAATATTTTTAAATATGGATAAAATAAATTAATTTCGACAATTCAAATGTGATGTTCCGTTAGTTTATTAATTATGTAACGCGATTAAATAATAATAAGACTTAAAGATACTGGGGAAGGTGTTACAATTTTTATTCGATGAAATGTATGAATTGGTACAATATAATATATATAATAGAGGGTTAAATATAATTTCTACGTAATGTTCTCATTGCCAGTTAGTCAGTACTCAAATTACGAATACGCTCATAGCTTAAATATCCTACTTACAACTTACAATATAATTTTTATGTAATATGTATTAAATTTAGTTACTTATAATGTATAATATGGTACATTCGTTCGTATGCAGTTTGCATGGAGGTACTCGGTATTCGTCAGAACTTTAACATGTTCAGTTTTCCAAGTTGAAGTTTGTTACACGTATATTGTCTCACCTATATAATTTACATTAGTTTAGTACTAATTCATGAACTAAAATTCCAATACAGAAAAGTATACAACCAACAAAGCCCTCTCTTTTGTGGACCTAAAAAACATCAATTATATATAAAGTAGATAAAATCAAATATCTCAAATCTACATGATTCCAAATCACATTTATCTCATGTGTTAACACGTTTGTAGAAATAAAAAGTGCCTGAATCATTTTTTTTTTACAAAATAGCGCAAGTAGTTGAAGGAACAGCGTGACAGTTTTCTATAATCGTTGCCGTTTCTATTTGTTGCGCTTCGCTGTGTTTCGAGATTTTAGAGCTCACAAATTCCGTATCCACAAGTACAACACGTTCATCCTCCTCCTCATTTGTAGTATCACCGACAATTTCAGCCTCGCATTTCTCATCTGCTGGGGTATCATCATCTGTCACACCCTCTGAGTCCACTTTATTTGACAAACTTTTCATTTTAATTGGAGAATGATTTGAATTCAGCTTCAAAGGAGCTTTCTTAACAGCCTTTTCTGTCTTGACTGGTGGTGATGGATGATTATTGGGAGGGGGAGGACTATTAATAATCTCATTGTGTCCCGAATTAAAGTTTGACATGGAACTTGTCATGTTGGACATTCCAAACTTTGCAAAATCAATTTCCTCCCCTTTTTCAAGTTTGTGCAGTACCATTCTATAAATCCCTATTATGTAGCTTCGCACGCCACGTGAACGATGGGATTCAACCATCGTTTCAGGAATCCCAATATCCAACAAAATCTCGTATGCTTGAATCTCCTTCGGTGAAACTAACTTGTAAAGAATTTGCTCTTTAGTTGGAATCGAACGACAGATTGCCCTGTTAACTGTGGTAGGAAATAGTCTGCCATTTGTGTCTCGTCGAACTATAGAACAGTGCGTTTGTCTTGTGCTGATACGACTACAGCAATCTTCAGAATTGCCGATGGAGTCACAAATGCTGGTGTTGGATCTCTTTGTTGGCGAATCAAAAACTTGACTTCCATAGTTTGATTCAGGTGGTGTTAGCCAAGGATGTACCATCATTTCGGAAATGGTCAGTCTTCGGGAAGGTCTTTGCTGCAAAATTTTCTGTATTAAATCCATAAGCTCTTCACTGAGGTTTCCTGACATCATGTACTCCCCTTAAAGTTTAAAAATAGAAAATCAACATCATGAAACAGCGAGGAAGGCTCCAAAACTTTCTTAACTTTAATGGTTATTCATACCATTTAATATGTTGCGTTTTAAGTTTGGTATGGAAGTGCCAATAAATGGTAAGCGTCCTTCTGTCATAAAATATAGCATTACACCCATTGCCCACACATCAACCGGGCCACCTTCATACGCTTCATCGCGATATAATTCAGGGGCAGCGTACGGGGGCGACCCGCAAAATGTCGTGAGCAACTGCCCTTTGTAACCAGTAGTCGAAAATCCAAAGTCTCCAACCTGCCATGTTTTAATATATTACTTTAACATACTAACAAATTTGGCATATTATTTACTATCCAAAGCTGCAAATACATGCATAATTTGCGTGTCTCATATGAACCTACCTTACAAATCGTTCCAGTTGAGAAGAACACGTTTTCTGCTTTCAGGTCCCTATGAATTATGCCGTTCCCATGCTGCTCACATAAAAAGGATTCACATTGAAGGTTGAATGCAATTTGGATCATTCAAAAAATGACAATAAAAAAAAAATCTTTGATCTCACCATGTATAAAAACGCAGACAAAATTTGACTAAAAATCGGTTTTGCATCGTATTCTGGAAGTTTTCCTCGGAGAGTTACTTTGGAGTATAAGTCACCAGCAGGAGCCCATTCAGATATGAGATATATTTTCGTACCAGTCTCCATTACTTCATACAGTCGAATTAGATTTGGATGTTGAAGCACTTCCATTGATCTCACCTCACGGCTAAGCATTCGTTCCATCTTTTCCTGGACGCGAGACTTTTCAATAATTTTAATAGCAACTCGTTCTGAAAGCATAAGAAACATTTTATTTTATAATGAAATGATAGTGAAAGTTCAGAAATCTAACCATATTTGTAAATGAAATCTTCAATCTGTAAGTGTGTGAAACGTGCTGCAAACAAAGCATTTAAGCAAGAAAAAGGTTTAGGTTTCATTTTCAGACATTCTTGAAATTGTTCGTTTGCCACAAAGCAGTTAGCTAATCCGCTTCAATTCTTTAAATCGACGTCATTAGCGAAATGTAATATGAAGTACTGATGTAACTCTCTTTACCTAATGAGTTTTTATGTGCCTAACGATTAAACAGTGCCAGCATTCTGCATTACGTAAAGACATACTAAAACTGGCAGTATTTATGCAGTTTTAGTATAACAAGCTTGAAAATGTTTCCCATTTGCAATCCTGGATTGTGTGCTGAAAATTTGTAGTTCTGTATGAAGTAAGGTCAGTTCTTGGTTGTGTTGTAACAGTCAAATTTTCACGAATAGGTAAAATGAAATTATGGTTACCGGTATAACAAAAACAACAGTTCTTAACAAAAAGGGGTTCACTCAGGTCTACTTTTGAGTGGAAGCTTTAAAATGTAAACCTTTCTATTCAGATGGAGAAGGAGAAAACAGCCTGGAAAATATGTATATCATTTCCTTATAAGACAACGAAAACACTATAATGATAAGATTGCAACATTTTTCGCTTGGCACATACCAACATATTGAACTTACGATTAGTTGTAGGTATGTGCTATTATATACTAATATATAACCATAAGTGTATTAGTAAGCATATTAGGGGTTTCTTTTACCAGTAAATTCCAGTTCTTTCTGCATCTTTAATTTTTGTTGACCAAGATCAGGGAGTAAAAGTGGTAATTAATCTAAATGCCTATGAGGTGTTAAGAATGAGTATATAATAGCAGGTGTACACAAACTACCTAGGAACATTGAGGACGAGGTTTGGAATACTTTCACACAAGCACTGTATTGATGTACAAAATGGGCTTTTCGAGAGTGTGAGTGCTTAAATGAGAAAATGGCATGTAAGGATTGTTGGAGTCATACCTATTTACGTTTGCGTAATCATTCGCGTAAAATGCAAAATTTTATACTATTAATCGTTTGACATTTCTAACGATATCTTAGCAAAAATTTATTTTTATGTTTAATCGTCATTATGCGTGTTGATAGCTAAGAAAGCAGGGAATTGTCAACGATCCTTCTTGTAAACAAAAACAGCTAAAGTTTTTTAATTGCAGATTATTATATACCTTCAGGTATACATTGAAAAGACTCAGGATGACGTCCGTCGTCTTTCTGAGTCTGAGGGCACAGTAACTTTTTAAGAGTGTCATATATTATTTAAATAGTAAGGTATTTTGGTTGTGGTATTGTGATAGATCAATAATAACTTTAACTTGAAACCCCTCTCTTGTTAGTGCGTATTTGGTGTTTTCTTACTGCTAACTTAGCGTTGGTTCAGTGCGCATTGGAGGCGCAGTGAATAATGCTGGTCAGTGTTCTTTTGATAAACACTCTAAGCAACCAGCAATGGGTTAGGTCATTTGGAACTATGGGATTTTGGCAATGACCTAACCCATTGCTGGTTGCTTAGAGTATTTATCAAAAGAACACTGATGCTGGTATAAACAAACCATATCTGAATCTGATCTATTCCTCTTTAAAGGTTTAAAGCGTTGTCTTAACATTATTTTATCCACATATTATCCTCTAATAGTCTCTAAATGTACATTGTTAGATTTCGATTTTTCGTTTTTTCCTATATATACATTCCAGTCAGGGTAATAATATCATTGCAGTTTCAAATCAAGCACGACGTTCCTTGTGCTAAAAAACTAAAACCGGAATTTAAAGCATAAATATGAATTATGTGGAGGGTGCTACAAAACAAAACGATAACTATTTTTACGGTGCTTTCTCTTACGGTACCAAATTCTAATTGAATATGGAGCTACAAATGTACGCTATCACAAAATGAACTTTTGTACTACATTCAACATTAGTTACGTCACGTTGTATAAAATATCATTGAAACATGCATGATTATAAGGTTCGATCCCCTACAGAATTGACAGAATGGAAAAAAATATATCCTGGCTGCTGTTGTGCGTTGGTTCCTGCTTCCATACATTTCTCAAAAGTCATTAGCAAAAAAAATATTTGCATAAACATTCTTACTCCTACTTTGAGCATTTCGTGTATATTAACCTGCAACTTAAGGCATTCAATATGGCTGAACGCTAACAATACAAGATGGCGAAGGAGAAAGTGGGTTTATTGCTTCATTAAATGAAAGTGTTACAAGTCATAAGGCAATATAACAATGAAATTGAGAGGAAGAAATTCCAAAGTTTTTGTTATTCTGAGAAGCTTTGCCTTTGTAATATTGATCGATTAGCCCCGACTTTGCATAAAGGGAAAGGACTCATAAATGGAATTCAGAAAGCGTACAAACGAACACAATCGAACAGCGTAATAATAATCCGATCTGATAGGAAACAGCATGAGCCTTCAGCATCCTATCCTGGGGCAAGTATAAAGCATTTCCTCGCAAAATAATATATCTTATTTTGGTTACGTAAGTAAAAGTAATCAAAATCACATTGTGTGCCGCTAGAAGGACTGGAAGATATTTTTCTCGACTCGAAGGAGCTTGAAGATTTGAGAGTCATGTGGAGGTCGGATTAGTAGCATTCCCATTATTACATGTTTTCAGGTATTTTGCTAAAGAGGCCAACCTTATACGTATGTATATTATATTGCTCTGCTCACGCGAAGAACCCATGAAAACCTTGCTGGTTACAATCTCTTTTCACTTTGATTTCCACCCCGAGATTGTATTACACACAACGTAGTCAACGAGTCCAGTCATGCCGTCAGCATGCAGGTATAGGTAGATTTACTTTCTTAAACTGTAGTTTACGTCTTTCTTTTCTGCTGATAAAAGCTATTGTTAGTTTCTAAACCGTCGTAGTATAATAATACCTAATTAATGGTATATGAATGAACGGTTGTATAACCTTAAAAATCTTTAAAAATAGTAGTTTCAGGAAAGATGATATTTTTTACAGTTTTATGTAAAAGTTCTGATTCAATCATTGCATGTCTAGCTGACCGATTGTTAAAAAACGCTTTAATTTTGCTCGTTCGTTCGCTAATTAGCGCTTTCAAGCGACTTTTCGTCCTTCTAAATTTTTACTTGCAGAAAAAAGGAGTGTTGTTGTGTATGGATTCCAAAATTCTAGTTGAAAGTCGAGCAGTCACTCAACCTTCTTTACATCCGTCAAGATAATTTCTTTTTCTTGTCAAAACACCTACATATGTAGTCCGAATTTTCAGCAAGTAATAGCAATTTCTGTACATTCCTTTAGTTCCCTACCTATATAAGTATTTACTTCGATGTGTAGCAGTTTTTTGTTTTTTCCTTTCGCCTTTTTATCTGTTTTCTTGCGTATGCACATACATAAATCACTGGATTACCATGTAGTGTAGTGTGTGTTAGCACAGTTTATCAAAGTGATTAATGGGCCATTCATTCTTGTTTAGTTCCTATATACCGCGTCTTTTACAACAACAACAACAACAATACAATGACTTTTGATTACATAATCAATTTCTCTTTTCACCATAAAAAAAATTAAGATTTTTTATACATATCAAGTGGTCAATGTTTTGAAGGCTTGTTACTTTTTCAATGCATTTTTTATAGGTACTAGTACTTCAATCGTTTTTGTACTTTTATGTTTTTATCTCTCCTTGAGCAATTTTATTAGGCTCCGTAAAAATGCGCAGCTTATAAGGCGTAGTTGGTATAGCAAGTAGGTACCTACATGTATGGAATCGTGTCAAAGCACTCTAGTGAACTGGAAGTTTCTGGCTCATCATTTCTGTTGATGTGCAAATACAGCCAAATTACATAACGTGCATTCGCAAATGTACCTCTAAAAAGGACGGATAATATAATGAATCAGAAAGTCATAAACATTATATACTACGTGACTCGACCCTCCAAACTGACATGTCATCGTAAAATATGGTTATATATAAATTTGCTGTAATTAACCAAAATGAATATATATACGTATCTTCTATGAGTTCCACGAAGTACTTACTTATTATTTCGGGTTTTTACTCTCCAAAATTGGGGTATGCAAAACTAGTACTACTACAGCCTACAATAAATTCCGCTTTATTGACAGAAGCACCTTCGCGAATCCTATTATTGCATAAACAGATCCATATAGAACATGCTGCATATGGTTTTGGTTTATCAATAGTCTTAAATACTTTTGATAGGCATATGTCTGGAAATAGGAATGAATAAAACTAAAGAGAAAGTTTCAGAAATACATGAAAGTATTATCGTATCAGAATACAGCAGCGTTATATTCTGTGCCTGTATTTCAAGTCTTGGTTGAGCTGTGGAGCTAAAATATAAAATGTGTTTTGGTATGTAGTGTTAGCCTTTTTTGCTAATCATATCAACATCATAAATATTTAGGAGAGCAAAGTCTGATAAATATAACGTATGTATGTACCTATAACATCTATCAATATAGATGAGTGTGCATTAATAATATGAACATTCCTTACGTATATTGGCAATATTGTTTATACATCAATATTTATTGATTAGATAATATATATATCCAATACACTTTGCGGACATGCTATGCAGTTTCTCAAGTCTGTTATATATTATTATTATTATTATTATTATTACACACTCACTACAATAGAATCCGTGCCACTTTCTTCTTTAGCAACCTGTCCTACTCAGTCCTTCACTTTTACCAAACCGACGACCACTCAATAGACAGACGGCGACTACAAACATCTCAATTACTTTCGGTTGAATACATAACTTTTACAGCATATCATATATCATTTCAGATGATATTTCTTAAAGGTGAACTGCTTTCATTCACTACTAGACCCAGAACCTACATATTATGTGGTATTGATTGGATGTTATTTGCCACCTTTTTTTAGACACATGAACAGCATGGGGAATAGAAAAATGAGTACCATTACCACAAAATTGGCTAAAAGAGTAGGAAAAAGTAAATTAATGTTCCTGTTATCGATAGCTACATAATTCGATTTTACTATTTTCATGTCATACAAAAAAGCACCACACACGAGTCCACTACGTGATAGTTTAATAATAATTGTTTTCATGTCTTGCACTCCATTTCGTGCCGTTGGAGTTGGAGCAAGTTAAAATTATTTGGGTTGGAAAGACATGAAAATGGTATGAGTGGTTAAATAAATTACGAGCTCTTAATTTTCCACTAATTGCCATTCAAACCTTCTCCGTCTGCTTCTACACGTGTCAAGTTGGCAAAAACAAAAGGTGTACTTACATGGGTTTGTAAGTATGTCGTAGACATATACAAATTCTAGCTTGCAACGTTTGGAAAGTATCTTAGGTAATGAAGGCAGTGTATGTATGCCATGTACCTTGAGGGATATTATAGGTTTAAAATTGCTGATATTTACGTGTTCTGATGTCATTGGAAGCAGGTTGATGGACTATTACATTTCCGTTGTGAAATGACCATAGGTAAGTGATTGTGAAGGACACCAGGAGAAAGCACACTCAAACGTAAAGTAACATTGGGTTTGTGATACAACAAAAGTAATTGCAAAAAGGAAGACGTATAATATGGTAATTTGAAAGCTCTAATGAATGCAAAATATATAATTAATTATTATGCTTTGCATTGTGCATCGTCAAGTACAGTGTGGTAGTACTTTTACTTCATGAAGTCATGAATAAAACATAAGTTGCATGCAACATTATGAATGCTTTCCCGTGAGAATGGTGTTAATGTTCAAAAGAAAGTTGCAATAAATGTAACCATTCCTTGAAAAAAATTGAAGAAGGAAGTAGTGAAAGGCTTAAACAATATGTATATATTCCACCTTTGTTTGCATGCTCGTCCTCTCTCACACACATAAAGTGTTATGGTCGCGTTTTTGACCTAGTTTAGTTTGGGATTTATGGTGTTCAATCCGTACTATACGTGTGCTATATACTTTTTTATACATTATATAAACACATGAGAATTCGAGAGACACACGACACCTTATATTGTTGTCTCCCAATTTGTAGAAGATTTTCCATAGCAAGCTAAAAACCCTTTTAGTTTGAAGTAAAAACAGTGTTATTAACGGGAACCAAAACTATTTTGTAAGAATTCCTGTTTTATATGCAAATTTCAAAAATGCAAAATCTATAGTAATTTAAGGAAAACAAACCATTCGGTTGGAACTGCAAAGTATGTGTTTACAAACAAAGCATAATTACAAATCAGATAGAAGTATATAGTAGTTAAATACGTATGCTGGTTTGCTAAGTACTCATATGAAGGCGAGAGTGTGAGCATGGCGTGCTCGATTCACCTCAAAACAATGACTATATATATATATATACTCTAAACTTCAAGCTTCAAGGTAAAGTCCTAAAATAGGCTCTTAATTTTCGAGCATAAAAGCATGGCTATTCTGAAAGTTTTTACCACTGACTACTACTATGACGTCTTTTGGTAGAGCTGTGGTATCAGCAAAAAAGTAGAAGCAGTAGTGCAGTGTATCATTATCATAATCATCATTATTGAGTTTCCTCACAAACCTTTAGTTAGTTGATGTATTCCCAGTTTCACCTGCGGAAAAACAGGAATTGCGTACTTTAGTTGAATTGATGGATTGCCATTTACCTTTGAAACTAGTCATGTTTGTATGATATATAGAGTTTTCCTTACCTTGCTGAAATTCCCTGAGCCAATTTCCCCGCAAAATTTGTACAACCCAAGAATTTTCCCTTGACTCTTCTCACTCCTGTACTTTGGGTCAGTCTCCGTATATCTCAAAAACTGTTCATAAGGGCTCACATACCCGATAAAAGATCGCTGAGGACGATTTTTAATGATTGGTACTGGTGAGGATGAGCCCCCATTCACAACACCAGCTTTGGAAGTCAAGGATGATGAAGGTACTCGATTTTCTTTACCATTGCTACTACCGCAACCATCGGCACGGTTCGCTTGCTGTTTATTGCTCCGACCACTGGAATAGCCTGAGGATGAGGTGGATGAGGCGGAAGAGATGGTCTCCACCAATCCCGCCTCTGTGGCACATGCATCAGTCTCCATATTGTTAGGTTCTCCATGAGATTTACCACCATTGCTACTCCCTTCACCGTCCACCACCGCTACATTTTCTGCTTGTGACGACGTCGTGGTGTTGCCTGAGCCTAATAAGTGACGCTTACTTTGGCTACTTTCTGAACTCACTGTTGAAACTCGAGTATTCGGACTTCGCTTCCTACTTGCGGATATAGTTTTGTCGTTTTGACTTGACTCCTCTGGAATTTCACTTGCGCATTTGTCATCCTTTCCTTTAGACTTTGTCTCTGAAGTAGATACAGGAAATGAGTTGAATTTGATGCATAACTTTGTTAAAAATTCAGCATTTTACCATTCTGCGTAGCATATTAAGCCGGAGGTAATAGCATTTACAAAAATATATCACCTCTGAATTCAAATGCGGAAAACGAAGAAACGGAAACGACCACGAAAAAAGTGAAGTTTCGTTCGTGTTTGTCTAACATTTTTTTGCATGTCAACCCCTTTTTTCTTATTAGAATCAATATAGCCTATATACTATAAGCTGTGTATTTCTACTTCTTCTTTCCCTCTGAGAATTCTACAGGAATCGAATAAATTATTAAACGAAGAAAGTAGTAGGAAAATTACTACCAAGATAAAAAATACAATAGACTCATAAGAAATTCATCATCATTTGCATTTTTCCATTAGACGAAATTGTGTTGTTCTTCTTATCTATTATAGTATACCACCAACTGCTACTCGTGTGTTCACTTCTCATTACATTCCTAATTGGTATATAAACATTATATATGAGATGACTACTAGTAATAATATCCTTCGAGTTTTTTTTTGGTAAGACAATGGTAACTTGAGTGAAATTGTGACAGCTTTTCATGTTCAATAGCAATTGATTATAATTGGATATGATGTGTGGCAATGTAAAATTTTCAGACGATTTTTTAGCATTTACTTAGGCAATTTGTTTGGCTCGTGGATGACATGTTATTGCTAGAATGACGGACAGGTTTTCATGTAGGAGTTCAATGAATAGAATATCAGATTGCGTGCTACTTCATTCAACGTGGGATCAAAGATTCTACAAATTAGTTTTCTCATTATGACGCTTAATGTATTAGAATTAGGTACATATAGGTAGTAAGTAACAGTGATAACAGTGTTGGTGTCGGGGTGGCATATATAGACTAGATAATAAAATGTCATTTAGTACAAGATAAGACTTTCAACTAACATACAAATAAATACATGTAAGTTCAAAACTACCTGGAAAGCAGATATGCATAATTTATTAAATAGTATTTTCGTCTAGACTATAAACCGTCACTGGCAGTCCCCCAGAACTCTAGATAAGAGCTTGTCTACCTTATACCACACATTTGAAGTCTGACTTGAGCAAAGTTAGTTACGTGCATTAGTTAGATCCATATTTATGTAATTAACAAACCTTGCTTCGACGACTGCTTTGGAGGTGAAAGTGATTTGCGGAAGCTCGTGAATCCTCTAGTAAGCCCATTAAAGGTGCTCGGCATGATTTACTACTGATGATGATACTAATAGTTAAAAGTGATGCGCTCATCAAATATGCTTTTAAATATAAATGATGATTTAACTAAAAGTAACAACAGTCACCACTTTGCACAGTATGTACTGATAAAAAAGAGCACAACATTCTCTGACAAATTCAAATGGCAAAATGTTATGGGTAGAAGAGCGTAGATCCTTATATATAGAAAATTCAGGTACTTTATGCTCACTTGAGATTTTAGTTATCCAGCAACATCTACTACATAAAAAAATGATTAACAACTTCCCAATTTACTAAACATACCAGGCTTTTTTAAGTCCAATTCCTCAGAAAAATAATAACTTTCACTTTATTTCCACGACTGGTCTGTGATCCTGCACAGAAAAAGTTCAGTGATCCAGTAGTTGTAATTTACACAAGGGACAAAATGGAACTGAGTTTGTTATTTGCTCACTCCAATTAGTACAAGTAGTCAAATAGTGTATACAGCATTTACACAAAGGTTGTTTCCAGCAACTTTTGTTGAATTGTATCTAGAGTATAGATGAAAGTAATGTGTCGTATTCCGAATGTATTGGACTACTTGTCATTTACCACTAACAATATCTGTATCGAATCCGAAACCAGCGGATTCTTTTTCTCGTCTGCTGACTTTTTTGATTAGTCGAAGTACAAAGTAAAACTAAACAAAACCAAGTTCTGATCTTAAGTGGCAATAATTACTTTTCTTGGTGGCAACGGCAGCAGAGAAGCTCGGTAAGTGAATGAATTTTCTCTTTCCTTCTAATGTGATGAGTTTACACGGGCGACACGAATAAAAGGGAAGGAAGAAGTGAAACTATCGTGAACAAAGTCCTACAATTAGGAGAATGATAATGGCATGCGGCAAAATGTGCTCACTACGTAAGTGGACAAGGTGAACTGTGCCGGAGGAAGGTAATGCATGGACACTTTTCTTCTCCCAAGTTGGATGGGTGAAAGACTAGAATTACAAGGAAAAGTTGGAAAATAACATGGTGTAAGAGAGACCAAGAACACCGTGTGTGCTCCAACAACTTACACTTTATAAAAGTAGTAGCAACCATGTTTTCTATCACCCCCACAATACACCTAGGTACCTTTTCAGCTTTTTCTGATAGTAGGGCATGCATACATACTTACATCTCTACAAAAGTACGCTCTGCTATCAAGTGTTTACCTGAGAAAACAGACCAGACCTTCCATTTTCTCCATAATATTCTTATCGAGCACACGTACGTTCTTGAGCAAAGTACAAGTACAAGATCTGGGTGGCACAACATGGCATAGGAACATATTATAACATTCACAGTCGAAGGAGAGAAAGCGACTTGCACGCAAGAATTATAATGTGGTGCTGTCGGAGTAGAACCATGCAAAAATCCCTAAAGGTGAAGTTACAAAAAAAACGTATACAAAAGTCAGTCGCATATTATTGTGAGAGGAGGGTAACCTCTTGAGTGTCCATGAACAAAAAAGGTCTAAGCCTTTTGGCTTAAGTACATAGATACGGCAATAGCAGTTGTTGGCATTGCAAAAAGTTAGTAAACTTCTTGGACACCTTGTCTTTCTTCTTCTTGACATCACTTCAACTGAGAGTAATAATACTGCTGCTACTGCTACGAATATTGCCATTTCCTTCTCAGTTTGGAAATGGAAATGAAATAGCATGAGGATTGAGTGAAAGCACCAACAATCTCAAGAATATGCAATATTACTATTTACTTCTTTTTTAGTCGATCCGATCCTTCTTGATGTATGAATGGAAAAGAGTTAGAGGACGATGACGGGTATGAGTAATCAAGTGCCAGTCAAGCCTTGTATTGTATAGGTACGTACGTACTTTTGTTGGGCCAAGGTGAAATATTTTCTGTTCTTCTTTTTACAAAAACACAATTCTTATACTATTTCCTTTCTGTAATGTAATGATAGATTTATGCTACAAATGCAAAAGTAAAGTTTTTACTTCATGCAATATGCAAGAGCCGGAGAGACTGAAATAGTTGGTTTATGTTAGTTGGACCTGACCTGACAAATTAGGTGGCAAAATGGTCGTGTTGTTTTGGAACGTGCTTACAATGCTTACATCCAAATAAAACTTTCTTTTCTCATTCATATTCATGCTACAGAACGTTCTGCCGGACGAAGACTGTTTAGTTAGATGATCAGAATATATTCAATGATCATTTTGTAGTGTAATATGTCACAAAATTCTTCTATCATGAAGCCCAACTTACTGAAGACACAGGCAGGATAAAGAAAGATGAACAAACCATGCATTAAAATTTAAAATGTATAGCAACACGAGAAAGTTCCTTTGGTTTAAAAGGGCGATTGCCAATTATTATGAATTTAAAGAACTCTTCCACTTTGACTTACCATATCATTGAAATACTAAAAGAAAGGCTGCCATCGATCGCTAAGGCATGACGTGATGAAAATTGCGAAGTTATCGTTTTCAGATGCCTTTTCTTGATAAATGGACAAGGATAAAATGAGAAAACGATCTGATATCATTTTTGTTGTTAGTTCATTCTTCATCTCAACAAAGTAAAGTGCAACGCTCAAGCGTTGGATAAGTAATAATTGACCTTTATGATTAATTCATAGTTAGTTGATTAGTTGGATTTTGGATTGTAGATTGAGTGAGAAGAAAAATTGAGAGAGAATACTAAAAATTTAGATGTTCATGAAAACGCAAAAAAGGTGCATGAAAAGGAAAAGCAAAGGCAATGTTGCTCAAAGCCCCAACGCAGTGGTTCCGTGCTGCTCATTTTCTCATTGTTTACATGCAAAGGCGGCCTTTTGGTATCTCGTGCATTTGCTTGACGTTTTCTGCTATGTCCTTTTGTCTATGCTGGACAAATGGGTGATTTTATCTATTGTGTTTTCCTTATTAGCTTTCTAGTTTCAGATGTGCTCTTGGATCCGCTAATAACAAAGGTTGGAGTTGAATTGAAAATTCGAAAACTGTTTCCGTAATCATTAGAATTTGACGCTGTCATTAATTCTTTTGTGAAAGAAATAGATGCTTTTAGTTGTTATTGTTGGTTTGTCAGTTTAAGTGAAAATTGACACCGGCACCGGCAACACTACTGATTGAAAAGCAGATGGTTTGGTGTGGTTAAAGGTTGATAAAGTGTAAGGAGAGTTGTGGTTGTGTGACCATTTGACTTATCAAACTTGGGTCAGGCGAGGTGTGATTGGCATTGGTTGAAGTTGTCTTAATTGATAATAGTTTGTGGAACTGAAAGAGAAATGGACGCCACATTTGAAGACGACGACCAATCTGGAGTTCCCCAAACTGGTGAAGTTGTGCCTTTAACGGGCGAAGTTACTGATGAGCATTTGTTAAAGATTCTTGTCGCTACCGACAATCATTTGGGCTACTGTGATAATAATCCTTCGCGAGGTAAAATACATTACATATTTGTAGTTGATTGATTCGATGTGATGTGATAAAATGTTTAGCAAACTAGGACACATAATTTATTCATGTTTTTAAATCTAGAGAATGATAGCTTTGATACATTCGAGGAGATTTTGAAACTCGCAATTGAGAACGATGTCGATTTTGTACTTTTGGGAGGTGATTTGTTCCATGAAAATAAACCAAAACCCAATGTACTACGGAAAACTACGGAGCTTCTACGAAAGTACTGCTTAGGAAGCAAGTAAGTTAAAATTGTAGTTATAGTTTGCGATAGTTTAATGTATAAAGTTTAGAAAATTTAAACTGTTGATCTTGACATTTGTAGGCCAGTTTCCTTCCAGTATGTGGGTAATCCAGAGCGTGACTTTCCTAACGAGACGGAACCCGAAGTCAACTATTACAATGCCAATATCAACATTGCGTTGCCTGTGTTTACTATTCATGGAAATCATGATGATCCTATTGGTGAGTGTAACCTTACATGAGTTTTAAGTTTTAGATCTAATTTTCATTCGTTTTGATTTGAAAATCTGAAAAATTATCTATATCTTCTTCAGGTCATACTAAAACAAGTGCTGTCGATCACCTGGCTGCGGCCAAGCTGGTTAATCATTTTGGACAGTGGCATGATTTGGACAACATCACGGTATCACCTGTACTGTTAACAAAAGGTGATACTAAATTGGCATTGTATGGCTTAGGACACTTGAAAGATGATCGATTGAACCGGTTGATGCATGACAAAAAGGTAAAATATTATATTATAGTAGAGTAGAATCAGTATTTGTATTTGGTATTTTACGTAGTTGACTAATGTCTGATGAATTGTGTTAATTTTAGCTTAAATTTGTTGGACCTGCAGAAGATCCAAAAGCTTGGTTTAATCTTTTTGTCCTTCATCAAAATCGTGTGAAGCACGGTCCCAAGAATTACATACCAGAAAACTACATACCTGGGTACATGGACTTGGTTGTTTGGGGCCATGAACACGAGTGTAGAATCCATCAAGAGCTTGCTGAAGGTCTTGCTAATACTTATATCTGCCAACCAGGAAGCTCCGTTGCGACTTCTTTGTGTCAAGGCGAGGCTGTTGAGAAGCACGTTGCATTGTTGAAAATAAGCAGGAAACTGTTCAAAATAGAAAAACTCAAATTACAGAGCGTTAGACCGTTCGTTACGAGGGATATAATGGCAAAGGAAATTCTTGAAAGGTGTCCCAAGAATGCTGTAGCGAAAGAACGAAGTAGGCACATGGAGAAGTACATGGAAAACGTTGTGAATGGCATGATTCAAGATGCAGATGATTTATTAACGGGCCATGAAAAGCAACCTACTATGCCACTGATACGGGTTCGAATATTTCATGATGACGTTGAGGACACGTTTAACCCTATTCGGTAATGAAAATTCACAGAAATCTAAAACCTATCATTGTACGTATACTTTAATGTTGACGATGAATGGGAAATTTATTATCAACAGATTCGGCCAGAAGTTTGTTGAAAAGGTGGCAAATGATGATATTGTAATGTTCAAGAAAACCCCTGTTAAACGAGAGGATGGAGCTGAAATCGATGCAGATGAAATAGGGGAATTAATGATGCAGCATGATGTAAGATTTACTTATTTAGTAATTTGATGAACTTTTGTAAGTACAATCAAGTATGATGTTTTGTGTTTTTCAACGGTTTGTTACAAATATATTTGACTTTTTTTTTAACAGGATGATGATCTGGAAGGCCACGTTGAAAATATAGTAGAAAGTTATTTCACGCAGGCTCGAAACAACGGAGACACTAACGCTTTGCTTGAAGTGCTCTCAGAACGTGGTTTATCTGAAGCTGTGAAATCTGCTGTTGAAAAGGAAGACTACCAAGCCATATCTGTTGTGATTGAGAAACAAATAGATAAAGTAATTGAGTACCTGATAAGTAAAGCTGTTACGGAGGATACAGTAGATGAAGAGCTGGACGAATTTAGGCAGATACGAAATAATCAGGGCGATGAAGAGAAAAAAGAGGTGAGATTTTAAGTAAGGAATTGTAATATGAACACAACAGAGTACGTAATATATTCATTTTGAGTATGAATTTCTTAAAGGTGAATGATATGCTGAGTAAAAGAAAGCCTAAGAAAACAAAACCGTCTAACGACGGCAGTGATGGGGAAGAGAGTGTTGAAAATGGGGATTCACCGGTAGAAGTTCTTGATGATGATGATGAAGACGAAGGTCCAAGCACGTCACGATCAAAGGGAGGTCGTGGTCGTGCCGCATCTCGAGCTCGTGGAGCTCCGCGAGGTCGAGGTCGAGGTGGAAGGGGTAAAAATGCTTCTACATCTGATACTTCACCACCAGCCCCACCGACGCCCTCGCGAGGACGCGGGTCAAGGGGCCGAGCAGCGAAAGAAACTTCTAGCAGGGGAAAGGCTTTGGTTCAAGTAAATCCTTGTCATAATCATTTCGCTTTTATCAAATTTTAATTCAGAATCACGAAATTATAACATCTTTATTTTCTTTAACAGACAACTTTAACAGCCGCAACAAATCGTCGATCCCCGCGGAAGCCTAGCCAAGCAATGGTATTTGATGACGACAGTGATTAACAATTTATCAGTTTGTAATCATTAATTAGACTGAGTTTACGTTGAACCTGTTTCTTTACTGATTTACGGTAGTTATATTTTTTACAGCTTGTAATTCGTAATTACTTGTTATACTAATATTTTCGCAGTTTAGAGAACGTTGTTTAGTTTTCGAATCCGATGATTTGTCTAACATCGTAAAAATAAAATTAATCGTTATCTATTCCATTATTCTTACTTGCAGATTTACATAAATAATATCTGACTTGGCTTAAGGCTGCCATCTTACTGATCATTTCACGTTTTCCTTCTTGATATGCTACTAAGTACAGTTTTTCATCATTTAGTATAGTCCATTTAAAATCTTCTATAGTCCTCTTGGAAATTGAAACGAGTAACAGTACATACATGTTATATACTTATCGCAGCAATGCTTTTAATTTACTCAAAGCCAACATGAAACTTTGATCAGCATCGCATTGCCATTGTTAATTGGTTCATGATTATAGTACATGGCATCATTGGGATCAATACTATCACTTGGTATATTTGTGCTTTTTTGTAGCCGAATAAATTGTAACAGCATTGGTCAGTGCTATCATCATAAGACACTCATTTAATTATACATGATGCACAAAACGCAACAACCTGTTGGTAAGTAAGGAGGGTTAATAACCTCAGTTCACTAGCTCCTAAAAGTCCCAAATTCATTTCTAGGAAGCCGGCCGTGTACAATTACGTAGAACAGTACCTATACACCGAAGCTAATAAAGTTTGCCGAACTACCGCGTTCATTCTATTGACAAAATAAGAAGCGTATGCTTAAAGTTTAATTAAGCTAGAGACTAACTAATTAGAATGTATTTTACAAGTTTTTATTGCATTAATTGTTGGCCGCTACTTTGCGTAAAATTAATTCATGTTTCGTTACACTCTTCAAACTTAAGTGTACCTGTTAGAGTTAATTTCTTTTGTAAAGTTGCCAACTCCCGTGCCTACACATTATGTACAAAGTATCCCCAGTTTTTAGGAACATATTTTTCTTTCTTGTGTTATTTGGAAAGTCGCTATTGCCGTGTCAAGGTTCCATATACAGGCAGCACTACGCATTATTAGATGAAGAGCGAAATCGCTTAAACTACTTCGAATTCCTTATCCAGCGCACCAGTGTATCGGAGGCATGGGAAGCTTTGCCAAATAAAAACAAGTACATTATATCTCAGGGATTGAGTCATGATACCTTGTTTGACAGTGCTATGGCGTGTAAAGTAAAACTTCATATTGATCTACTCAGATTTGATGTGAAAGATGTGGTTATCTGCTTATTCAAGGATGACTGGGAAAGTGATGAAGTGGTTGGGGTATTATGAGAATATAAGAATTAAATAGGTTAAATTATATTTCTGAACCTGTTTTATTACTCTTTTATATTCTAAATTCATTATGTAATATTTATGCAGAAACTACAGGTAGAGATAAATGGAGAGATACTTGATGCCAAGGGCTTCCATGAAAAAATTAAGCCAGTCACTGGATACGTCTTGTTCAAAGAGGCGTCATTGGTCACAGGTTACATCATTGACACGTATGCAACAAGTTTTTTTTTATCCAAAAGTTATGCTGAGCAAGCTACGAGTCCCTTACTTACATGCACAAGTGTTTTCGATCGATATAGGCACTTTTATGGACAAGTCCGTCTTCTGGACAAATTTCGAAACCACTTCATTGTGTACTACTTGGAACCTTTCTCTTTGGCCCCTCTTTATGATAACAAGTTAACAGAACAGGGTATAAAAGATAAGGCGGCAGGGAGTAACGCACAAGCAAATGCAATTCTGTTTGAATATGTGGCACACACAGAGATATCTTCAAGGTCACCGTATCGGACTAAACTACCTTACAACATACATTTTACCACTCCAACGTTTGATGATACTACTTCCTCCGCTGCCGCAAATACGCCTCCCACTCCCTTTGATGATGAAGAACCTTCCTCAACTACTCTAAAGGCTGGAGCTGGAGGCTTTGGGTTTTACTCCACGACTAGAGGCCCTTATTTTCATTCCTCAACGGCTGCTCCGGTACATCTACTAAACTTGTTGCATGTTTTCATAAAAAATTATTTTATGAATTTAATTGTTTTATTAGCACGGATTATTATTATTGTGCATATTCAGGGGTCAAGGTCGGGCGGTCGTTCTACCACAGTGTCCGCAGCATTAGGACCACATTTAAGGTCATCCACAATGAAACCGTCCCATCCTCGGAGCACAACCCTTGACCCTGCTATGAAACTCTTTCATATGACAACATTAAAAGACAATTTTCTTCGAACCACTGTTACACCCAAATCTGATGCAGGAATGGGGTTTATGGGGGCTCAACGTGTGTCCACTACCATTAGAAATTCCCTAATCAAATCGTCTACCGTCCAGCCTCATAGCCCTACAACTATCCCATCAACTCCAAGTACGTCAACCACCACCATCCCGACTACATTTAAATCCACTACTGTTACTCCAGGACCGAGTACTGAGAGCACAAGTACCACTCTCCTAAAAGAAGATCCGGACGACCAAGATGACACAGACGAGGAGGAATCCGAGGAGCAGGTACCAGAAAATAATGCACCCATTGGTTATCTTGTGTATGATATTCCTGAGAATCAATTGCAACAACCTAATCCATCTCCGTTCCAGCAGCTTCCTGATACTGATCAAATGCTTGTAGGCTACATCCCATATGACGTACAAACTAATGATTATCAGACAAACGAGGATGATGATGAGAATGATTTTGATGACGAGGACGACGCGAACAACGCAAGGAACGATGAGGCAAATGACTTAAGTTCTCGAGCTGACCCGGTTCAAGATGATCTTGTTGTTATTATTGGAAATGATGCTGCTCAAGGTAATCTTGGTCCCAATGTTGGCTACCCTGCTGCTGCTCACGATAATCTTGGTCCCATTGTTGGTAGTAATCGCGCTGCTCAAGATAATAATCTTGGTGCTAATACTGTTGGCAATGACGGTGGTGCCACTTTAGGAAATGGTGGACTAAACGGGGACTCAATCCGCTTGGATAACTCAATCATTAACAACATCCCCATCAACTTAAATATAATCCAAATACCACCAAAAAATGTATCCAAACCGGAAGTTAATGTTCGAAAGCGACGTCATAGTGCATATCTGAGACGCCTGCAAAATCAATCAAAAAGCATAACAGTGAAGCGTCGACCCCTTGTCCGTCCAAGCCAAAAAAGAAACAAAGAAGGTGCACGTAAAAAGTTTCATAAATTTAGGAGACGTAAAAGAGATGTCGCGAAAAAGCCTCTTGCACATGTTTATGTCAGTAGGAATTCTGATCTTGATGATGACGATATTATTGAAGAGATATTCTATCCCAAAGGTCGAATGAACAAGGGCTCAGTTGATGTGTTTGATTACATGAGGTTTGAATTTCTGAATATTAATTTGGCATAATATATAAAACAGATTGGAAACAATATTTTTGCACATGAATATGAATTTTCAGAGAAGATGCGTTACTTTGCAAATTATGCATTTGGATCCAGCCTGAATTTGCCAACAAGTTTGGATTCATGAATGGGGAAAAATATGGCGCTGCAG
Organism: Orchesella flavescens; assembly: GCA_964034955.1. Classification (NCBI taxonomy): domain Eukaryota; kingdom Metazoa; phylum Arthropoda; class Collembola; order Entomobryomorpha; family Orchesellidae; genus Orchesella; species Orchesella flavescens. The sequence goes on along the minus strand of OZ035958.1, from coordinate 9,825,874 downwards.
AAGTAATTGATATTGTTAGGTATCTAAATTGGGTTTTCCGTCCTATGGACTTTAGCATGGACCATAAAACAGAGAATGTGGGATTTAGAGCTGGGCAAGTTATCGTTTCCAGTGTTTCTGCAATTGACTCAATCTCCGACGCACAGTGGCAGGATCAACAATCCCAGTATGGATACCAAGTTATGAATGCACTGAAAAACAAATTTGAGTCAGGTTGCTGCGTAATTTTGGCGTACATTTATAGGAGCATGTCACCTTTTGGATCTTTATCATTTCGAAGTAAGAAAAACTTTTTGAAATGCTTCCATCTTGGTTTTTACATCATATCGTATCGTATCCAATAATTCATGTTGCCAAATATTTCAGGAGGAATGTGTGTCCCAGACAAAAATTTGGCCATCATATCTGGAAATTTTCATGGGCACAAGATAGCTAAATATGATGTATATCGATCAACAGCTCATGCTCTGGGTCACTTGATGGGAGCATTAAATGATGATGATGGGGACGTTGACTGTCATGAAGATGAAGGGAATGCATTTCCTTATCTAAACCCTTTCATTATGCATGCAACGCATCAGTTGAATGTTGGAATTCGTCCAAATTCCATGAGGATGTCATTTTGTTCTCGAATGAAAATAGCTGTGTTCTTGGGGTCAAGCTTTACAAATTGTTTGGAGTCGAATCCTGTACCATATTGTGGGAATGGTATTCTCCAAAGCATTTTTATTGCGCTCCTAATTCGCATAAAGATACATATCATTTTTTAATAATATATTTATAATACATTCACACAGGCATTGTTGAACCCGGGGAGGAGTGCGATTGTGGGGCTCCTTGGCAGTGCGTTTATAACCATCAGTGCTGTGGAATGCGAGACAGTTTCAGCCCTTGTAAAGTCATTGACATAGTGCCAGGGGAAATCTGTTCTGTACCCTCCGTTATGGATGAACCACCCTAGGGAGGAAAATTGGGAGTTTTAGACTATCACATCAGTGATGTTTTGTTGCATTTATATTTTCTCTGTGATAATAGTAAGTAGGTTTGTAATTTCATGAAATATGAAATGTAGTAATTTTTCCAGAAAGTTAATCATAATAAACATAATTATCTGCTAATTTTTTCCCAATACGCTGCTTTAAACAGAATTGCTTCATCAAAAGATAAGTCATTTAACCCATTAACCAAGTTTTCATTACCGCTTCTTGCTTGCTGTGGTCAGTACTAGTAGCTGAGGCAAGAAGTTTACAATTTCGTAAATCTCTGCCACAATTAAATTAGGGTAAGCAATGAAAAAAGTAAAGTATTAATTTAAAGTTCCATAAATTTTACGACAATATCAATGTACATATATGGGGCATCACTATCACGCTACTCATAGGGTCGGTGTCCGCAGGTTACTGACTTATTCTCAGAACTATATACATCTATAATTGCTTGAACATGTAATGTAAATGCCCTTCTACTGGCTACACACCAATACTTGGAAAGCAATTCTATTATGCTACTACCATGAAAAGATAATTTACAAAATTTTACTAACACTCCGTTCTATTAATGTGTTAAAATTAAGGATAAAAGGAATGAATGAAAATACGTTGATTCATTATCACGGTAAATTTAATTTGAAAGATGGTTGACAGTGCAAAAATTTACCGTGTTCACCAAAGTGCACTATGTAGTAGTTTCTTCATACCAAACGATAAGATTTAACTTTTGATGATATTCCGTTGTTGGGCCAAGTCAGCTTTATCTAAATAGCTATGCAACTTCATCAACTTACACTTCTCCTTCTAGCGACGACACTAAATTCAGTATCGACTGCGCGTGGTTCTGGGAACAAACAACGCAATGTGGTGCTGGAAGAAGAGCGTAATCGTGCCAACTACTTCCAATACATTGTGCAAAACACAAGAGTGATTGATTCATGGAGTGCGTTACCTAACAAACGTGACTATGTTATATCTAAAGGACTCCACCATGACACGTTTTTTGATGAAGTTCGTGCATGCAAAGTTAAACTGCAAATCGATCTTCTCAACTTTGATATAAAAAGAGCTGTCTTGTGTCTATTTCAGAATCATTGGGAAAGTGAAGAGGTAATATTGTTGCATGATTACTACTATTTTGATAAGGCATCGCATCACAATAATGCTTTTAAAATAATTGATTTTTAGAAAATTCACGTTTCAATTCATGGAAAATCTTTTGATGGGGAAAGTCTTCCCAGGCGAGTTCAAGCTGTGACTGGTTATGTTTTACATCAGCCAGAATCTCTAGTTACAGGCTACATCATTGACGCGTATGTTACATAAATATGATGGTTAGATTTGAATCAACGCCACTGCATGGATGTGATTTTATGACAATAATCATAATGTTTTTCATTCAAGGAATTACTATGGCCAGATACGACTACTGGATAAGTTTCGAAATCATTTCATCGTCTATTATGTTGAGCCTCCAACGCTAGCTCCATTGTACGACCCTAAGCTCACAGCGAAGGGCATTGAGGATCATGGACACAACTCCACTGTACATGCTCAACCAACAACTGCCATTTTGTTCGAGTATGTAGCACGTGTGGAAAAAACTAACAAAATGTCAAAAAGGAAAAAGCCAACATCCAAGCAAATTGAATACATTTTGGCAAACCTCGCTTCCTTGGGTTACGCTACTCTATCAACTCGTACTAATGGATCATACAATTTAAAAGGAACCCACTATCGCTCATCCACATTGAAACCGAAGCAAGTAGGCAGTACTACCACCTTAATTTCTGCTTCAACAGTAACAGCCACTCCGATGTTCGCAGTCACAGATATCCCATCCAAAATTGAGAATACAATAGAAAAAAATTCAATTGGTGAATCATTCGGAAACTCAACCAAGCCCAAAAGATCTGGGTTTGGGGTACAAGAGTGGACCATCTCAACGCTCCCACCAGTCGTTCCAATCATAAATTCTTTAAAGCATCCACCTTTAAGGATTAACACCGCAGCATCATCACTGGATCCTGTGCATGATACAAGCGAATTTCAAAAATACTCTTTAAAAAGGTCACTTAACGGTCAGCCTGCCCCTCCACATCCGCCCATTCAAATATTTTCTCTTAATAATCCCCGATTTCAGTATCCCGGATCTGGCCAGTTTCCAGATAATCAGGGTGGTGGTCAGTTTCAAGGTGGCCAGCTTCCACCACCTCAATATCCCATGCCCCAGAATTATGTTCCGTATTATATACCAATGCAGCCACAACAAACGAACTTTAAGCCAATAAACGCCCCCGCATTCACAGGCAACCAAATAATGCTTCCTATGCTCCAACCACAACAGACCGGAAGACTTCAGCCACAAATGCTCCCGCCAAATCAAGGTGCTCCTCGACGAAAAAGCAAGGGAAAAAATCATAATCATGCGTCTAATCACAGACCTCCATCTCATAACTTGCCTCCCTCCCTCAGTCCCAATTCACCAAACAATGGAAACCATAATATGCCTCAAAATGGAAATGGTAAATCTGTGGTCATGAATATTGATAATTCCCTAACAAATAATATTCCTATTAACATGAACATAATAAAAACTGGCAATGGAGGGCCACCACCGGCACCACCTCCAGTTCCAACTCCAGAAGCGACGACTTTAGCTACTACAGAGACAACAACAACTACTCCAACAACAACAGAAATGACAACTACCACTACTACAACCCCTACCACTACTACAACCCCTACGACCACTACAACTGAAGCCACAACAACCCCTACGACGCCAACAACCGAGACCACAACAGAAACTACAACCACGTAAGTTTTTTAATGCGCTCTTCCTTCCTCATGCGTCACAAGATATCCATTTATCGTCAACTGAACTTGTCCTGTTTTTATGTAGTACACCTACTACAACCACCACACCAACTACCACCACGACTCCCACCACAACGACAACGACAACGACAACGACGACTACTACAACCACAACCACGTAAGAAGTTTTGAAAACCACAACCCTTTTTGAAAAGGGTTCAGTATTCTTATATTAATTATATTTTTCATGATTTCATGATTTCTCACGCGTAGTACCACTACAACCACAAAGCCTGTAGTGCATTCTTCAACGCTACCCCCAAGAACAACCTCCACAACTACACTGGGACCCCTATTTACTTCAACAGAAATTCCAAAAAGGCCTCCCACAACAAAACCAGTAGTCCATTCCTCAACTTTGCCACCCAGGACAACTTCCACAACCACCCTTCCACCCTTATTTACTTCAACAAAAGCTCCAATAGTGCCACCCACAACAAAACCAGTAGTCCATTCCTCTACTTTGCCACCCAGAACAACTTCCACAACCACCCTTCCACCCTTATTTACTTCAACAAAAGCTCCAATAGTGCCACCCACAACAAAACCAGTAGTCCATTCCTCTACTTTGCCACCCAGGACGACTTCCACAACCACCCTTCCACCCTTATTTACTTCAACAAAAGTTCCAAAAGTGCCTCCTACAACCAAACCAGTTATTCATTCCTCTACTTTGCCTCCAACAACTACCCCTACCACTACGCTTCCACCCTTAATGAAATCCACCAAAGTTGCCGCAACGACTCGTAAAATAGAGCCAGTTCAAGTTTCAACAACTGTGACGCCAAAGCTCCGACCAGCGATCCTCCAATCATCTACGGTTCCCCCATCCAAAGCAGTCAAGGCAATGATAGTTCCTTCAACGACTGTAAAACCAACAGTAAGCGCACTTATTCCGTCTACAACGCTAAAGGCCAAGATAACACCGCCAACTTTGCTCCCTGTATCAACTACTGTCAAACCCGCAGTACATAAATTTGAAGTTTCCACTACATTAAAGCCCAAGGCTAAACCTGCTGTTATCTTGTCCACAACATTGCCTAAAGCTCCAGTGAAGCAATTGTACAAGTCAACAAAAGGTCCTAAAACCACTGCTCCAGTTTTAATCATATCCACTAAAATTCCAAAGAAACCTATCCCGCCGATGCTAGCAAGTTCAACCGTGAAGCCAATCAAACGTCCTCCAATGGTTGCCTCTACTACTGTCAAACCAAAGCCACCACCTCCACCACCACCCCCGACGAAAGCCCCAGTCGAGCCAACTAAAAGAACACCAAAGGCACAATACAAATCTACCACTCGAATAACTGAACCACCAACCCATCAGTTCAAAAGCTCTACACAGGCGCCAATTCATTATGCAATAGTGGCGCCGACGGTAGCAACGAAAACGCCGAAAGCTGGAAAAATGAAGAAGAAGAGGTCCATAAAAACTCGTAAGCGCTCATTTCCAGTCAATAATAGGATGTTGGTCTACCGTACTGGTGCCAGTAACAAGCGGTTGAGGAGAGAAATAGGACCTCACCAGCTCCGTCTTAATGCACGAACACATTTTAACGAGATTTCTAGCATTGATGACGATGACATTATTGAGGAAATACCTTATCCCAAAGGTCTGAAAACAAGTCCGGTGAAAGTATTTGAGTATATGCGGTATGTACGTGGTCACTGATGTATACATTCTTGAAAAAAACTCAAAAGCCTAAAATTCTATACAAAAGTTTTGATGTTTGATGCAGGGAGGATGCATTAAGTTGCAAATTATGTATTTGGCTTCAACCTCAGTTTGCTAATACTTTTGGATTCCTTCATGGTGAGGAATATGGAGTTGCAGAGATAATTGACATGGTTCGATACATGAATTGGATATTTCGTCCAATGGATTTCAGCATGGATTATAGAGCAGAAAACGTTGGATTTGAAGTGGGCAAAGTGCTTGTATCCCACATTCATGAAATTGAAACTATTTCTGATGCAGATTGGCTAGATCGAGATTCGAATGTTACGGACAGAGTAATGAATGCCTTACATGGGAAATTTCATGCAAACTGCTGTGTCATTCTTGCGTACGTTAACAAAAGCATGTCTCCTCTTGGTTCCTTATCTTTCCAAAGTAAGTTCTTTTTTTTCAGTTGATAGTTGAGTGTTTGCGTTTGTTCCACAAATATGATGTCAAATGATATTAAGTGTTATATTGTTATTGCAGGAGGGATGTGCGTTCCCAACAAAAATTTGGCAGTTGTATCTGGAAACTTTAATGGCCGTAAGATAGCCAAGTATGACGTCTATCGATCAACAGCTCATGCCTTGGGGCACCTGATGGGAGCTCTTAACGTGGATAATAATGACATTGATTGCCAAGATGAAAACACTTATACTTACCTGAACCCATTTCTTATGCAAGCAACTCACCAACTAAATGTTGGAATTCGTCCAAATTCCATGAGGATTTCATTTTGTGCTCGTCTTAAAATAGCGGTCTTTTTAGGATCTGATTTCACAAGTTGTTTGCAGTCTAATCAAGAGGCATATTGTGGAAATGGTAAGAATAATCGGAAGATGAAGTGGTTTGTAAAAAGAAAGTATAGTATAAAAAATAATAATTATTATTATTATTCATATCTTTAAGGTATTGTTGAACCCGGGGAGGAGTGTGACTGTGGGGCATTATGGCAGTGTGTGCACTCGCATCAATGCTGTGGAATGCGTGACAGCTTCAGTCCTTGTAAAGTGATTGACGCCATTCCGGGTGAGATTTGTGCTGGAGCTTCCATCATGGAAGAATTGTAATTGGACATGGAACATCTTTTTCATCAAGTGTGACATATTCATATGTTCAGTTTCTTTATTTGACTGTGATACTAGTAATTACCCTTTTAATGCATTTATTTTTATAATTAACTTAAACATTATAATTTACATAAAATTGCGGGGGAAAGTTGACTTTAAGTAGTTGAGTTGAGTAGTTGAGAGTCCATTTGAGGTATTTCGCGAAATATCCGGTCAACTTTGATAGCAATTATCTCAAAGAGGACTTCCTCAAATACAATGATCTGCATATCATCTGAAAGATAAAGATTGTGGTTTTTGAATGATGGGTTGCTTGTAGTAGCAGTCATTTGCTTTGTAGAGTTAGAGCTAGAAACGTAAACGAGATTTTTTTTACAACGGAAGATATTCGTGCGCAAATTAAACTGCATTTTTCGAAGGGCCTTTCTTCGTCCTTAATTAGAAAGGAGCTATTATTGAGTGGAGCAAGCAATTTCATAGTGGTGACCCATCGCTAGGAAAACATACAAACCCAGGATGACCTTTAAGTTCGACTGACGACTCAACATGGGTGTCACCTCAGTGTGGAAAATTTTACATTTGATGTTAGGACTGTCTCTTCGCTGTGCAAGGTGGATTCCAAAACTCTCACACCTCAACAAAAGAAATTAAAGTGCAAACGAACCAAGAGAATCTCAACCTCTTTTCTCAGGATAAAGATTTTTTTCTGGGGCAAGTTGTGACTGTGGATGAAAGTTACGTTCATCCCTATCAGGCAGAGACTAAAAGACAGTCATTACAATGGCTCCCAGCTGGTTCACAACCCCCTTTAAAAACATGTTAAAAAAAGTGTAATTTCATGGCTTGGACATAGAAGCCCAGCATTCTTCTCTACTGGCATCTCGGCTCTTGAGAAAAGGTGGAAAATGTGTGTGCGAGTTGGGGGAGATTATGTAGAAAAAATCGATTGAATATGTCACGTCGTTATAAAATGAGAGCAACACAAAGTTGACCGGATATTTCGCGAAATATCTTCGTATAGAGTACATTTTGTGTATGTGAGCTCTTTTGAAATAATTATAAAAACTACAGAAAGTATATAAGATTTTATGCAATAAAATGAACTTGTTCTTCAACCAAAACCGTTAGATTGCTCTTGGTCATGCTACAGAACATTGAACCTATATATAGTTTGAGAATGAATTGCGTTTTCTCGTTCATGAAACAAAACAGCACTTAACTTCCGTAAGCTATAAAAACTCGACCTAGGAATGTTTGATAAGGGAGATTCTTCTTCACTTTTTGTTGGGCTCCCATTGCAATAAATCAGTAGTTGGAACAGAGGATCACTTTCCAAAAGTACTCGCTGTTCTCTGGTAATTTTATTCATTTCCCCACCACTAGTGAATATTCGATTCGAGTAGTAGTAGTAGTAGTAGTAGTGGTACACGAATGCAATGTATGTTAAAAAAATTCTTACTAGAGTCTGCAGGTCTTTTTATATTTTGGGGCTTTGTGAAACCTTTAGTAATAGATAACAACCGCATTTCCTGTTGGTTCGGAGAAAAGTCTCTCCATCTAAGGAATTTTGTACGGCAAACCGCCCATGCAATCAAACCCATGATATGATGATACGCAGCCAATACAATACGATGGTAGTTAAAGTCAGTTGAGAAGATTGCTCTTTTATGACCTTCACATACTGCTCACTTCAGCATCTATTACCTCCAAGCCTAGATCAGCACCACACACACACACACACACACACACAACATAGATATAACACATTTTACCAAGTCAGTCTGTCTTTAGGTCGTCTTTGTCGTGTGTGCGGGCTTTTTTTGTCTTGTATAATATTATATGACCCTGTTTCATTGCTTGCATTGCAATTCTCCTTTGGAGAAAGCATTTTTGGTCTCCAAAAATGGCATTGCTGCAAAAAGCTAGTAAGTCAGTATAGTAAAGTACGTTAAGATGTCTTTCAATGTTATTATTATCAGTGAGTGGAAGGAGTTCAATGAAGTTCTCACTCTTTAACCCAACTTCTTGGGCCAACGACCGGACTGACCTGATGAAGAAAAAATGCTTGCGTCGCGTCATAATATACTCGTGCATTGGCTTGGCATCAAGCAATGGAAGTTTTTTGAGGGGATTATGATAACGTATTCCACAAGTTAGTTGAGTTGAGTATAGAATAGGCAGTAGTAAACATGTGGGAAAAGTTTTTCCGTTAAGGCTATGTTATGGGAAAACCGGAAATAGCCCGACGATTCTATATGAACATCATCAATAAATTTTGTTAATAACATGATCATTTACTAACTCATCGATAGGAATAGGTGTTTAATCGGACTTTAGACAGACGTTTTTTTACTATATGTATAACGTAACGTAATTTAATATAATTATCTAGATTCCCATTTGTATTTTATATAATGCATATAATATTTGCAAATGTATATACATACATGTTTATATATTTTATTCTTATATTTCTATATTTATATTAAGTACCATTATTATTATTTTTATTACACAACCATTCATGAATAAATGAAAACCCTTACATTTTACTTATGCCTTTTTTTAAATGGTTTCGTAAGTACCGAATAAAATATAAATCACGCAAGTTTCTGCGTTTATAAATAAATCGCCATACTTTTCTCATCATTTATACAACACAGGTACATCTACTACTACCTAATGTAAGAAGAAGTTCTATCGTCTTATAATCTCTAATACTTATTATATAATAGTTGTTTAATAAATTCATATCACATTATCATACCGAAAATAGCTCCCTTTTACCTTAAAAATCAACCAAGAAAAAGGTACAGTAGTTAAATTGTAAATCATAATCATGCTACTTCATTTAAAGCACTAGAACTTTGCGAATTAAATGTATTATTTCTCGCTTCATCTTTAAATTAGAAAATCAACGAAACACACATAATTCTCTAATTAATTCCTTCAACCAGCAAGTTTTACAATAATCGAAAGTTTTAGTAAAGATAAAATTATTATTATGCACACTAAAGTTACTTCAGTGCACCCATTTGTTGATATCATTTGTCGTGGTGTGATTCCTCTGTATATAAACTACATATTTATGCGTTACACAATTTTTAATACATTTTTGGCAAGTTGCAATAATTACTGTACTTATGTTCTATTTATGTAACACATATGTTCTTGTTCAGAAAAATTTGAATTTATAATAATTATTATAAAAGGACTCTTGTAAACTTAGTTTACCTCAATTAATTAATTTAATGGTATATATGACGCACCGATCTTAAAAATTCTATTCGCCCCAATAAAACTGAAGGAGCTTCTAACCAACCATATAGGCTAACGAAAACAAATAAAATGTGTTATTATACATATTTATGACTTATGATTAATAATTCAGTGTTCTTATATAGCGAACAGTTGGGTAACGTACATTTCGACATTTCACATATAAAACTTATTACATCTCTCAAATTCGCAAAAGGTCAAGTCTCGTTATGCAGATGTATGTAGATGTACGCTGCGCACTGTGACCACAGACCTATAAACCATCATCTAGCCGCTGGTAGTAGACCGTGCCAACTGTACAACAGCTTCAATATATTCAGTGAAAATATCATGCGACTGTAACTTTTCTGCTGAAAACATTCCATAATATTTTCACGCTACTCATTAGCAAATTATGATATTCATCAATACATTTGTGGTCGAATAAGCAAATTTTGTTTGGTCAAACGAGCCTTTCCCATTAATTAAAATGGACACGTACATATATTATGTACTTAACGATGAATATATGTACATATTTATATAGTAGCACATTTCACATCAATTCGATCACTTGCTTCACATTCCCAAAAGGTTGCGTAATACTACACTTGCTCATGATGATGACCCAAATCCCTGAAAAATATTTAAAAAATTAGTTAAGTTATCAAACATACATGATTTGATTGCACCCCAGTTGGATCCAAACAAATGTTACCAGTTACCGCTCATCAACACTATCTGTTTTGCTTGTTGCTCACATACTACCCTTCAGTTAGGAATCTGTTACAATGAATCTTTTTATTTATGCATTCATTCTCCACTTTCCTTATCTATCCAAGTATTTATATCTACCTATTGATATGTTCAAATAAATTGAAAATCTGCTGATTGTGATTGGACTGGTCCAAATTATTAGACTAGGATGCACGTACTCATTAAGCTCTTTCTGTCTCTATATAATATTATCCATCCCGTTTCAAGGACGGCACTATCATAAAAGCATAAGCAAGCAATTTTAAGCTTAAAAGCTATCAAATTACAAAAACTACGCATTCTCTAATGAGCACAGCAACAAAAAACAGCCCAGTTTTAGTTAGTATAATATAAAAGCAATACCTAAAAGCTAAGAGAAGAGTAAAAAATATTGGTGAAAGGGAAAGTTTTTCTTCTCAACTAGAAAAAAAGTCTTTCTTTTGTTCATACAATCTACAAAATTATTTTTTCTTTTACTTTGCTTTACATCATCCCAGAGTTTGTTTCCCAATGAAAAAGGTACCCTTTCTAATCACTTCATTGAATGTGTAGAGAGAATCTGCGATGAGAGGATGAGCCTCTCATTTCATACCTATATTCCAAATGTTTCTGGGGCTCGTTACTACTACGTTTCATCATAAGTGTGTATACGGCTGGGTTCCCAAGTTTTATTTATTTTTATATTTCTCCTTGATCATCATTATCATTTTTTTTAGCAAGAGGCATGAAAAAGTGGAACGGAGAAAAACATGGGAGGATCGCGAGAGAGTTGCGTTAGTGTGAGTGCTAAGTTTCACATCATCATATCGTATCGTATGGTTTCATCTTTATTATTGATGATGATGATGATGATCACAGACCGATGATACTGACTGTGTATGAAGGATGTATACCGGGATATAGCTGCTGGGTCTCTTACTCTGATAATAAAACCGACTTGTTCAACTATAAATGAATGGAATGGGGGAAAAGTTCACTAACCAGACATAATTTATTTATTCACCATATTTTCAGAAACTCTTTGTTGATGACGATGATTATGATGAGGAAGTGGATGGGATGTGATCAGTGAATTGGAAAAGTTGGTTACGAAGCATAATGTATATATATATGAAGATTAAACCACAAGGAAGTCCAAAATGCCCATGGGTCAATCAATACTAGATTGAATATGAAATATGGTGGACGAATGTGGACCGTATATTCAAAGCGAAAAATTCACTTTTCAGTACTGACACACATATTCCAAAGTTCGATTATTACTCAACCCTTTGTGGTTAGGTACGTTGTTCATTGCTTTACTTTTCCTATGACATGTAGGTCAAACAACTTATAAGGGGTGTATTTTTAGGTGTGCCCCTGTGCTACTGATCCTCATTGCGTCTTGATTTTTGAGCTTATGTAATATGTAATATCGGCTGTTTGTCAAGTATTCAAAAGAGTCAAAAGTAGAGTTTATAACTAGTTTCTCGCAAACATTGACTTTTCCTTTTCACCTTTCATCCTTTGTTTATTATTAAAGGAAACTTTTCCTTCTGCTCCCGTCACATAATTCTGTCAAAAGAGAAGCTTTCTGATGATGAGAGATATGAATAAAACGCTGAGCAGCTTAAAATGTTAAGTGGAGATGAAGTGTTTGTTAGATTGACTATTTGCCACATTTGCAAGGTTCAAAAATGTTGAAAGCATTCAATATCATATACACATCTAATAATCCTCTTTTCCGCATGAAAAGATTTTGTATTTCAAATGAATTTTCATTTCACCATTTTCATGTGCCACATGCATGCAAAAACAATAAACAACCTTTAGTATTTCGACAGCACCAAAACAAGTTCAGATTTCAACGCATGTTATGTACATGACATCTTATATAATACACACATGAATGAATATGATCCTCACTAGACTAGAATGATGAGCCTTTTTGCTTTGTAATCAGCAACTTAAAAAATCAGTAATTCATCATGATAATATCTTTAGTTAAGTGAATTTGTAGGCACACTCTATAGTCATGAGAAACCGCACAACCTGTTTTGTCTATTTGTATAATAATAATATAGACATATTATGCGAAAATATCTTACATTAATTTGATGGAGGGAAGCTTCCATTCCATCGTCATTCCAAGACACCACACCATAATGATAATGTTTGTATGTAAAGTACCTCTGGTTAGCCTTGACATGCCATCATTTTTTTTCAGCCACACACAACAACACACGTAAATTATGTGATGCCATTGCCATACTCAAGCCAACCATCTTTTGATCCTGAAATGCCAAAGCCACGCAAAAACAGGACATGACCATTCATAAATGGAAAGCGTTTATGTCTATATGTATACCGGCAAGAAAAATAGAATTTGAGAGAAGATGCACATAAGGTAAACATATGGTCGTTGCTGCTACCACCGAGACCAGGCTTGTTTTGTTTGAAAATGAGATTCTGGTATAGATGATAGAGGCTCAAGTGAAAATAATGAAAGCTACTAGTACCTCTACAGAACGCAAGCACAAGATAGTTGAGTGTGAAGGCCATAATAATAACGTGCAGAACTAAGCAGTCCCTTTCACTGTTCAGTTTAACGCTGGGTCATATACCACCACCACCACCACGTACAGAAGCAAGCAAGATGAAGAGTGATATGCTCATGATGATAACGATAATATGTTTTCCTGGAACATTTTAACCATATTATGCCCGCAACCTTTTTTCTTCTCTCTCTCTCTCTCTTTTTTGCTTCCTCATCTTCACTCCCTATCTCTATCCAAACAAGGTTCCCTGGTTGTCAGTCTTTCATAAAAGAGAAAATTTGTGGTGTGGTTACTGCATTTGAGATGAAGTTTGAACATTTTACATTTCGTCAGAATAAAATACATGCATGTAAAACGGGCTCCTCTCGTTCTGGCTACGTCGGTAGGTATCTATCCATGTATATTCCCTTTCCCCACAATAATAGACACACATTCTACTAAATTTCCACTTTATGTTGGTTACGGTCTTGGTTTGACTGGAGGAGGAAAATTCTCGATAAAAACCCACAACCCAAACAACCTGACCACATGACACAACAACAAGAAGAAAAAGCCGTTTGCAGAGAAGAAAAAAAATATGTGTATATAGTGAAACGAAACCAGAGGAATAAAATGTAGGTCTTGAGCTCTTGCTCACAAAATGAGAGTTTTCCCCCATTGAAAATTTATTTTATTCTGGAAAGTGAAAGTAAAATGGTTCCTTTAACATTATATATACCAAAACCAGACACGCATGATGATGATATTTTCCACCAAAACCGGGGAAAAGAAGATGGAAGAAATGGCAAAAGGAGAAAATATCTTATTCCCTCTTCTGCAATATAAGGGAGAAGAGCAACAAGAGAGAAAAAAATAAGGTTTATATATCCATCCATCTCAAATGTTTTTTTTTGCGGAGGAAAGCAATGAAATGTTGAGTTTCTCTCTTAAAGTTGGGAGAAGTAGACTTCTCACACATTTTTTTGCATCGCATTCAATGGACACATTGACTTGCTACTCGTTACTGATACATATGAGGAATAAATGGAAAAAGTTCCTTTTGAGTTCACATGTTGTAAGTAATATATACTCGAGTCGGTGAATGATGATGAGTTTCTGTGTGTCTAGCTATAGGTGTATATTCCATATAGTATAGGTTACTTTACACCTTTCTGAATTTTAGTTTTCTAGTGATCGATTCTAGTACTGGATCTAGATCTCTCACAAATAAAATTTCTCTTCATCGTCATCATCATCATCATCAACCTCTTCTTCAACTGGGAGAAAAGGAGGAGGATGGAGAAAAGCAATGCATGTGCAAATCTTTTTCACCGGCCGACCAACAACTCTGTTTTTAGTGTGCGCTACATTTTTATGGCACACATCATGATCGAATATGTTTCGTTCAGAAACAGTGATGTGATGTGATGATAAGCCAAAGTAAGTGTAGTGTGATATATATTGGTATGTATATCAGCATCGCCACACCGCCACCAACAACAAATGGTTCGGACTTGATGATCAAAAAGATTCAGTTGCTTGTAATAGAAATTCTGTTACTTTTTTACTTTATTTTTGGACAGCAAAAACATTCTTTTCTTATTTCACAGAGGTATGCAAGCATACCAAGGAACGTGTAGTATTTGAGCATAAAATTGTTCCTTTTTCCATTATAGATGAAAGTAGCCGAAATATATACATATATAACATTCATAAAACAAGTTGAGTGCATATACAGTCCTGTTATATTATTCATTACACTCAATAAATAAATTGTATTTGAGCTTCTTTTTTTATTGGAAAAGCCTTGTTTTCTGCTAAATTGCTATTGCTTTGGCTTGTTCACAAGGAGGCATGAATAAGTGCTCATGGTTGAGCAACTAAGGCAGCTGACCAGAACGGAGAAATTGCGAATAATAATAATGTGGTATATGCATAAATAAATGCATGTAAAGTAAACGGGTGAACGCGTGGTGTTCTTTGCCTTTAGATCAGAGCTTTATTTACAGCAAGAAAGGTAAAAGTAGATTGAGGACACATACGGAATGTTCCGTCTATAAATACACATCCAAGACCCATATGCTAATGAGAATGATTAAACCAGTCTAGGGTTACTCTAGACTACAAAATTACTACAAGGACAAATTCAATATACTGACGACTTCATACTAGACAGACATAATCAGGATAATTGCTTATCATATTATCATCAATTGAACATAACTAGATTCAAGACACTACATTTCCTCCCTTTTTATTTTCATCATATCATCAATTAAACTCAAATGCCATATCGCTCTACGGGGCGCCGAATTCTTGTTGGCCTTGATGATCTTGGTGATGCTTCTGGAACATGAACAGGAGGTGGTCGTGGCGGGCTAACTGCCTGCTGCGGTGGAGAACCAGGCGGGGGATCCACAACTGCTGCGCTTGCTGCTGGAGAAGGCATGGTTGATGATCCTCGTGGCGTGTTACCACTACTGCTAGGAGGTGTAGATATGATAGGGACTGGATCATCCAAATCCACAGGAACAGGCATGGTTGGGGTGACATGAAACTCTCTTATTTGATCAATGTGACGCTTCATTTCTGCTTTTCCAACCCTCACCAAATATGTGACTGGACCAAGAGCTTTGATAATTGTTCCGTGGGACCATTTCTCTTCATTTTTAGAGTATGTTTTTACCCAGACAGGTTGTTGTGGCTGCAGTTGACGTAACTTCACACCATGATTATATGATTTTTCCTGTCGTGCTTGGGCTTGACCAACCTTTTCCTTTGGGTCTGGTCTAACAAGATCCAGGGCTGTTCTCAGCTTCCTTCCTTGTAGTAGTTCAGCTGGGCTGGAACCAGTTGTACTATGTGGGGTGATACGATAAGTGAGCAGGAACCGCATGAGGCACTGATCCACATCATGATCTGCTGCTTTCATCCCCCTTTTAAAAGTTTGGACGAACCTCTCAGCCTCCCCATTAGATCTCGGATGATAAACGGATGAGCGAGAGTGTGTAATGCCATTGACTTTGCAAAATTTTATGAAATCTTCAGACACAAACTGCCGTCCATTATCCGTAACGATTTGCTCGGGCAGTCCAAAACGTGAAATGACTTCCCTCAATTTGGATAGAACATTTGCTGTTGTGGTATTAGACTGCATGTTGAAGACTTCTGGCCATTTGGAGTGAGCATCCATGATAATGAGCCACATTTTATTATGAAACGGGCCAGCCAAATCCATGTGAATACGCTGCCATGCTCGTTCTGGAAATTGCCAGGGGTGAAGTGGAGCACTTCTTGGATTTGGGCTGTTGTGTTGGCAATGCAAATAAGATTTGCACATATCTTCTATATCTGCATCAATTCCAGGCCACCAAACGTGTTGTCGAGCCAGGCTCTTCATTCGCACAATGCCAATATGGCTTTCATGAAGCTGTGCTAAGAACTGCTTGCGTAATCCTGCAGGGATTATGACACGAATACCCCACATCAGGATGTAATGGACAAAGGTCAGTTCCTCACGTCTGCTGTGGTATTGCTGGAGATGCTTGTCATCAGTAAAGTGAAGCACTCTTGACAACACTTTGTCTTTCGCTGAAGCCTTCTTAATAGCACTCGCAGTAACGGGTAGGGCTTCCAAATTGTCAGCTACAATTTGATTCACTGCATTTTCAATGTCAACTGTGTCATCTGAGCAATTTTCAAGTGGAAGTCGGCTGAGAGCATCTGCATTTCCATGCTGTTGAGATTGACGGTATTCAACCGTGTACTGGAACTCACTCAAGAAGAGGCTCCAATGGTGAAGACGGGTAGCAACATAAGTTGGCAATTGTGACTTTGGTCCAAATATCTTCAATAATGGCTTGTGGTCAGTTATTAAGATGAAATGACGGCCACACAAGAATTTGTAAAATTTCTTGATCCCATAAATGATAGAAAAGCCCTCTTTTTCTATCTGGCTCCACCGTTGCTCTGTTGCTGACAGGAGTTTAGATGCATATGCGATGGGTCTTTCAGTACCATCGTCATATTTATGATAAAGAACGACACCAACACCCTTGGAAGAGGCATCACAGGCGATTCCTATTGGGATGCTTGGGTTGAAATGAGCGAGCACAGGACTAGTTGACAACTTTTTCTTGACCTCTTCAAAAGCTGCTTGGCACTTCTTCGTCCACTTGAACTCCTCATCCTGTCTTGTTAGCTTGTATAGCGGCTCACAAACATCAGATAAATTACGCACAAACTTGCCGTAAAATGTAACTAAACCAAGGAATGATTTAACTGATGTTACATCGTATGGAGCTTTCATGTTCACAATACTTTGCACTTTAGTATTGGTGGTTTGAATTCCATTGTTGGAAAGACGGTGTCCTAGGAACTCAATGCTGGGCTTCATGAACTCACACTTTTCAATGCTGAGTTTAAAATTGTACTCCCGCATTCTTTTGAAAATTTTTCTTAAGGTTTGGAGATGCCCAGGGTCATCTTTTGCTGTAGATACTACGTCATCCATGTATGGACCCGTCTGTGGAATTCCATGTAGCATCCTGTCCATGAATTCTTGGAATATGGCAGGCGATGACGCTATGCCTTGTGGCAGTACGTTGTATCTGTATAGTCCACGATGAGTGTTAATGACTAAAAATTTCTTGCAAGTTTCTTCCAGCTCAATCTGGTGATATGCATTAGACCCATCAAGTTTTGAGAATTTGTCGCCACCACTCACTGTGTTGAACAGGTCGTCTGGGACTGCAATGTGATACTGTGTGATACAGAGCTGGTTATTCACGGTATTCTTAAAATCCCCCGTGATTCTGACCTTCCCATTCGGCTTTGACACAACGACAAGGGGTGATGCCCATTCTGAGTGGTCAATCTTCTCAATAACTCCGGCGTCTTCCATAGCTTGTAGTTCCTTATCTACCTTCTCACGGATAGCGTATGGCAAGGAGCGTGCCTTCAGGAACTTGGGTTGAGCATCATCTTTGAGAGTAATGCGTGCTTTAAAGTTCTTGATTTTATCAGCACTGGTGGGGGTGGTGAAAACATCTTTGAACTCACTGATGAGTGATTCACAAGTTGTATTAACTGGAGCACTAACGCTGTTACACTGCCGTTGGACATCAGACCAATCAATTTTAAAATGTTTTAGCAGATCTCTGCCGAAAAGGGACGTACCTTTATACACTGGAATTGAATGGTCAAGACGTTGTCCATTATAAGCAAGAGTTGTCTCAAACTCCCCCAGTGGCTTAAACACGGCTTTAGTGTAAGTTCTGAAGACAAATGACGATTTCTTCAGTTTTGGAGAGCCCAGTTGTTTCCAGAAATCTTCTGATAAGATGCTGGTTTCACACCCGGTATCAAGTTCCATTTCATGTGACTTGTTGCCGACAGTGACGTTGATCTTGATAATCTTTTTTGTCTGGTGAATATCTGAATCCACATTTCTAATGTCTCGAATGACATTGTTGAGGTCCACTGCTTTAGTGTCGGCGTTTTTCTTTGCCTTGCGACACATACGTGCGAAGTGACCCTTCTTCCCACAATTGTGGCACTCTGCCTCTTTGTGCGGACAGTCTTTTGCTGTGAGGTGCTTCTTTGACCCACAGTTAGGACAGCAATTCGATTTGCTTCCTCCTCCTTTCTCATGCTGTTGCTGTTGGCTTTTCCCTTTTTTCTGAAAGTTGCGAGACGCTTTGTTAACTGATGACGCATCGTGATGTTGATTGCTCTCGGGGCGACGGATGAGTGATGTACTGGCTTCAGCAGTTTCCTGTGCGATTGCATGGGAGATCACTTCCTTCAACGCAATGTCATCTTTTTTGGTGAATAGAGTCTTTTGAGCTTGCTCACTGGCAAGTCCAAACAGGAACTGATCACGCAGACGCTCATCCAGATCTTTGAAAGCGCAATATCTTGCCAAAGTCCGGAGCTCCGCTATGAACTGTGTCACTGATTCACCAGGCTTCTGTTTCCTCCCCATGAAGCGATACCTTTCGGCTAAAGCCTTTGGAGCAGGTCGGAAGTAGTTATTTAGCGTTTTGATATTAGTTGCTAACGGTACGTCCTTTGGTGACAAAGGAGCACTCAAATTCTTTAGAAAACTGTACGTTTTTAAACCCACTTGCGAGAAGAAAATTGCAGCACACCGATTAGTCTGACTAGAATCCGAAGCGTCCAAGCCATTGGCTATTAGGTAGGATTCATAAGTTTCAACCCATGCCTCAAAATCGTCTGAAGCACAGTCGAACGGTTGCAAAGTTCCAAAAGTTGACGTCATTGTCATTATTACAGTAGGTTTCACGTCTTTAGCTTTACTTTTAGTGCCGTTGCCAGTGGAATTTGTACTATTTTTCGACATGAAAAGGATAGAAAATCACTGCAAGAACTAATAGTAGTGTGTGAGAGTGAACTTGAAAAAGGGGTGATCTGAGAAATCGTCTTCGCCAAAATGTGGTATATGCATAAATAAATGCATGTAAAGTAAACGGGTGAACGCGTGGTGTTCTTTGCCTTTAGATCAGAGCTTTATTTACAGCAAGAAAGGTAAAAGTAGATTGAGGACACATACGGAATGTTCCGTCTATAAATACACATCCAAGACCCATATGCTAATGAGAATGATTAAACCAGTCTAGGGTTACTCTAGACTACAAAATTACTACAAGGACAAATTCAATATACTGACGACTTCATACTAGACAGACATAATCAGGATAATTGCTTATCATATTATCATCAATTGAACATAACTAGATTCAAGACACTACAAATAATATTGGTTTTCTCCATGTGGGCGGGCTACTGGAGAGAGAAAGTGGCATTCTTAAGCTTTCTGGTCTATTATATAAATGTATGTATGAGCATTGGATTGGGCGAGGAGTATAGAATATGTACATACAAACTCAATACAAATACAACATAAATATTAACTACGGCACGGTTCGAACGATACATGAGCTTCCGTTCCGGTAAAAAGGAAAGATTTTTCTTTAACCGACAATAGCTTTCTCTCCCTGTTTTTCTTTTACATTCCATTCCACTGCGTTCATTTGCTTGGCCAAGAAGTGAGGCAAATAAGTAAGCAACGTAGTAGCTACTTTATATGAGCTGACTCCACTGGATTTACTTATGGCCTTTTATTAATGGCTTACATTTAATCGCACACTTCTATAATATGAAGTGACCCCATGACGTTATACGAAAGTGATCCCATGAAACTATTGTACCTTCCTCAGGATTTTCATCACACAAAGAAATGAAAATGACACTTTTTAAAAGAAACATTGAATCAAATATATTTTATGTAAATGATTACATTTGAACCTAAATATGTAATTAATTTTGAGTAATATACATGTAAGCAAGAAAGAGCACTTGCAATAATATGTAACTTGATACTCATTATTGTCCTGAACATCTGCCTGTGCATTAATGCTTCTCCCAATTTCATAAGTGAATGAGCAGCACCGAATTTTTAATGTCGTTAAATTATTTAATTAACATTTTAAAAAGTTAGTAGTACACACTATCCGGCCGAGTCAATGAACAAAAAATATTTTACTTAATTAAAGCAACCGGAACCTCTAAGCTGAAGGACATAGACACTGAGAAGCATGTGTTGTAGTATTATTAGACGTGGTAATATTTGATAATGTGAAGGTGTGCTTAGTCTTTCGTGCAGTTGGCACAGAATGTATTCAGTCAAGTTTAATTGCTACGCTATTAATTATACATTATTGTTACGTTAATAATCATAATCGATCCTGGGCTTATCAATGATTAAGCATACAGTTAGATTGTAGATAAGTAGTATCTAACACCGCGTTAAGGCATGACGTTAAAAAGTAGTCTCGTATGTAAGTCATACGAGCTAACTAGCTGAGATAAAAATTTTAACATTTGAGCCTAAACACAATGGTTTGAAATCATGTCACGGGCTGTATTCCTAATAGGAATTTCCTTTGTAAGTCTAGGAAACTATCAGGCTACCTGACATTTGTGGTATCTCCACCAATCATGGCCTAGCGTTAGGAGAAAACCTTCCTTTCACCAATCATGTCAAGGGATATTCACCCCGAGAAAGCAACTCGCGTGGAAGGAAGAAAGTGAGCTTGATGCTTCTCGCTAACATCATTCAGATGATTCTACTCATTCTGTGCTCACGCACATCTGCTGTAATAAAGATATCTACTAATTAACTGCACTTCTCGAACCTCAATACTATTATAGTGAGTAACATCATAACATTAAAGCTAGCAAAAGCGATCATTCCGAACGCTCAAGAAGGTGTTACTAGGTTAAGGTATAAACAATTGTTTTAAAACCCCATTGTTGACCCTCAAGATCCAACCCGAATCATTTCAGTAAGCCAGATCTAGTGAGGTGAAATAATGCACATCAGTCGATAAACATACAATTCGACTGGACGGATTCGTCCTGCACCTGTTCCGGTTATTAAAAACAATATTTGTGTAGGCATGTGTTGGGTATTGCATTAAATAGAAAACTTTTTTGTCATTCCGGAGGCTAAAACAATACCAATTCTTGAAAAGCGTAAGCGAGGAAGGCCCGCTAAGGCCAAGGAAGCTCTGAAAGTGTAATTATAGCAATTTAATAAGCTGTTAAAAAGAATTTAATAAGTAGGTTTTCCATATAAAACGATATTATGCCACGAAATTTAACCAAAAAAAGTAAAGTGACGATGTGTAATTTTAAGGTGGAAATTTCCACTAAATTTGTTTATAAATTTTTTAAAAAAGTGTAAAAGTTTCATGGGATCACTTTCTCATACAATCATGGGGTCACTTACTATTATACAGGCGTTGCGTTATATATAAGTCTTTATTAATCCCTCGCAAACAAGTTGGGAATGGGATTGAGTTGGACTAGTAATGTAATACTAACGGACTTTTTCGTTATATCCTAATCATCATCATCATCATCAACATTCACGAAAGAGTCACGGACCGGATTTTCTCCCCCTTTCCTGCTTAAGCTCAACCAGTCTAGTGTTGGGCAACAAGGAGTTTTGTGTCGCTGAGGCATGATTTCATGTGGGAAATGTGCTCCCAAATGTCCAGTTAGCTCAGCTAAATAGATATATAGACATAGAGGAAATGTATAGATGCATGTATCTACAGAATCTATATCTATGTAAATATTAAAAGTTAAAGGTGAGCTATATAGTTTATAGTTTTTTGTGTGTCCCTTTACCAATGCGTAAGGAATGACAACAAAGAGAAAGAGATTAACATTTTTTTTAGTCTTTTACCGTTATTCCTTTCATCCCCACCCATTTCCTTTCCGATTCTCTTTATATTGACCCACGCAGAAATGAAATGGTCATGTTCATGTAACAAATCCAGATTTGGGCTGCTGCTGGTTATGGTGTATAAATGCTTTGTTTTAGTGCTGCAGTCTCCATTTACAACAACGTAATTCCTTTGACATTTTACTCTACCGGATGAGATTTACCCCGTGTATGTATATATATACGAACGGACGTGGGCTTTTATATGTGATGTGCCTTTTCTATTATGTACCTATCTGTTCTTGACACGCTGGTAAATATCAATCCCATCAGTTTTATTGAGACTTTCGTTGTCTGGAACGATATCAAATGAATTTCATGAGTAAATTACAGGATGTACTTGTCAATTCTCGTTTATTGTTAAGTAGACATTTGACTTTGACGATTTTAAATGAAGATTCAGTAATATATACTCTTTTGTTCTTGTTGACAAACTTTCCGGTCAAGCCAACACAAATAAAAGAAAAAATGCCATAGTGCACAGATTGGTAAAAATGTTTCTACTATGAGCAATAATCCTTCTACGTGAATTGTTGATGTTATGTGGAATCTTTATTTCTTTTTGGGATGTATTTAAAGTGTCACCGTTTATACCAAATTTGCCCACCGAAATTTACATTATTCGAAAATGGATATTTTATTACTTTTTTTATTTTGAAGCCCACTTGTTTAATAAAACTGCCCATCCTTTTGAACTTTGACGTACAATGAAGTTTGAAGATCCAAATGTAATCTTTAAGAAACCTGAATGACAATAAGCATTTAAAACCTAATCCTATTGATTTGGGAGATAAAATTCTTTCAGATATTTGTTTATTTCAACTAGAGCCGCGAGCGGTAACCGGTAAAACTTTAATGTTACTCGTTATCCTTAAGTTGACCAGCATACTGCTAGGGCTAGAGCCACGAGGCAGTCATCATACGATTTTAACATGGGGTTTAGCATTAGGGAATTTAACATGGGGTTAAGCATACGAATTTAACATGGGGTTTAGCATTAGGGAATTTAACATGGGGTTTAGCATACGATTTTATTATGGGGTTTAGCATTAGGGAATTTAACATGGGGTTAAGCATACGAATTTAACATGGGGTTTAGCATTAGGGAATTTAACATGGGGTTTAGCATACGATTTTATTATGGGGTTTAGCATTAGGGAATTTAACATGGGGTTTAGTATTATTGAATTTTTCAACATGTGATTTAGCATGTACATGAATTTTATAGTGTTTTGGCATAGGATTTAGCATACAAAAGAAAATAACATAGGATTTAGCGTATGAATTCATCGCGAACATCTTGTCCGCGGTAATGCTAAATCCTTCAGCGGTTTTCAGAGGAAATCATAAATTAGTATTATAAATAAACCCGAAAATTTTGAATAATTAAAAATTAAGACATTGCGACATTTATACATTCGTAGGTCACGCTGGGGTCATTGTTGAACTTTTAAAACATCATGACTGAATTCATCTCAGCAAATGGTGTCATTTTGATGTATTACACTATATACTTTGCTAGTAAAAATATTTCGACATTTAAACGTGCGTAGATCACGCTGGGGTTATCGTAGAACTTTTAAAACATCATGACTGAATTCATCTCAGCAAATGGTGTCATTTTGATGTATCACACTTTATACTTTGCTACTACACATACTTGATCTTATCTTTGACCTGGTTATCGATAACCGATAAGACCCATCTCGCTTCCCAGGGATGGTCTTGACCTAAGGTATCGTTTAGCAAAAAGAATTTTCGAAATTCGTCAACCGTGTCGCCGCTATCGTGCTCACGGACAGACAGACTGACAGACAGACAGACAGACACCATTTGTGAAAATAAGAACCTACCCCCTTTTGCAAAGGGTGCCGGTTAATAAGTAGATGTGTTGATGAGATTACATCAGCAGTTGTCATTAAAAACTCAGCACGGTTCGAGGGCCTAGTAAACAGGTTACCCAAGTACCAACAATAGTAATTAATATGAAGGAACATTTCGTTAGCGTAATGGATTTAGATCATTGATTCAAACTAGGGTTTCCAACTGGGTCTCAGATAAGACTTATGGTGATATTCATGAGAATTCTCATATCTCCGATGACTTTTTTTGTATTGGGAAATTTCCTTTCCCCATAGGTTCAAAAATGAAAAGTCAAAATCCAACGCCAAGATACACACAGAATATTCTTATCTGAGACCCATGAATCTCGTGAACATCCCAAATTCGTTTAGAGTTAAGCATCATGAGATTCTTATATGTCGTACGTCTCATTGGAAACCCTAATTCAAACACTGTTTAATTTATTCTAAGGGTGCCTTAAAGAACGTAATTCACAAACTACAAACTGAAGAATATTACAAGAGCAGGTCAGCCAAAATAAAATACAGAACAGAACTTCTACTGGGAGGGGCAAATTAAAAGATTATATTGCCAAATATATTCGCCTCTACACAAACAATAGTTGAATGTCTTTTGAAGCTAATAAACTTGGAATTAGCATGTTATGGAAACTAGAAATGGTAAATGAAAACTGGGAAAATTTCTCTTGCTCATAAGATAAGAAGCGAAGAATACCTATTGGATCAAAACAAAAGGGAGTGCTCGGGGGAGTGTGGTCCAAAAAGTGATGTAAATTTTTCATAAAATTGTTAGTTGTAAAATGAATATATTTTACATTGTTATATCGTTATATGACAATCTGACAATGCATTTAAGAAAAGTAACGTAATTTTTCAGTTTCTGAACGCCTTGTCTCGATTCTACTAGGTAATCTCTATTCCAATTTAAAAAAAGATTCGATAATAAGGCTGACTGCCGTGTTACTTACGGTTGTGGCTTTCTTTTGATACTTCATTTTGCATTGTACGTATTTGAGAGTAAAATTTAAAACATTGCAATTGATATTTGGTCGTATTTTTTACTAATATGGTGTAGTAAATGTTTTGGTAAGAAAGTGGTAAATACAGTAAAATCCTTAATTTTGGATGCGAAAAACTGACCAACTCTGCAATGTCATATTTTTGTAAAAGCCGGTGGGCAAAAATGGTAATCCAGTGGTTCACATATTTTTTAGCCTTTCTTTTTCTTCTTTTGCAATAATCAAACCTTTATATCGACAAAGGAACTTGAGTAAGCACAAACATCTACTTAATTTGACCAAGATATGAGATGAGTTCTTTTGGAAGGTTATACCTATTTACTTTGAAAAGGAAGTGGCAATTCAACTTTCTTTGTAGTACCGTAAACGTAAAAACACAATCTTGAAGATACACACCTTGTCATCTATTTTTGGATTCAGAAAATATAGATGATTTTCTGCACCCCATAGGAAAAGTTTTCATATCATTTTCATATCATTTCCATTCATCATCAACTTCAAAAGAATCGAAAGTTTGCTTCAAGTAGTCTCATTCATTTTCCATGTCACTTTCATTTTGCAATGTTTGAAAAACGTTTTTTTTTACCGTCTGCAGTTTGCATTCCTGTAGCATCTACCTAAAAGTACTTTAAAACGGGAAGACGAGGTGGAAACACAAAAGACTAGCTTATAAATTTTCTTCTTCCCCCAAAACTTCGTGGTCTTCATCAGATAGATAACCTTGTCTGTTCTGTTCACACAAGGAATTTTTCTTATTTCCTACTTTATCAATTCCTGGAAAATAAACATATCGACATGTTTGTTTGAGCGGATGCTTTAGGATAATATATGAGAGTCACAAAAAAACTGCTATCAACTATCCCTTTATCAAAACTAGGCCAAGCCAGATGTTGTGAAAGAGACGATAAAGCGATATATAATGTAAAAAGTGCATGATGCTTGGAAAGAACGAGCGGTTGATGAAAATGATAGGTGAAAGGTAAAAAAAGGGAGGAATCGGCATCGACAAAGTAAAAAAAATAGGAAATGAGTTTTTCTAGGTTACATTTTGGACTTCCTTAGTGCACTCGCATATTTATCTGGTTTCCGTCTATCTTAACGTTTCCAATGTCATCCCCCGTATTCGCATCCCAATTTCATTTTCTTATCAGCAAATGTGTGAGCTAAAACTTGAGAGATGATCATCACATCACATGAAAAGGAAAGTGGAACTTGTGTGTGATGTGATGTAATACTTTCTTCTTCTTCCTATTTCAAACATCTTTAAATGTAGGTACTTTTGGTGCCTATATAATATACTTTTATGTGTTGGTAGTACTTTGGTAAAAACTTCATCATCTAAATGTACGAGTTGAGTTGAGTGAAAGCAGTCGGCATTTCGTATTCAACGACCCTTTTTGCAACTCGTTTAAGTAGGGAAGTTAAGGAAAAAGAGCTATTTTACGGGATGCTAACTATCCCCAGCACCAGCTACGACAGCCCTTTTTTCGGCTTATTCAGGAACTTCTCATCTTAATACAGTTCATGTCACGCACGTCACCATCATATCATCAGGGAATGAAAGGTAAAAGACAGTTTGCTCTTTGCCAGTCAGTCAACTATGAAATGGGCTCACCTTGAGACTTCCGAAACAGAAAGATGAATGCTAGCACTATAGTTTTTTGACTTTTGAGATGTCCTTTCCTCATATATTCCTCATTATGATGTACTCTATCAATTTATAGTTTGAATTTAAATCATCCCTATACACTTCTTTGCCTATATACTTTAAGTTTGAGTCTGACTTTAGTAAAAAACGAAAACTTGAAAATGTTTTCAAAATATATATATTGGGATATCCCTAAAGAGTTGTGGGACACCACTTGACAATAATCAACTCCAAATAGCACATTATTTGAGGAGCAAAAGAAAGTTTTTTGCTGAAATTGGAATCACTAAAAGTTTTAGTTTGAATGAAGACTAGAGACTAGAGATAGACTTCTCCGATCACAATTAAATGTAGGTACCTATACAATCACCTATCAACTAAACCCAAAGAACCCTCCAAACTTAAAGCACACGAGACGAGATGACGATGACACACTTGTGAAATGATCACGTTGCGTTAGGTTCGGAGTTGGGACATTCTAATAATATATGGCTATACCATACCGAATTCTTTTAGTTTAATTACAAGTTGCCATCTTGCGCTAGCTCGTTAGCTAAAACCAAAGCCATAAGTATACATATGTATATAAGTTAGGGACGATCAAGTACCTGATCTTAAAAAGTAAGGTCCACTTTTCAAAGAATGGATCATTGAATTCCTCTATTGCTGAGCAGGTTTACTGCTTCGTTACAGACCACTGACCGAAAGGCTCCGCTCTTAAAATCATTACTCTTAAGTATAGAACCGAATTTACGAGAACTTTTTACTACTACTACATGACCAAAAGTGCAGTTTATGGGATCTCATTACATGAGTTTCCTATCCACTCTGAGCGGACTGACATCAATCCTTGACTTTGTAAAAGGAACTTGGGAAAAAGTTTTTGGGGAAACCCAAAAGCTATATCGTCCATTTCCATTCATCTATTTAGTAATCAAAGCAAATGTTTCAACTTTTCAAACATGTCCCCGCAATACTTTTTCTGTGATATTTCTGAAAATTTTCTTAGAATTCTACAAATTTACACGTTTGAAAGAAGGACCAAATAATATATGCCTATTGCCTATCCTGGCAAGAAAACGCGTATGCATTTTCATCGTATTGTTTTAGAAGGCTCACGTCAACTCCCTTTGAAAATCTATTTTCGGTCACAGTTCACAATGTCTCTCCAAATTGCTAATCTATTTATAACTCCAGTAGTAGTAGTAGTAGCAGTCCACAGTGAGATGATGCGGTAGTCATTTCATTATTAACTTCCTTTTTACTGACTTGACTTGACTGTCTGTTGGAAAGTTAAAGTTTGTCCTAGCAAAAAAAAGTTTCAGACTTATTCAGCAGTGAGCAGTCTATCAAGTTTTGTGTAGCTGCTACTGTCATTTCTATGAATATCAACAACAGCAGCAGCAGCATCTTGAGCAAGAACACACAGCAGTGGTAGTTTCTGGTAGTGTTAATCAAAACGCGGTGAAATGTTGTTAATGTTGTCAGTAGGATATAGGTATAGTCAAGTAGTGACATTGGATGGATATGAGATAAGAGTGAGTCATGCTGATCAACAATCGGTGAATGAACCTACTTGAGTGCGTCACACGTTTCCCCAAAATCTGTTTACTTTGACTTGATCAAGCTGAAGCAAAAAGTATTTGGTGTAAATGAAAGCTCATCATAGCTTTCACATTTGTAGGTGCCATCATATCACCATCATCCATCCTATCCTGTTCTGGTACCAAGAAAGATTAGAGTGATCGATGTAGCGTAGCGTAACAATATTTTAAAAAAAATACGCGTGAATGTGAATATGGATGTAGTTACAACGGTGAAGAATAGAATTAAGGTTGAAAGTAGTATTAGCTTGGTTGAGGAAAAGATAGAAAATGCAAACTTTGAAGCTAGTGCACACACACATATATACTACTCCCAAATTAAACAAATGAATATGCCATTTCCCACTGTTTAACTAAGTACATAAGTGAAAACTTCATTTTGCATGAGTGGGCTTAATGAGAATGTGAGTTTGATTACTTCACAAGTATCTGCACGTTATTTGCTCTCCACCCTATCCATAAATAGTATGCATGGCCAAAGTTATTGCACTACTTTTCTCCTTGTTTTCTTCTAGCTTATAAATACATACATATATATTCAAGCCAACCATGACTTTCCTTCCTATTCTCACTCTGATCCAGACAAAACGAAACGGAATGGAATCTGCAATGCGTGTAGAAGGTTTCATTCCACTTTGTCTGGTGATGTAAAGAAACATACATTCACACACACAATTCAATGTTATGATAATGCTCTTACGTAGAATATTAACTGAATGAATTTAATTGAAAATAGGAAGTAGTGGAGGTTGAACTAGTAGCATTAAAAGTGTACATTTTGTGCATATACACCCTTCTTATGACGCCATTGATAATAGCTGGAGAGCATATAATGCATGTTCGTCTCTAGCCTATTATGAAAGTATTTAAATGTTTGCATAGAAATGTATGTTTATTATGTACGTAACAGGGAATCACAGCTTCTAATTTTTCCACACCGTTCATTCACGTCCTACTCTCTGTTCAGCAATCGTTCACTTGCGAACAAGTTTGGTGGAAAATCCTATTGCGTTCACAACTTTTGCATTCCATTCCAATTTCTATAATTCCTTACGCAACTTTTAGCAAAACTTATGAACACCGTTGGTGTGTCTGTGTCTGTATATTGTACTTTGAAACAGACAAGGAAGATGATAAAAGTCCTACTTATTAATTCCATGGGTATAGTATTATTATTGTGCAGTCTTAAAATCAGTCCCATTCTAACTTTTGCTAACACCTATCGGAACGAGGCAGCAAAATAATATATGGATTCCAAAACTTGTACATTTTAAACCTGATTTAAAACGTGTGTGTGTGTGTATTTTCCCTGTTCAAAAGATACCCAGAAAATCTGTTAAAATGCACAACAAGCTATACAAACTACAGACCAAAATAGAGTGAGCTCTGCTATTTTTTTTTTTTTTTTTTGCAAATTCAAAACATTTCTAGGAAAATGCAACTCAGCCTATTGGAAAGTGAAATGGAATGGTTTGTTTTGTATTTACGAGGTACTCTGTTTTCCCTTTCTCTGTACCTTACTTCACTTGAACATCATCCCATTAGCATAATATGTAGCGCCGTTAGAAGAGCAAAAGAGAGAGAGAGAGACATAGATTATTACACGCAATGATGCTCTCACTTCCCCATTTCTTTTCCATTCAACCAGAAACGGGATCGAGCTGTGTGATATGTTGATGATGTTTCTGATACTAAAACTTGCTTTCTGTATGCATCCTCTATAGATCCCTGTTTGCTTTCACTTTTCGAAGAAAGTATGTCAGTCAGCACGGGATGTTCCTGCTCTTGCTGCTGAAAAGGCATTCAATAATAAGCCTCCTGACTGCGAACAAACCCATATAACATTACCCGAACTTTGGTATATATGTATATATTCTAAAGAATAGGGAGATAGAGTTTGAGAGTGTGTGTAGGTAAACGTACTTGATTGTTCTCTCGTTTTAAGTTCTAATCCCACTTCCAGGGAAAGAAGAAAAGGACCATAATGCTCAAACAAAATATGGATGTGTGTAAAGTACACAAAATAAATGTACGATGCATGTTGAAGTATTTATGCAAGTATGTAATCTTCTGTTCCAACAGACACAAAATCTGCTTTCACAATACGTACCACTGATGCTGACTGCACCATACTCACACACTCCGTATAATATGCATTTTATACGAGCGTTCTGTCTACAACAGAAGCTCTATTTGTAAATGTGTGAGACTGTGAGGTAATTTGTAATACCAAATGTGGAGTGCACCTTTCAGAAAGCGTATTACTTTCTACATGGTTAATGCTTCTCTCCAGTAGCATTGTAGTTAAGCCTGCAAAGATAGCCTCGTATTTAATTCCAGTTTGCTAAGACAGGAAAAGTGAAGTAAGCCCAATAAATTCGACCTGAGGGAAGAAAAGGCTGAAGAAGAGCAAACGAGCAAAGGCAAAAGGGAAAGGAGTTGAGCCGTTTGGTTGAGGTTGAGAGTATATGGATGAATGTATATGTGGTAGAGTCATCGTCAGTGTGCAAAAAAAAGGAGAGAGCTTTGCCATGCCTTGACTTGACTTTAGCCAAAAGCAGAATAACAAGTGAGCTTTCATCCACCCATGGAATCTGCAAATTATTTGCGCATCAACTACCACACGTAGTATTACATAAAGTGGCCAAATAACTTTAGCCACCTAGACTCAGGAATGTAGCATTTAGCATTCCTAGTCGGTATCAACATCACCACGCTTTGTATCCACATTATATATACATTTATATATATATGTTATAGCTTTTGTATTTGTACGAAGATATTATGAGCCGACTATTATTATTTTGTTGAAAGCTGTACTGGGAATTCTAAGCTTTATGTAACAATTCTCTAATGTAAAGAAATATATATTCTTCTACCAAAACATGTAGATAGATATACGGCTCGTGTCTATACACACCCTACTTCAAGTAATAATTTTAGTCCCATCTATATAATGTACATTAAGATATTTATAGACAGACAAAAATATTCATAGTATAAAATGTGGGTTTGCGAATAAACAAATGGTAATGGGAAGTCATGTAAATTGCAAAAAAAAATGCAAAATGCTTCTAGCAATGAAGAGTTTGCTATTATGTTATGTGTGCATACAGCACTTTATGCTTTCTTCAAAAAAACGGTTTGTTGATTCTTTCCATGATCATGATGCACATTTCAGCCGAAAAAGTAATTCCTTCATTTTTGGTTTCTTTGCTCTCGGCCGTTTTCCAAGAAATAGGGGCTTAAGCAAAAATCATCTTTTGTGAAAGCAAAACATAAAAGACGGCAAAATATAAAAAGTGCCTTCTTTAATTACACAAAAAATATTTTATTACTTTGTATCTTGGTGCGTTTATTGCCAGCTTTGCATAATCATTGCTTCTTCTAGTATTAATGCTCCGCATTTGCATATGCCTACACGTGGTGGGAGAAGAAACTGAGAACTAAAAAAATAGAAGGTCTACATATTGCTTCCACTCTTCCAAAAAATGAATAATGTAAGGGAGAGGGCATTGCATTGCATCAAAACGTGAGTTTTTAGTCGTTTATTTTTTGAAGATTCAGAAAACGCAAAAGGTCCCTTGTGGTATAATGGGTTTCCATTAAAATATATAGCTTGGCTAGTGTGTTTTTTAAGAAAAATGTTTAATAAGCAATAAGTTAATCTTTATTATATTAGCATTTCAATTTAACTGACCGGATACGGCTCACAAAAAAGGGTGAACCGGTTATGATAGCATATATAACAAGCAAGCACATCCAATTGTACATGCCTACTTGTAAAAGATCAAAGGAACAAAAAAGATTTTAGAGTAAAAAAAACGGATGTGTATTTTAGACATTTCTAATGCTTTTTTACAATCCTTTTAAAAGTTAAATGAAGATTGGCAGAAAGATAATTCCACAATCCGCAATTGTGCATAAATTGAGCCGCCAATTGTAATGCAATAGAAAGTAATTAGAAATAAAAGTTTGGTATATACTGGGTCAAATGAAGTACGATAAAATTAGGGTTTCCTTATTTTTACATTCATTTCCAAAGTTCATATACGTAGGCTTTTGGAGAAAAGTATATTACTACAAAAGGTTTGATTCTTCTAGTATAATTTGATGGGATCCATTGGTTCACGAAATGGGAGACTAATATTATGCAAGTATAATATAAGATTTAAAAGAGTAGCAGCAGAACAGAGACTATATTGCATTTGTTTGGAAACAACTTTCCTCTTGAAACCCCAGAATAAATGATTTATGAAAGAGTAATGAGAAATTCCAAAGAAAAACTTACCATTTTCTTGTGTGTGTCTCTCTCTCCGTAGGCAAAACCAAACGATATAAGAGCGGCTTCTGTGAGGTGCACACAGGAACAAAGTTGTGCTCCTTCCTTCGTTGTAGTGTGGTGGTGGTGGAGAATATTCTCATTCATTTATATAATAATTATGGTGTTTCAAATCTTCCTCTCGTTGTGTGCCCCCTTTCCCTTTTTTTGATGACGGATGATGCATAAGGAAAATTAGGAAGCGAAGGCAAACTTTTTTCTTCTTTTATTTCATCAAGAAAGTGTATTTAAGTAGCTTTCTCGTCAGGGGGTAGCAAGAGATTTGGTTAGGAGACCGACGAGAGGTGAAGAGGTTGTGCCATTAGTCCCAAAAGTCTGTGTCTGACCGAGTAAAGTATTCTGGTCTGAATAGTCAGTACCATTCTTCGGGGTGAAATGTAGAAAGAGAAGAATAAATGAATGATTTTTTTTCTTCTTGTCCTTTTGTGACGTGATATACTTATAGATTCATATGGTTATTATGATACATACATTATTTGTAATGGTAACATTAATTATTATTTTGTTCAAAAAGTAGATTACTGTTATGATTCCTTATGGCAGTATTATTAATAAGTTCGGTTGCACACAAACCCACACGAGTAGTAAATATCATATCATAATATTTATGCATAAGTATATGTATGTACGTAAAACCAGTAAAACGTAACTAAAAATTATTTCATATAGAAGACTCATCTTTCACAGCATCAGATTACAGTCACATGGATAAAGTAAGAGAGGTGCACCCTTAGACATTTTTTTTCTCCCTCTCTCTCATTTTGTGTAGCACCACCGCAATAATGACAAAATGGTCGGTTGAGTTATGGATATGAATACTAACCCACTGACACACACAACGAGAGGGAAAGGAAAGCTACGAGAAGGTCTTGTATGCAACTAATATTTCATTGGTTTCATAAAACGGGTTCCACATCTCATATTATCGTATAGAAAAGTAAGAGAGAAAGTGGGTGACTTGTTAGAATGTGACATAGAGGAATAGATGCAATTACGTATTCTACTTCTTATACATACATCCACAATCTGTATGATGATGATGATGATGACACACTTATATACTTTTGATACTAACAAGAAGTCTATGTATAGTCAAGAAAACCGTATGAAAATCTATTTCATATCCATTTTAAAGTGTGTGTGTGTGTGTGTGCTGCTACCGAAACTGTCCTGTCTGTCGTAGTACAAAGCCTTTTGTGTCCGCTAACAGGACGAATGTTATGTGTGTGCTCTTAATATCATCTAGAGAGATAGTGTGTAGATATGGTAGTCTGGATGAGATTTGGTTCGGTTATCTCCACTTATTTGCAGTATAAGTTATAATGTAGATTTTATGTTATCTTATAATGTTCGCTCACATTTGGTCTCTCTGTCTGGTCTAACAAATAAGGATTTCATTTCACGACGACATGGGAATGGCATACCAATCCGTCCACAACTTCAACATTCCCCACACTTTGCGAAAGGTTTTGTGGAGACATACATACATGCATTTGACTTCCCACTGCTGCGACGAGATTATTTTCGTTGTCTGGATTTCAGTCATCATCCTTCTTGTGTGTGTGTGTATGTGTGTGTGTGAAGAGATGCTCATCTTATCAAGTTGCAATAATAGTCCGTATGTTTTATATTTGTACAAGAAGAGTAGTACAAGG
Organism: Orchesella flavescens; assembly: GCA_964034955.1. NCBI lineage: Eukaryota > Metazoa > Arthropoda > Collembola > Entomobryomorpha > Orchesellidae > Orchesella > Orchesella flavescens. The sequence continues at coordinate 9,791,239 of OZ035958.1, read as the reverse complement.
AATTCCCTCCAATGATGTACGTATAGTTTGTAGAGTATTCAGAGAAGAAAGTTTGTAATTAATTATGGATAATTAAAATTAATATCCGGAAGGATTATTAAAATGTTCAGGAGACAGTCGACGTTGTTGTCGAGTCGGGTCTGGATGAGAGCGGGGAGAGAATGCTGCTGGTTTGGAGTAGAATGACAACCAAGAGACTACAAAAGGCTCTGCTACCACTAATACCAAAGATGGAGGCTAAACCAATAAAGTAGTACGGCGATGACGTTGATAGCAATGCTTCTCTCTTCGTTGGAGATGAATTGACTGAAGAAGAAGACGAGGCAGAGGCGGAAACTGAAGTAGCAGAAGAGCCATCCGATTTCCTTCTTTGGATTGCTGCCATTTTATCTCCTATAATAATATGAAGAAAAAAATATATATTGTTTACTTTCAGACTTTTCCCTCGTCCGCCATATTTCTATATTCTACAACTTGTATTTTTGTGTATGCATGGCTAATGTCCTCCTCAACTCAGAATCAGATCAGATAAAGAGCTCGCATCATTGAAGAATGAAAATCAAATAAAAAAATGGCATAAAACGATTGTCCTGTGGCATCGTCCCATTCAAAAAATATTGAGTTTTTTTTGTTAAACCAATTTTTCAGAAGGCTGAAAATGCGACTTGCTGTAGAAAAATGGGGATGAGGGTCATTGAGAAGATATGACAAATTTTTCTATACTTTTCCTTCCTCTTTTCTCCTGTCACCCTCAAATATAACTGTCACGATTGGATTTTGAGATATGTTTTGTGAGTGAGCTACTTTTATTATTTTCCTCGTTTACCTTGAGAAATGTAGACAAGCGTGGATGCTGGTTCAGCATTTGCTGTCTCGCACCTATGAAATATGAAAGGAATTAAATGCATTTTATTAGATTGTGACATAGAATAATACGAAATGCTCTGATGTATCTGTGCATTTTATACGATTGAAACTAATTAGTAACAAGTAGTAAAATTCAAATCTTACGTGTAGTTGCCCGAGTCTGTGACCTGAGCATTCTCTATTATCAGCCTTGATTGAGTTTTGCTACCAGTCTCCGTTTGAATTGAGAGGTCTCGTGTGCTCCCATAGTTTATCATGCGCTCGTTGTGGTACCAAAATATATACTCTGGTGGCTTGGGGCTCTGTACACAATAATTATTATTATTAATACTACAAAAAAAACATTTTCAATTTTCGAGACAGATGTCAATAAAATATATTGACGTCTTTTTCTAGGTCAGCATGTCAATCTATAGTAATGAAGCTAGAAAAAAAGTGGAAGCAAATCGATAGGATGCTTTAGGACATCATGCTTATAATATTAAGTGATCTTCTTGTCTGAGAGAGTGTCAATCGACATGTGTGGGCGGTGTACTTATTGAGTACACAAGTCTCATGTACGATCCAGCCACAGCCATGCCTATTCACTACACCAGACGGCTGGCTACATCTTCATGTTTGCATACTTCATTTTTTTCTTCTCAAAATGTAACACATTCTACAGCAGCTATCTAGACTTAACACACATATATATCTTCATACAGTAAGTACACATGCACACAGCGCTCTCAAAAAAAGTTTCTGCAATGCTTTTTTTCTCCTTATTATTTGCTTTTGTGACAGATTTTCACTCTTTCGTTACTCATCACATCAGAGTGTAAACACCATTTACTTTTGGAGTGAAGGGAAAGTGAAAGAACACCAATGTAATCCTTTTAAGATTACACCAACCATCAAACAATACTCTGATACGATGCCAACGCCAAAAACAAGCACAAGCTCCCATTCTACCAGGCTAGATAGATATGGTTCGTTGGCTAAAGCTTCTTTGGTCGACGTCAACACACAAAAACACATACAGGGAGAGCAGAGCAGAACACATACAAAACATGTAACATCATCTTCAATCGTTACGAAACATATAAAAGCACATTACACATTATATAGGTACCACTAAACGTACCTATTGAATTGCTTTTTCTCATATAAATTCCAGATGGTTTACACACACTCCATGCATTCTAAATGTTATCACAACTTTCATCATCATCGTATACTTATACAAAAAACCAAAAAAAAAGTACACACAAACAAGTTAGAGCTAGAATAATATAAAAATACGGGAAGGAAGACAACCTACACATAGATTCAAGAGGCACAAGCTACAGGCAAAAGGACGCAACCCATATTTCATTTTGTGAATACGTAAACTGCATAGAAATTAGCTCTAGTTAGGTAAAGACAGTTTTGTTCCAAAAAATGTAAAAGGAAAGCATAATATCATGATTTTTCATACATGGGAATATGTAGGTTTTCTATACCCATATCATCCGTTACATTGACTTTTTCTTACAATCTACAAAATATATATATACATAATATTCGTGTGTGTGTGTGTGTGTACAGGAACGTCAGCCAAATACATTTCGCCCTTGAGAGCATCTTTCCTTTTCGTGGCTTTACCCACAAGAGTATCTGCCCGCCCGTACCTTTTTACTATCTATAAATATAAAATGAGCGGGTGGTTTACTATATAAGCATATGAAACGTAGGAATCAGCCAAATTTTCAACATTCAACCAAAGTCGGTAACAACTCGCTTTTTTAAAGCTTTATATAAAATATAAAAAAGCTTGGAAAAAAACTTTGTGCTTGCAGCAGAAGGGGAAAAGGGTAACATGTAAAAATAAATAAATTGTGAGTTAGCAAAAGTGAACTACTAACCTTCTCCACAATGCAGACAAGATTGATGGTACTTCCTTGCTGGATATGATATTCACCATTGCCAAGAATGAATGCTTCAGGTACAACAACAAACACGTGGACACCAAATGAGCTGATCCCTTTCCCGGATGAGACCTGGGTTGAAAAATGGAAGAAAAGGAAAGAAAAATCTAGTTAATGGAATTTCTTGGGGTCGCTTTCATGCTTTTTTTGCGAGAGAGAAAAAAGGGGATATTTGATTGAACACTTGATTCAAGTCACCGTAGTATACATCCTCAGTTATTTACGAGCACGAGCTACTTTTTTGCTGCGCTTTAGTGTTCCACATAAAAGCTCAACATTTTTTTGAGTGTATCAATGCATGCACCCATCATGTTATGTCCAACTTTCCCTTTTTTACGACAACACGTCAAATGACCTGGTTCTGGTTTGGTTGTGCTGACACTTCAAAATGAAGTTTTATTCTCGGTAAAAGTACAAGTTACATAATATATATACAACCCACACGTGTGTCGTGTTCCCCCTGTCATCTAAAGTTATTCACCTTATTTTTTCTTTTTTGATTTTGAACCGAGATTTACGCCCTGTACTTTTAATACATATACTTTTAACTTTACGTCCTAGATTTTTTTATACCTCATTTACATTTTACTAATGAAAGTAAAATCCTTCCTTGTTGTTCAGAAACTAAATAAATTTTCTTTGAAGGAACGCGGAAGCAAAGGAAGGCGAAGGAAGATAAACATGCACCCTGAAACTTTGCCTTGATTATACTGATGTATCAACTCTTCAGCAAATGAAACATGTCATCATCATCATCATCTTCATCATAAGTGAAGAAAGGCAGAGGAGTCCTGTCATAATCTTGATACTTACATAAGTACACAAAATTATGCCGTAACGACTTGCGTGCCTTTTGGTTCTGAGGGAACAAGACATGATATACAAAATTAGTATTCAGTTGCAGCCCACTATCTTATTATTACATAAACACACACACACACCGACATCTCCGAAAAAATATATACTGCATATAACTGGGACTAGTACTGTACTGGGATCAGTGAAGACGGTCCATTTATCCAAGTCAAGTCACCTTTCTCTCCTTGAGAGAAGGGAAATTGTGTTTAGAATACCTCTCGCAATATATCTAGATATCCGTCCGTTGTCGACAAAAACTTTCTCATTTTTTTGTGACGTTTAGTAAAACAGAGTGGAATGGGATTGGTAGGTATACCATGCGTCATCAAGTTAATACCACAGCAGCAGCAGCAGCTTTCCTTTTGCGTCCATATAATATACAGCCTTAAAGATTTGTATACAAAAAAGTAATCTATATGAGAGGACTACTCGGTTCGCAACTAACTCACGCAGTTTTGCTCTCATTGGAATTTTGTGATGTCAGACGACACGTCTCTTTCTCTCTAATAATGAGTATAGATACATCTATATAAATAAAAGTTGTGTGTAAAAGAATGCTGTCTTTGTCTTTGTTGGAGGGCTTTCTTTCAGAACAATGTCTTACGATGCGACACGATACGCACCCAGATTCCCCCCTTATAGGTCCTGACTCTGACTCTGCCGCCGACTTTTCTTGTATCAAAGAAGAGTATCGGATTGCACGGCTGCCTCTTTCCCGTTCCTGGCTGCCATGGCTTGGCGTAGAAGAGCAGAGCAGGACATAATTAACGAGTGCTTGTTGGCTTTTGCCATTCTCGTTTCCTTTTCTATTCTCTTCTCTCCCCGTCTATTATTGCAAGCTGAGCGGACCATATATGCGTGTCCTTTGCTTTGCTCTTGCACCCACTCCAAATCCTGCAACAACCCACCACACCACACCACGTTACACAGTCACATGCTCCCTCCAACCAAACAGAGCAGTTTAATATCGTTCTCATCCGTCCGATGAAGATGCATGGCTCCTATATGTTAAATATATTTGTCAGAGGCAAAGTTGACTTTCCAGATTTCTCCCCATCGAGCAAGAAAAGTAAAATCAAAGCAAGCTAGTACACTAGTGACTCGACTCATAGCATATCGCAGGAACTTTCTCCACCGTATACCTAATGCATACAATATAGGTGAAAGAAGGGGGTTTTAAGAAATTCTGGATTTTGATGGCTTCTGGGTTCCGGATCCTTTTATTTGGTTTCCTCTTTCACTCTCGTGTCGCGTTGGCACGTATGAACTACTTCTTAGCTCAAGTTATTATACCCTACACCTATAACAAAAAACTTGTTCCTCCTTTGGCTGACAAGCATAATATTATATAAGTCCGTTTTGCATTCATTCAGAGAACTGGGTCACTCTTACCATCACCAACCAAAGAGAGTGAGTGGGGAGAAAGCAAAAATCATAGGCATTAAAGCAGTGAGATCCACCAAAATGATGATGATGATGACGATGAAGACAATCTACCATATTGGTTCTGTCTAGGACTAGAGATAGAGGAGAAGAGTCACAAGAAGAGTACTTATATGTATGTTGTGCTCGAGAGCCAAACCGAAACTATGTGACGTTCCCTATGGCATAGAGTCCCATTCTCCTTCCATTTTTCTATCTCTGAGTGGCATAACAGTGGTTGTATCCTCTTGCCAGTCAAGAGAGGAAATGACTCAATAGCAGCGGATACCTATCGTGATATATATGGGGGGAGAAAAGGGCTAGTGACAGCAGCCTCCCCAAAAAAAATATACAATGGACAGATATAAACAAGATTAAATACAAGATTTTTTACGGTATATTGCACATATAATATGTATGAGAATCATCTGAATGCGGTATCGATATCAGAGGAGCTACTACTATCAACCAACCAAGCTATGATGATGCGGTTTCATCGCTCAGTACACAAAATACTGTAATGTAATGGATACAAACGACGATGAGTAGTGAAGCGTTGAACGAAGCAGGCTTCTGACGGCTTGTGGGAAATGGATGGGAAAAGTTTTTCTTATTGATGTACTTACTACATTATATATATGTATGTATTTGTATACTTTTATGAGATAACGAGTACTAAGCATAAGTAGCTTCACATTTCTCTCAAACTGTTTAGTAAGACTCTCTTTTAGCTTGCGAGCTTCAGCAGCTTGCAGAAGAAAAAAAACTGTGTAGTGTGTATTTTGGGATTTATATATATTTCAGCGCATTATTGCTACACTAAATGTTTCCTATCTTTGGAACCCCTTTGGGTAACGAAAAATCCCAATAATACAAAATCCTCAGAATTTTTTTTGGAGTACCACTATTTGCAATAAAATTCCGAATCAGTTAGCCACACAAGCTCAAAAATGAACAACTTTTTTGTTATTCTAATATAATGGGGCTTGATGAAAATGGTTCTACATATATCCCTACACATGTCGTTCCTACTAAGCATGCATATTGGATTTGGGAGAACCCGGGAGACCCTCAGGGATGCATGTAGATTTGTACAGGGAATGGTTTAGGATGAGTAGATGGAGTCATTTGTAATTAAACATGAGGAAGAATAAGTACGTTCCGTTCACTTTCATCTTGCGCTACATTAACTATTCTTAAAAGAACCTTTTGGATTTAATCCGTAACGGTAAAGTTAATTAAAGCTGACGAGGAAAAAAGCACTACTTTTTGGCTCAATGGATCCACAAAGAGCTTTTCAGTAGTTGTTAAGCCTCAAATATCAAAAGGCAATACTTTTCTATGAGTGTGCACTTGTGTGGGAGCAAAAAACAGGTTGCACAATACCGCACCACACACACACGCTTGCATAGAGAGGAAACCATTTTAGCCAGATATTTTTTACATTTAGCACGGATGTAGTCAGTCAGTGACTTCATTTCATTCTTCTGTTTGCCTGTGAAAAATACAATATTGCAGTCCTTTGATGAGGAGACGAAATAGTTTGATAATCTGCATCGAGTGTCGCGTTCGTTGGTTCATTGGTTGTTGACATTTACCACATCTCCCCACGCACATCTCTCTACTTGTCATCAACTCATTCACAAAAAAAAGCTGCTGCTACGAAAGTCCGTAGTGGATTTACCGTATATGTATATAACCATCTCAAATATCAAAAGCATTATGAAGGGATGAGCTCAGTTTTTAGAATCGAGGAAGTACCAAAGACTATTTCACAAGAATTTTTTAACGGTTCGTTACTACCAGGGATTTTATGGATGTGAAACTTTTTTTCTACCACCTGACACGATTCAAAATACCTGGCAATCATAGGTCCCGTTGTCTCTCCTTTGTATAAATTTGATTTGTAATGTCCAGTCATCCGACCCATCCGCGTGAAGAATGTTGAATCGCTCATCGTTTGTGTACACAATCCGGTCAACGGTGATGATGTGCATGTCACGTCGACGAATCCATGAAATCTGAACATAAAAGGAATGCATTACACAAAAAATGTATTATACATTATATTTTATAAGTATGATACGGATATATACTTGCTACACAATACATATGAAGAGGGAAAAATTCACTTTGACTCCACAGTCAAAAGTCAGCAAGCAAACGTGACTTATCTAATGAGTATGAGAAACTCTACACCAAAATTAATGACGGGATGGTGAGAGGAGTCCCTTTCTGCCCCGCTTTTTGCAAAGATCTGTGTGTTACCCTTTTGAAAGGAATTCATTATATTTCATAATTAATTCTGTTTAATAACCTTCTGCTGGTGACTGATAGTCGACCATTTGATCTGATTTGAAATCAATACTATCCTTCTGCAATTCAATTTATCTAAAAAAAGGTGGTGTTAACACACTCTTGTAGTGTGGAAATTTATAGAGATAGAATATATAGGAATGAGGACAAGAGACTGGTCTGGGGGTAACCCACTTTTCTAGTGCCAGATAATAAAAAGAAATGTTTTACTATTTTAGTGAAAACCCAGGAAACTTTCAACTTACCGTTCTATTGCCCAAGTTTTTGACGGTGCACTTGAGAAACGCTGTATCTCCAATGGGTACTGTTGTCGACGTGAATGTGTTGTTCTCAAATGGACTATCACCTAAATCCGAGAAATTGCCTGTACCATTGTTGTTATTTACGAGGCTGGTACTGACAACGGAGCCCCCACTATTGCCAGCAACACCACCACCACCACCTCCCGCCTTTGAAATGGCCAAGGGAGCATTTTCAGACTGGACTTGATTAATCCCTGTAAAAATTGTAATAAAAACATTTTATGTTAGCAAAAACCTCACTACCATCACCACCAATACTACCAACCCAAATACTTTATATCGAAACAATTGACCTACATATCCCAGTTTAAACTCAATCTTTATTGAATTTCATCAGGATTCATTAACCACGCCAAGCCACCATCTTCACCATCATCATCATCAGTGCAGAGAAAACTATAACATCCTAATCGTAACTTTCTTGACTTGTGTTTTCTTATTGAAATATTGAACATGAGAAGCATGCAGAAACGGTGGGTAATATATTTTTTTCTCTCCAAAAATGAATATTATCCTCCAAGAAAAAAAAGTTTCATAAAATGGCAGGAGGAGGCAAAAAGTCTCGGTTGAAGAAGAGGGTAGTGTGTTCTTTGCTCCAACAATATATATTCCATATCATTTCAACATTATCTTGAGCAATAAATGCACATCCACCTCTATCCTCGCATACCATGATGATGTAATGTAACATCGCACATAAGTACCACTACCACCACCATTGGAGTCGACACACACACACACACGGTACTGTCGACCACTATACGATCTACTACTTTCTCTTGCTAGTAAACGACCACAAGCCGTAAGTGGTCGTTCTAGTCATAGGTCATGCCATGCCATGCATGAGTCGCTTTTTGTGCTGGCTTTATTCCCTGTTCCCTCTAAAATATAGCTTTACTTTTATACAAACTCTTCTTGTAATTTTTGGCTCTCACTACCACACCACTACTACTGCTGCTTCAACCTCAACCTTACCATTTTTACTGGTAAGCCTTTTTTATTCAACAGCCAAAAAATATGATATCGTAAAAAGCCAGAGACATTGTGATCATCATCATCATCATCATCATCATCATCATCATCATCATCGGCAGCATGATCATTTTGCCCTTCCTAAAAGTAGGTATGGTTCACAAGTATTTTGTAAGTAAAAAAGTGAAAATCAAGAAGTGAGAGAGAGGAGAGAAACCAAAGAAGCTCCACTCCTGTTGCCAGTAGTAGGATATAGTCAGCATTCAGCATACTTTACGGTGGATATACAGTTGGGCTCATGTGGGTGAAACATTTTTACATCTTTTAAAGGACACACATGCAGCACAAGCGAATAGCCAAGAGGATATCCCAAGTGAGCTCCACTCTTGGTACATTATTACGACTTTGCAAACTTCAAAGGAGAAAAACCACAGCGGTCTTGAGCTACGATCCTCTTCTCTACGAGATGATGAATCCAAAGTAAAAAAATGTATGACATAAAATAGTTCAGAGCAATAGGAATATCATCATCATAATCATCATCATGTCCCTTTTGGTAGAAAGTACCACCACCACCATCACGCCATCACCATCGATGATGTTGACTTTCCTCAAGGATACAATGAATTAAACGGAAGGGACAAGAAGGCAGGGACGCATTAAACTGAAAGGTCAAGAGAGCGTGTCCTTTCTTCCCCTTTTTTAAAGCACATCATCATTCCTTCTCCAAAGAATAAACATGGTGAACCAAAAGATTTGCCATACCATCATCATGACATTATTCAACTCTCACGCGTACATAAAACAAATGTACGAACGTATATTGTTTTAAGATATGTCCACTTGTGTACACTCTCTCCATTCTCCATTCCATTCCATGTGAGTTATGTATATAATATATGCAATCAAACAAATGTTTGTAATAAACTGAACATAACATCACATCACAATATTTTTTTCTGGGGTGCTGTGAGGAAAACAAGCCAAGAAAGGGACAAAAAATGAAGATCCATCCGTGATGACGATGGTGGTATGGTGTGTAAGCAGCGAGAGTCAGCAGAGTCAAGTAAGAAAAAGATCCTGGGAGCAAAACGATGCTCACTCTTTTATTTTAGTTTTTGGAGTTGAGAAGAAGACGAAGAGCAAGAGTGGAAATGAGGCCAAGAATCTTAAATTATTACGTCTGAGTAGAGAGAGTGTGTGTCGTCTTTGGTTAAAAAACTCTCTTGCTATATTACATTATTACTATCACCAGACCAGACCAAGTGAGCTATCTTTGTATATATATGCGTACTAGGTATTCATTCCTCTTTCTTTCTGAAGTAGAAAGTGGGTTTTAAATAGAGAGACAGGAATAGTAGGGAAAGCAAGGACAGGAGTGAGTGAGGATGTTTGTAAGAATAGAAGGGAAGAGTTTTTAGACTTCTTCTTCTTTTTTTGGAAGAATAAGCTTATTCCCCTTTCCTCATAAGAGTGTTGATAGATAATGCCTTTACAATGACCGAGAAAGCGGTGTGGTGTTAGAGTTATATGTTATAATACGATGGAGACGCGACTTTTCTTTTTGCTCCCGCTCCTTTTTTTTGCTCCTCTCTTTTCGTCTTCGGCTCTGACCCCAGCTGTCATATGCAGAAGGGTCCTTCTTGTTTTATGGTACGTAGCCAACCAACCAGCCAGTTGGAGTTCAACAAAAAGTCAGTTCGGCACCGGCACTACTATCCTTTTGCTCCAACTTACTTAAATCTGTGTTATGCTGGTGTATATGAGAGCCTCATTTTAACGTTCAAGATTTTCCCTCTTTTGCTGTCGTCCTCTCATCTTCTTCCCCTTGATTCGTTTAGCCTACTTTTCACTCTTTCACTTGTCCTTCCGGAATGGAGCGCTCTCTCTCCCTCTCACTTTTTGTTGAAGATTGTGAGAAATGAAAATTGCAAAGCAGCTTTAGTCAGCTCTATTTTTTGATATCGTTAACGTAATGACATTCACGTCTTGACTTTGAATGTTGTAAGAAGAATAAGAAGAAGGAAGAATATAATCGTGTACAAGTTTTTACAGGAGCGTTTCACTATCTCACAGCTTTCTTCCATCTCTTTTCCTTACTTCTCGTTCTCGCTAAAATAAGTAATAAGGGGAACGTGCAAATGTATCTAATACAGAATTTACACTGTTACTAACTAATAACAATTCATCTGTGATGCTAATGGCATGCCTATAAGACCTTTAGACATGAAAATATGCATACAGCCAAAATAGGTTGTATATAGTAGTCGCAGATGAGATCTCGATGGGCAACCCGATGATATTTCGTACCCCTTTGAGATTTCCCGAGATCTCGATCGGGTCCCGGTCTCTGTCCTAAATACATATGTGTATATCGTAACCAACCCAAAATTTGGTAACTAACAAGTAGTTTAGTTAATTATGAAACCTGTACCAACATACACAAAATATCTTATCGGGATCCCGGGAATAAACGGGTTACCCGAATGTTACTAAATGAGATTTTTCCCGGGACAAAAACGAGATTTCTCATCCCGTTGCGACTACTAGTTGTATACTTGTACTCTTTTATATATGAGCCGCTTTGGCTTCTCCTCTTCGCTTCTTCCGGTCTTGTGTGACGATACGATGGCTTATATCACAGAGTGACTCACATAATAATGACAGTGTCATCTAATAATGTTCACTTTTGTTAGGATTCCAGTGGTGATTAAAATGTCGAAAGGAAAAAAGGCTTATGCTAAAATAAGACATTATTTCTCAACGTGCGGACTATGACTACGCTTGGAGTATGAAGCAGTGAAGCTTGCCCCAGCCATTGTAACTTAATTTGAGAAGGCAGGTACTGAGATAGAGAATGTATACATTCATCTACTTTGTTCATATCTTCGTTCATTCATATCGCATCATCATTATTACACTACAGCTTTCACTTTCTCCCCCTTTGTAAACATGGTAGCGAAGCGGAGCCTAACCTCCTCTCTTTGTTTCTTGATGTTTGAGCAGTGAAAGCGGCCCACTGAAGGATACTCTCATTTTAGTTCTAGTCATCGTTGTATTTGAATCTTTGATGTTCCTTTTTGTCCTATTAGCAACTCTTAATTAAACAGAGATGATAACGATGATGATGATGAAGTCATTTGCTTTCACTCATCTAGTAGTAGTAGTACACACGCCTTCAATTCGTTAAACTTGACATGAGGAAAGATGAAGTCCATTTCGCAGTTACGACGCAAAAGTCTCATGTTTTAAACACGTCCAAATTATACCATGATACATTTGAACGAACCATGTGCAAGGACACGACACATGATATGAGCAAGCTTCTCTTCTAATTTTGATGACCTAAATGAACATAAAGGAGGTATTTTTTTATAGAAAACTTCAATGTTCTAACTGCCAATACGTTTGACGTTTTCTAATATATTCCCGTTCAAAAACATATTGAGCGACACATAACCAATTGAGAGACCTTTTGTATAGTAAATTACATGGTAAAAGTATCTGTAATTTGATAAAATCAAAAGTGCGATTATTAGTCACATTTTTGTATATGACATGGAAAGACTTCCGCATTTCCTTTCATAAAACAAGCTGGTCGCAACTTCTAATTTACGTAACAACTCTACAGCAAACACAGCATAAAACATCAAGTTTGTTTTTGAATCTCAGCTTTCTCCTCCAACATTTGAGTCCGATAAAGAACATATCCAACCAACAACAAAACTCATTATGATTACAGCAAAGACTGTGAAAGAGTGTTTTATGAAACCAAAAGAGAAAAAGGACAACTGATCTTTAAATTCTCATCATAATCATCATTAGCATAACATACAACTTTTATTAGAGACTTTGGATACTAAAAAAAAATTCTGAAAAGAGCGCATGTAAACAAAAAAAATCAGGACATGGCTACACATACAACACAACTACTGCAGAGTCAGAAAGTATAAACAAGAGTAAAATACCATGATCATATATCCATTAGGCCAGGCCATGCGACTGAAAAAAGGATGTGGCAGTGGTAACGTTGATGGAAAAACATACAAAAGGAGAGAAAACTGCTATGTATGTGTACAACCCAAAATGTAAAGCTTAATTAATAACAAGCATTACAATTTTGTCTCCAGTTTCCCTTTTCTACTCAGATTAGCATATAATTAACGACTCCCTATTCTGTTTACAACATAAGGAGGAAGTTACTACTAATACGAATATACACTTTATGTAACGTTACGCTAGGATGTTAATGTTGGGTACACATTAACTTATATATCAGGTTTGGTTTGGTGATGAGAATGAAAAGGCAAACGAGAAAGAAAGGGCAGGAGATGAGGAGATGAGAGTAAAAAAAAAGGAGAACAACCAAAGCTAAACACTGTTTAGTACATATTAAGATTATACCGTGGTATATTCTCGCATATTATAGTTTTTACTTCTGGAGATGCCTATCTGTACTCTTTTGAGACGATACATAGAGAGAAGAAGAAGAGAAGGAGGAGGATTGAATGAAAGCATGCATGCATGGAAATAAGGGATTCAAAAAAGGATCCGTTTACTTTATGAATTAAAATTTAGTTAGACAGGAGGAAAGATTGCATTTTAGTTTGAGCACAAGACTGCGCTACATGGTACCGCATCGTATAGCATCACCACACACCGGTCACATTTCCCCGTGCTGTTCTCTCTCAGGTTTTGCTTGAGATAGTTTCACCAACTTTTCACCTCCTCCCTGCATTGACCTCCATATATATTATGCGTATCCGAAGAATAATATGCACCACCGTATAACTGAGTGAGGAGAAAGCAGGTTATTATTACCGAGAGCTCATATTTTGTATGGCTTTAGCGAGGCAGAAAGGGGCTGATAATGGCCCCTTTATGGATTCACTTTTGTAATGGAAATATTTATTATTGCTTTATATCTCGTTAGATTTTAATGGAAAAAAGGAATTTGGAGGAACAAGTTAGCACCAGCGTTGGATTGGATGTTGCGTACCAAGCACAAAAGTCGGGTAACTTTCGGCTTCCATCCATATATATCCCTAAACACTTTCTTTCTGTAGTTTCTCCTGCTCGCTACTAGCCTTATAGTATTATAGAAGAGTATTATAGTGAGAGCTAATGTTGTTATTGGAAAGTAAAATTCATGCATATGTACGCTCATACATTCCAGTTATGCTTTTATTGTCATTCTCATTATGACTAGCCGTGCGGCAGTGACCTGCATAGGGATCTCTTTCTCTCACTTTCTCCTTATTATACATGCTCACGTTTCTCCGGAGGGATCAAGCCATGTCATGAGTTTTATTGAAATATTGGCAAGTTAGAACGAACAGGAAATACATAGAGGAATAAACTACAATATAGCTATTATGCAGTTATTAGGCATGTAAGGATATACGGACAATAGGAAAAGCACACAGCCTAATTTTTCCTTGTTTTTAATATGCAAAAAAATTGCAATACAAAGCATGTTAGATTTAATGATAATTTTTGGACGTGACTTTCTGTTTACATTTCATCTTTGCATAATAACGTTTAATTATTATTAGTATAATGTACATAATGTGTTTCAACTTTCAGTATGACAGAACCATTCTAAATGTAAAATTATAGGCCATATCCAGTACACAGAATACAACCTAAAGGATAAAGAAAATGCAAAGATTCTGCTGATAAATTCATAATTTTGGATGCCTCAACTCAATAAGCTTTGAGCCTGCAAGGGGAAGCTAAACTCAATCAATTACTTCACGTCATTTGTTTCCATTTGCACGAACTCCTTATTACTCCTTATTTCCTTAATTTCATGCTCTATGAATTCCCACTATACAAGAATATCTATAGCAGACCGGCTTTATGATATGCTTTCACCAGTCTCGTAAAGTCAACAGAGTAGAAGCGTGTATATGTATCTCATGAGCGGAAAATAAACAATTAACACCTTTTTAAAACACATTACTTCGCCCCATAAATCTCACCCAGAGTCTGGAAGAGGTTAAAGTACACATTCATATTCAAAAGACGGGCCCAAGATACTGTGCTGCTGTTTGTAATTTCTTTTCGCAAAACTATTTCCTCCTTAATTTGATTCTTAAAGCACTTGGTCATACACTCACACATTATTTTATAAAAACAAAGCAACTCTATGAAAGTCGGTTCCATTAAAACACACTTTTACCATTTTTTCATTCCACTCCTGCTCTAGCACTTAGCAAGAAAATGTCCTTTGTGACTCGTTTCTTAAGTTATCTTTAGTTTTTGCTTTGCTTTATACATAAAAACATTCATACATCAACAACCCTTTATTGGTTCACACACATTGTCGCTTCCATTCTCAGTAATTTTTAATGGTTCCGCTCACCATGAATAATTCCAGTTTCCATTATAACCTACGTACATTTTTATTTCGCCAGTTAGTGGAAGCAAAAGTTGTACTAGCAGACTTGCTGGTTTATATATTGAATGAGGAATGTATGAACATGCTTTGGTTGCTTTTTCCAGAACTGGTCTTGCTTATTTGGCTACACAACAGGATTAAATAAAATATCTAAGACGATGAAAAGGCCATACATTGGTATAGTGCTGTTTCAACTGATGATGATGATAATGGAGAAAACCTAAAAAATTAAGGAACCAACTCCATAAACTTTCTGCTGGTGAAAGTGAAAGCACATTAGCATTTATTTTTTTTTCTCCAGTGCAATACTGTGTGCACATACATGTGTATTCTCATCCAAACCATATTCTTTTATAGAATTTTTTCCCTGCTTTGTTTGTACCCTTTTAACTACCTACATGTAAAAGTTGTGTATAAATAGAGAGAAAGCGCACCACAAACATACATAAATTACGAGCTTTAGTGTGTAAACAAATTGCGCCTGTAATGACCCTATCAATCTGGGATGTAAAAGCTTCACATGCAGGTATACCTAACGTAATATAGAGGATCAAGTGAAAACCTTAATTTTTTTGGAGAAACTCTAGTACATAAGTATAAGTAAGAAGATTACATGAAAAAGTGGAATCTGCTCGACCAAAAGCTCCTTCCCCTAAAAAAATATAAGCAACATAACATAGTATAGTACTTATGTTAGTAGTTCATATGTATAGCGATAGATATATGAACTCAAAAATACTTGAGCTTATTTTTACTAAAAACAGTTACTTCCCTCAACCACTATCAACTATATACCCACCGAGAGGAAGGGGAATAAAAAATAAGAAAAATGACAAACACATTGGGATAATTCAGTATGAAGTCCTCAGTTTTGTTCGAAGGTGTTGGGTACAGTAGTGTAAGTAGTGGTTTGTGGTTAGAACTATGTAAGTACTATGGGTATAGGTACTTGGATCTGAGTTGAAAAAAAAATGTCGAGTACCTCGTGAAAATCCAATTAATATGCCACTAGGATGAACTTGTTAAAAACGGGGAACTGTTTGCCGGAAGCCTGCTTTTACCTCACGTGGAAAGTTGAGAAGAAAAAAGTGCGGACAGAGTTATATGATGATGACGATCATCATCACTGTCATGCTGCTGATGATGATGATGACAATAACAATTTTTATTCCGTCACAACACCACACCATACCATACCATAAATATGTTGTATGTTGTAAGACAAATTAGAATTCTGAAGGCATTCCACACAACGCAACATCCCGGGAAGATAGGTTACCATATGTGGAGAAATATAATAGTATGTAAAGTAAAAATGACATCAAAGTCATAATTCAAATTACCAAGTTGAGTTCTGAGGGACTTTTTCAGCACCTCGCCACATTACCTACACGCAAGTACATGCATGGTGAAAGTCTGCATAGGCACGTGATGATGTCACATGCAATTTAGAAAATTTTTCTTTTTGAGAATATTATTTCAACAAAATTTTAGCTACTGCCTTTATCATGAACTGTACAAATGTTTCAAAGTAATGATCATCGATGTGCTTGATGGATGAACCACTATAGCTTATAATTTAGTGATCTAACACGAAAAGAAAGCAGTAGAGCAGGACCATATTTATTATCAACCTTGACTTGAATTAGAAGGAGTATCATAATTTAAAGATAAAAAAATCGTCATTCGATATCAGATTCTTCTCATCGGTAAAGGAGTGCATGCTTTCCGTCTTATAAATTACAAGTTTTGTGCATACAAAACTAAACCTAATATTTGAACTAAAAAAAGTTTCTCAAGAGCTCTTAACTTTACTGCGCCATCAGTTTCGGCAATGTTCGTTTCAATTGCCGTTACCACCATTTAGAATGAGTGTTAGCAGCATCAGTCACACAACTGAAAAACTAATAGTGTATATATGCTCCCTACTATGCATACATTGAGGCAGAGATATAGTTAAAGTGAAGGGGAAAGGAAAAAGCAAGCAAGTTAAAGAAGAAAATGTCATTTTCATGAAGATTTATGAGATTCGTTCAGCAAATGTGTAATATGGGTGGTGGTGGATGAATTAGTTGCTTGTGCTACGCTCCTGCTACTTCAAGTTAACATCAAAGCTAACATCTTCACCAGAGCTTTTTTGCACGTGTATATAAAACTAGCAAATTGGAAAGATGGATCCGGGATGTTAATGCAAGTATTTTTTAGTAGAATGGAGTTTTAATAGAATGATTTTTGTAGACCACTTTGCCCCGCACTTTTTTACATGTTTGGTTTACACTTTTGCATGTTCTTCACACAAAAAAAATCCACATTCCATTAAAATATAGTCTACTGACATTCACCACCGTGAAAGTACAGATAGGTAGTCAGAGCCAGTCGTAGTTGGCACGTAGACATGCACCAATACTTTAACTTTTGAGCTTGTGTGTCGTCACCATAATATATTCATATTCATGTAGGAACTACCAAGTACCCTTTCAATGACTATGCAAGTATTTTCCAACAACATCCCACATCCTTCTTTCAGCACATTACTTTTCTTTCCTCAATTTTTTCTTTTTTCCATCGATAGAAGTTTTCACTAGTTTCTATACACTTCAATGTGTACTTGACTTTTTCAAAGATGAAAAAAGTCATTGTGATTGTGATTAAACAAGCTTGTGCCATAGTGTGGTTATATTATGCATCGGTTAACTTGGATTTGTAGTTGGATTGGAATTGAAAAAAAATAGTTTCCGTTTCTGATAACTTTTCTTCGGTATATACTTTGGATGTGTGTGTAGTATTTAAACATACACAGAGTGTGTCATATACTTTGATTCTTTTGTGTTATTGTTTGCTCTTGCTCTACGAAAGTTACGCACCAGCTGCCATCATCATGAAACTTGCTGAATTGCATACGGAACCACACACCAGATAAGATATGCAGAGGAATAAATCTAGGGGTTGTGCGCTTTCTTTTGAAATAGCTCTTTGTCATTGGAAAGGGGAAAACATGCATAATATATAATCCATCTCATCTCGTCCTTCATCCTTCTGCAAAGTTTTATGAAAGATATTTTAAGATGCAAAAATATTTTAAAGATGAAATTACCAAACCCGATGACGACGTATGTATCCGCTTTTACTAAAATGAATATGAATGAATCACTCCTCAATATCATAATAATTATTACTGGAACATGTGTCGCACTTGGTGCACTGCGTGCTTTCTATTAAAGTATCAAGAGAAATATGCTATCCATTGTTTAGTCTAAGCCCCTCTATTTTGAGAGTGAGCTATATAGCATAATATAATATCGCATCCCTCATTTATTCACGCAAGGGCACCTTGTATGTATTTATCTAGGAATTTGCTAGTGGTATATTCATTCTAAGTAAGAAATCTGGTTCATATTGTGTCATCATTATCAACTGTCTCAATGACATAAAATATGGCTAGAGAAAGCTTTGTGCCATCAGGATTTGCTCTCCAATAACTACCATTTATGACGGGAAAAAGCATTTATTAGCACACTCAAGTGAAGTCGCAAGCACAAAAAAAATCTTGCTATCTACTTACTCACTATCTTGTAAACTATGTTTCATTATTGCATAAGAATATGAATATACACTTCAAGTGAAAGCAAATGCGAAAGAGGAAATGGGACACAAAGTGGTGCATTTGCGAACAAGTGCACCTTTTCTGATTCCTTAGAAAAGGGATGTATGCATAGATACATATATGTATATAATACTCAGAATATTATTCCCTTTTCACGGGTCGCTTCTTCCTCCAAATGAATTGCTTGCTGACAGCTTGGGCAAAGCTGGATAAAAGAAAATAGTAAACGGCAGAAATTGCAAGAAAGGATGCGCCCCACTCTTCTTCGTCTTTCTTTTGGCATTTCATTTTCGCACTATGCGATGAGATCCTCAGAGACGCTCCTCTCTGATATATATGGTTTTTAGAGGTTCAGACAACATATAAGTGTAAGCACGCATGTATGGATGCAACCAAGCTGAGATTTTATTCAACTCACATAATCACTATAAAATATTGTGATTTAGATTTATGAGGAGCATTTTTATTCTTCCTCTTTTTTCCCTTTTAGTCTTCGCTTCACTTCCCTCTCCCCCTGGTTTTGGTGAGTGTTGTCGTTGGCACTACTATGAGACCACATTGCATATTGCTGTATTCATTGCTGGATGATGTTTTACTTTTCACATCCAGACGCCACCACCAACATATCCAACACTAACATGAAACCATGTCACTATGCTATGCTACCATGAGCCCGAAATGAAAGATGCATTCGACTCAGGATTTTAACAGATAATTTCCCATTATGGAAAAAGTTGGATGGGTGGTTGTGAGAGTCGGAATGGGGGAATTAAGGCCATTTTCCAAGAAAATTTAGATTAGCTTCCGTCTCCGTACTCTCCTTGATTTTTTGGCGAGCTCAGGGTCCTTTACTAACGCAAAGCTGCATGGGCATCCTTTCATTCTTTGCAATTTTCCAAAAAGGATAATTGACTTTTACATACGAGTTTTATCTTCAGTTTTTTTACAATCAATAACTATTAAAATGTTCAGTGTAAACCATCGTTTTGGTTTTTGGGTCATGTACCTAATTAAGAAAAAAGATTTTTTATCTATAAAAAACACAGTACTCAGGATTGAAGTACAAATCAAATGTAAAAGGTTTTGTATTGTTTTTGGTGTGGGGAACCCAACACCCGTTTTTGGTTGTTTTTTTCCAAAACTCTATTAGCATTCATTCCATTGTAATGGACGTGATAGAATCACAATCACACTATCGTGGATCGTAAAAGCTAAGCATGACATCGAAATCCGGCTTATCCTCATGTATTTTTCTACCCTACTCCCTCCATTCCATGGTGTGTATGGTTATCTTACTGAAACTGAATATTTCACGACATCCGTCTCTATCCCAAATAGCCAATAGTTTTTTTTGGGTAAGAGCCCGTAATCTAACTATTTCCTTTCCGAATATCCCATTACATTTCATAGGCTATAATACCATTTTTGGTTCTTGTTACAATGTCATGTATCTTTTCCGTTTGGTTGTACTTATACTATACTATTATACTATGGTTTAATAGCAATAGGAACACTAACACTAGCAGATTATTTGGAGTAATGTATAAATACTTAAAAACTGTTTTTCCCTTTATGCACCATCATCCACCATTGGCCAAAAGTGGGAAACCTTTAAGCTAAGCACACGTTACGTCTCTCCGAAATTGGTTAGTTTCTTTCTGTTTTTCCATCTTCGCAACAACAGACACGCTTTTCCTTTTCTCTCCTTCCTCAAATACTCAAACACTTCCCTTCATGGCGTCATGTTTCCGTGACAGAAGGGAAGAACATATACAACATCGATTCAAACACATATATACTGTGAGGATGTTGAACAATGTTTATATTTCTTGTTTTATTTAAAAGCAAATCTCAGTAAATGGTAATAACAACACCAAGACAGAATCATAGTGTAAGGGGAAAAAACTTGGTCAACCAGTTTATATTCCATTAATACATATTTGATGTATGTACATATACGAACCCATTGACGTAAGTAGTGAAAGAATCAACATCCTAAACTAGCACCAACCAAGAAAACCCTTTATCCGGTTTCGGTCCATACTATATATAGATATAGATATACACCACCGGCTCCTTTTCTACTTATTCTCCTTATCTCATGAAAACAACACGGGAAAATTCGTATTAGTAATAATAGTGCAAGTAGTCAATATCAAGAGCGTGTGTAACAAAAAAAAAGTAGGAAAGGGAGATGTGGATCTGATAGACCCTCTCTCAAATCTCCAATTCTACCGAAATGGCAAACAATTTACTTTACTTTTCCTGCAAACGTTTTTTTCGTAGTTTTCTTCCTTTCATTTTCTCACACACATGTCCAAACACTACCACATCATACCATCTGCACAAACATATAGATACATATATGTACATAGGTATATAAATACACACAACCATTTGCTCTACTCATGCCCATGATGATGATGATGATGATGATATGATGGTGGTGGTGGTAGTGGCGATGATGATAACGACGACGACGACGAAGGATGATGATGATTATTTGGCCTGCCCAAGAAGAAAGGAAAGGAACTTGTGTATAAAGTAAAGGAGGGAAACGTGTAAAAAAGAGCTGTGTAGTTGCACACTAGTAGCAGATTTTTTCTCATTTCTCTTTTTGCAAAAAAAAATACGAAGAAAAGAGAGGAATTGAGAGGAAATATCTTGAGCCAAACAATAGAGCCATAAAAGCGGTCAATCGAGACGGGAGAGAGAGAGAAAAAGAGTCCCAATTCCCCACATCAACTGCCTACGTCTTAGATTGCCTTCGATGAAAAAAAAAATAATAGAAGCAAACACTACCTACCTACTAGAAGTGTGTGCGTGGTAGTGTGCTTACATATATACTTAAGCCCATTACTCTAGTGATCGCATACACTATTTATTACTTTACTTACCCAAAAGTCCAAAAGAAAACCCTGCTGCAATAATAGGTTAACAACACAAGTGATGCTGAGAGATATAGGTACAAAAAAACATGTCGATGTGAAAGTGATGTCGATTGTGGATGCCGATACATATTGCAACCGTAAAGGATACTGTTACCTATTTCCTTACTATTAAAATCATGACCAGAACGAAATAGATCTCGATAATATTATAAGAGCAGGAGAAAAGTAAGGAGGAGGGATACATTGTGAGTAATCTTAGGCAATCTTTCTGGCAATAGCAAGTAACACTTTAGTTTAGTATTACGTCAATTTTCTTACTACTACTTCTACTACGCGCCATCCCATACCGTCTCAATTCGCATCGACGACTACAACCAGGCGATCTCTCTCTCTCGTCCGGTCACAGATACAAAGAATGCGACTTCTTTTTTTATTCAAGAAGATTGTTGTAGTTGTAGCAATGTACCGACTACCGACCGTGGGTGTTAGTCTTGATGTACGTGCACAAATCGAAAGCAAAGCAAGCCAAGCAAAACCACTGTTGACTCAGTTCTATCCCTGATACTCTCCTCTACTTATACATTATTGAGTAAAGACCACTTGGCTGAAAAACCGAAGAGGAAAACCCATCCCAGGATGAGGATAATGTATGTGGTTGGGTGTTTTTATATCCGATTTTCTCAAGGGAAAATACAGGGAATTCTAACTCCAAAATACCAGACCAAACAAGACACTAATGCTTAATAAGGCTCCCCGATCCAAGATGAAAAGAGAGAGAGAGAGAGGGGGAAGATTATACCATGTTTGTATTTGGTTTTTCTCTGTAGGAAGATTAGAAATAGCCTTTTTTTCTTCTTCTTTGTACCAAGAGAAATTACCTACTTAAAAATATATGTACCTATGATAATGACCACATACTCAAAGTGCTGCAGTAGTAGTGTACTTGTAGTTGTTGTAGTTATTTTTCTAGTTCTGCCATGCCAGTGACGTCTTTTCTTGTACAGCTTTACCTATTGTACTGCGACAAAAATTGTGTACAACATACATGAAGGGAGAAGAAAAGTGCCTTCACATTTTTTTTTCATGGGATCTCCTCTAGAATATAAGACAAGGCAAAAAAAAGGACATCACATCACACATCATTACGTATTACTTCGACAGGCAAGGAGCAGCACGACCGAGAATCATGAGCAGGCAGCTCGTCTTGTCTTCATTTTGGACGCGTATAAACCAAGCTAGAAGGAAAAAGACGTCTGCAAGAGAAAGCACAGTATACTTTCAAAACTGGTTAGGATAATATGCATGTACTTATACACAATAAGATATCATCGTATCGGATATCGACTTCTCAGGTTAAACTTAAAACTGGTAAAGGGATAAAGAAGATATCGCTAGCAGTTTGAAGGGATTGTGAATGGTGATCAAAAACCCTTTCTTTTTCTCAATTGAGTCATGCGGTATCTCCAGAATACATATTGTTTATAATGGACATCCCATGACAAAATGAGGTCATAAAAACCCTCTTGACTTGCTCTTGTTCCGTTCTACATTCTATCGTAAAAGTATTTAGTACTCAGTGAAAGTAGAATACCAATCCGTATCAAATATCTAGGCCAATTTCTCAATTCGTCGGAAACCGCAAATAGTTACGGTTGGGTTGAAAACAACAATAATCATTGTGTGTGTTTGTGTTTTACTTGGGTAAATTGCCCCCCACTTCCTCCTTCCCTTTTCCCTTACATCCCCAATACAAACACAAATACACACATTACATTAGATATTCATCCTCCTGCAGAATTTTTGCAAAGAGAAAAAAATAAAATACTAAAGCAAATAGATCTATCATTCAAAAGGATCAATTCCCAAGTTCAACTTTGGTTACGTGCGTGTCTTCCAGTTGGGATCCAGCATTTTCTTTTCTTGCATATAGCCTTGGATCTTCTTGGATGGGATTATTGACGTGATTAGAAAGTCAAGTTTAGTAGCTCGTTTACCAATAAAAAAAATATCTTTTCCTCGTCTACCCGTAAAAAGTATTAAATGAACCGGAGCCAAACCAAACCACAGGCTAAGGATACAGTTTTGGCAGGGTACAAAAGGGAAAATATTTTTGAAAAAAAAATTCTTTGTACAAGGCATGACCTTTCCTTTAATAAGATTTTCATTTTGCTGCCAAGAATGAGTAACTCTCTCTCTCTGGGTATTCCAAATCCAAACGAGGTCTTCACTCAACCGACTTTCTCTCAATGAGAATAACACTGTAAGTCATGCAGTCACTCACTCTAAAAAGATCACTCACACAAGGTTCACCAGCCAGGAAAGAGTTGTGCTTTTATCATCAGCAATAAATGCATAATATCTACTACTACAACCTAGGAGTAAGACAAGACATTATGGTTAAGTAGGGAAGAAAGATGGAGAGAGCGATAGAGATACTACCGATGATGATGATGAGAAGAATCTTATCACGATGTGGCTATAATATAACTATAGCTGATGGAATAATACTTAGGTGAATATTATATAAGGAATTCATAATATTTCTCTATTTTAAGGTTGGAGTTATTAAAGGGTCTCCAGTGATTTACTGATGTATCCTATTCTCATGCTTTATACCGGCCAAGGACTTTGCACAGCATCCAACTGAACTAGACTCTTTCTATAACGTACGTACATTACCCCCATGCAATATATTTTAGGAGAATGTAGTAAGTAAAGGAAGGAAACAATCCCCACGGGCATAGTGCCAACAAAACCTCCAAACCAAAGTTTCAACTCTGAACAAATCGTATGTTTTCACCACACCGCATGTCTGCCTACGTGCAAAAGAAAGGTATTCACAAAAATGTGGAGTGGAGTAGTTAAGGGATTCCCTCCTATTATTAAATCACTCATTCTACAGGATTAAATTGTGTAAATATTAAAACTTAACAAACCAATCAACTTCAGCTCTTTACGTCAAGAGTTCTTAACTACCAAGAAAGAATGATAAGGGCTTGGCTTTTAGGTATGATGATGGGGTATGAAAGTATCCAATAAGATGCGGAAAATAAAAAACATTCTTACCTGCATCAGTTACAAAAAGAAGGATGAATAGTATCCACATAAGGTGAGATGAAAAGCTTCCGAACAATCCACCAGGGACATCAGAAACGTTTGTATGGATCGACGAAGCCGAAGAAGCAGTAGTCGCTGCTGCTGATGGAGACCTCATTTTCAAGGATCCTTTGCAAATTGGGCAATTAACATGCACAAACTCCTGCTTCAGCTTCACCTACCATCCAAAGTACATTTGAAAAGGGAGAGGTTGTGCATGATGCTGATCCTTTTTAGCCTTTATGTATTCCACTCCCCTTCCTTTAATTCCTTCCTGGAATGGAATAAATTTTTTGGAGCCCTTTTTTTATGATTTCTGTAAAGGAACAAGAAACAAACATTACATCCATAAAAATACTAGTTCCCAAGAATTGCATAGAAATTCAAATGGCATTCAACTAAAATTACATTATCATCAAAGATGGTTTTCATACTCGTTCAAAATCCAAAATCATTCCTCTACCATTCTATCAAACCAAACCGTATCCACTTTTTCGGGAGCGGTTCAGTCACCCATTTCAGAGAGAAAAATGGAGAATCATTCAAGGGAAACGGGAGATTCAATGGCGAAAAACAAGATCAAAAGTTC
Source organism: Orchesella flavescens (assembly GCA_964034955.1). Lineage (NCBI taxonomy): Eukaryota > Metazoa > Arthropoda > Collembola > Entomobryomorpha > Orchesellidae > Orchesella > Orchesella flavescens. The sequence goes on along the minus strand of OZ035958.1, from coordinate 9,765,973 downwards.
ACGGTTGCACTTTGGGTGAATGGAGTCATTTGTCTGAAGGAAATCAAAGTAATAAATCCCTTTTTTCTAATAGTTCAATTACTCAACGTGAGAACGCGAGAAAAATTGGGATGAAAAAGGATTTTTTAGGAATGGAAGTCAAGGCGGAAACGACTTCCTAATTTCTTTCTAATAATAGAAAATGAAGGGAATAGGTACTCCAACAGAATCGTCTAGGTCATGACCTGATGATCAGTCTTTTCCTTCTCAATGCTTTTTGTTCGTCTCTCTCTCTCTCTCTTGCCGTTTTTGTTCTCTGGCTTTGTGTTGTAGGTTCTATGTAATACGTACCTAAGTTATTCTTCAATTTCATTCTTTCAACAACAAGAAAAAACTTATGATTTCAACTTTGAGACAGCCATTGTTATGTCTATTTCAATTGCACCGCTATTGTGCCTTCTTTTTCTTTCCCGTTTCCTCCAACTTGTTCAACTTGATCATTTATCAATCAAGTCAAACAGTAGACTTTATCCTATTTTCCGCTACACTTCTTGCACAATTCATTCGTGTAAAAAATCTGCCCGAGAAGGATTTATATTGGTGAATTTTGCAAATTTGTGTTCACTTTAAAAACGTTTCACCACCTGACATGTGACAACTTGAAGTCGGATTGGCAGTTCGCATGCATATTTTTCGCAAACATTTACGTCTTTAAAACACTTTCAATTCACAAACAAAACAAAATAACGTTGAATTGAAATTGAATGAACTGCTACCAACAACTAAGAAACTTGAGCATTCTTCTTATTCATTTCAATTCCATTGCTGCTGTTTACTTATTTACTCCAAAAGCTATTTTCGTGAAATTCTCTCTCTCTCTCTGTATAATATTTGCTTCTTTTTTCCTTTGTATCCAATCGCTTCTATTCTACTTCACTTCCCTTTTCCACTCCCCTATTGTACCGGTCACAGAGAATAATGTAGATTGGAAGGAGGCAGTGCATAAACTAAAAATTTACATAAGAAAACAGTGAAATGGATCGTGCTGGAGAAAGAGTTCTCTAGAATTTTTATGTGCATTCCTCCACTTTCTTGACGCCTCTTCTGTTGTATTATACACATGTTTTATACAGTTGATAGTATTATATGTGTGTAACAACATCAACTATCAACAGTAACAAAATAAACAGTTATTTTTGTGATCTTGCACGTATACGCATACATTCTATTTTCCCCCACAACAAAGCAAAATCCGTACCTTTGTATATATGGCAAGGATGACGATGACACAACAAAAGAAGTGAGTGCAAGCAGGTTTTATCAAAATATTATATGCTTGTTGGATGGAGTTTTTGCAGTTGCTTTCTCCATTGATACAAACGTAGTCGTAGTTGTAGATTTCTTTCTTTCAACCTCCACCATTAACCACTACCACTATGGTATGCGATTACATTGAAGCTCTGTTAACAGTTGTTTCTTTATCATGATGATATGACGATGCTAAGAAATTTTTACAAAAGAGCAAAAGACCAAAGTCAACCCAGCGTTGTTGGAGTTGCAATTGGGGAAATGAACAAAGAACAACATGTAAAACCTATTCATTCATTCTTTCTTTGCCAGTTTCACTACCTATATAATATACACAAGGCATCTGAATCTGATGTTAGGATTGTAGCGTGAGCATGTGTGTTTATTTGTAGTAATGTATTAAAGTTACTTGTAACAACTTTTACTTAGTTGCTTATGCATGCATGCGTAAAAGGAAAAGCGCCTTTTCCTTTTTCACTTGGGTGAAAGCAAATCCACGCAAGAAAAAAAAAGAGGGAGAAATGTGGAATCGTATGAAAAAGTGGAATCTATTTCCTTTCTTCTCCTTCTTGCTTGACTTAACTTTAACTTGAGGATGGTGAACGCAAAAATGTAACTTGCCCGCGCGTTACTACATTTATCGCTATAGTCATCATCATAAATGCTAGGGAGGACACAAAATAAACGGGGATGGAGAATTTTCGGTTCCCAGATTCATCAGAGGAGAAATTATTTTAAGAGGAATTTTGGGATTTCCTTTGAGAGATTTTTTTGAACGTTAATTGATTTTGATATACAATTCCTCAACAATATTTGACGGACATACGTATTATGTCACTATGCATAAAGCTTCTTGGCCAAGATGCGCAAATTCTTATGAAAATTTTAACCCCCGTCTCGTGTATACGATCCGCTATATCAGGATTGGATACAATACAAAGTTTTATGTATGTGCATTTACCATATATATTAGAAAAAGTATGTTCCTCTACATTTTAACGCATTTTTTTGTACTTTCACTTGAGTCTCCACGAAGGAAATGACTTGATCTCTCACGGGAGTAGTGTACAGCTTTCCCCCAGTATAAAAAATATACATTTTCCTCTTCTTCTTTTCAAAGAAAAATGTAAAACAGCTACCTTATGTTATCCATACATTCTATTTTTATTGTGTTGCTGCTGCTACTGCTGCTGTGCCCCGTTATATATTTGCTAGTTGCTGTTGCTTGCCAGCTGCCAAAAAATATTTTGCTGCTGTTCGCCTCCTGCATTCAGCCTTCTCATGATGATGATGATGTTGTTGATTTTTATTTTGAATGGTAAAAAACGAAGTTGAAAAAGAAGTGCCGACAATAACATGATATTACACATTTGAGCATAACGCAAGTCGACAGCAGGGGGAAAAGTATGAGAACTTGGAGAGATAAGTGCTTTTGAAAAAAGATGAAGGGAAAAGGTTACAGGTCTTCCTGAGCTTTTCTCTTTTCCCAGAAAGTCCCTACAGGAATGAAAAAAGCGAGTGACGAACGTCGTCATTCTCTCCTTCTATACCTACATCCATTTTGATATCAGCTCCAACTCACTCACTAACATAAAGAATTGTCTGACGTTGTATAGGATATGCATGCATTACAGCTTATGGGTGTGTGTATGATTATGATTATTACTGTTATTGTTATTATTCCACTCTGCTTTTTATTCACTTTAGAAAGAATCATCGCTGATCTGATAATACTACGAGGAGCGAGAGTTTCGACTCCCTAGTTCCAGCTTTCACTTCCCATCCTAGACGAGGATAACGATGTGATACAACAGAAAAAATACTGCCTTTCATTTATAACGGGTGTGCAATATTCATAACTTATATTTTTTCAAATTATTACACACATCCAAAGTGGCGACACACGCCACATCATGTAATGTAATGTAATATGAAACGAAATGTTGAGGATACGAATAGGATGATATTATGCGTGAGCATGCAGTTCTAGTAGCACATTGCTTTCTTTCAGTATTCCTTTTTATTGGATCCTTCAAAATGCGTAATAAAATTCTGTGGACCTATCATCAAAAAAAAGATAGTCATATAATATATAGTGGCACATTCCTACGTTGTGGTAATGTTCTTAGATATTATGAGTCTTCTTTCTTGACAACATTTGTACGCACTCTATCATCATCATCGTCACTGTCGACAGTTGGAAATGTGAAGTTGCGTACGACTGACGATGATGCTTTTCAGGCGCCCATTTATGGTTTTCATTACATACTTAAACATATCTGCACAGAATGAATGAATGTGGCTAATATTATCGCGTGGTATTATTACATTATATGCATTCTTTTTCTCGCTGCAGGCATCTTTGGTGCATCTCTAGAAAGTTCTGAAAGAAAGTACTTTGTATGCAACTTTGGCTCGTGATTGCACTCTTGTAGTGTAGCAGTCAGTAGTCAAGTCAGCCTTGCGGAATGTTCCGTTTACGAGTTGTCTTCTTTTGCCAAGTATTTTATATATGAAATAAAATATGATTGTTTCCTACAACAAGCTCTTTAGCGTTTCCTTTTGTTATATATCATATTTTTTGTGCGTCTGAAATTCTGAAAGAGTGAGCAGGCAAGTCAGTCACAGTAGACAGTTTCGTCTGCACTTTGCACAAAAGAAAAAGTCAAAGGAACACTGAGAGAGTAATCATCATCCCATCATCACCGCATGGGGGCGGAAAAAAGTTGTGAGGGTAGAGTCTGAGTCAGAGTGACAAGTTTTTTTTGTCCACAAGCGAAAAATGGAGAGAAGCAAGTGATCATCTACACGCAGTTTGTAGTAAAGGTATCTAGCATCAAAATAGATATGGTTATGTTAGAGTCTTCAAGAAAAATAGGATTTGTGCGTTTCTCGCTATCCATTTTGGCATTGCTGTCATCACTGTCATCATCAACACCACTTTCAGCGATGGAACGCTAGCAACAGATAGTGAAAACTTAGCGTTTAAAAAGTTACTCTGCCTCTCCTGCTTTTTGAGTACACACATGGCATTAATAATAGAGCTATCATCAAAACTGACACGTCAGGCTAACCAAATCATAGCCGTCATTAGGTACCTCATAAGTTGTATGAAGAAAATGTGCCACGTTGAAAATATTAGATGCACCTTTATACATTATAACTTCCATTGTATCTGGACTAAATTTGAACATGATTTTCCACCACCGTGATTTTTTGTTTAAAAAATATAGGGACAGACAGCATACCCTATTTATTTGGTTAGTCGGTATTCCTTTATCTAAAAAACGCACTTGAATGTGTAGGCGAAGGTTAGCCCTTCTCCTCGGAAATATGAAAAGAAAACAAAGAATGCACGTGAATAATACATATTATCAAGCATAATATTATTGCTTGTCTAGGAAAGTTGTATAACCCACTTCTGTTGTATTTGGTAAGTAAACCATTTAATAATGAATGAAATATAACTGTTGGGAAACAGTTGTAAAACGGAAGCTGGGAAAAGTCTCAAAACTTCCAGCCTCCTACTTCTATCACTTTTCATTTTCACAAAGGAAAGAGGGTTTCCCTTCCATTTATTTTTCTTTTTTTGGGGGAATAAGATGATGGCATCCTTTTGTATATACATAGTACTCGTATACGTTTACATGCTAAATCTACATCTTTTTCAGGAGCATGTCACCAACAAAATATTTTTTTCCTTGGAGAAATGGTATTATTTGTGTGGGTGTGAGACTGCGAGTAAAAAATGCATACCGCACACTTGTTACTTTTCCCTAAAAATCCTTCTTACAAAGTCCTTCCTTTCAACAAAGGTTGCCTAAACAAGCGTGTGCGTTCCTTCTCGCTAGTGATAATGCACTGCTTCTTATTGCAAAGGGAAAATAAACTTCTTTTTTTATATTTTTTTCTCACAAAAATGTATACTATCTCTTGAGTACAGCAGCTATAAGAAAATGAAGTGCAGCTAGTCAGTCAGTCAGTACTTATGATATGGCTTACACCTTTCAGCTCAGCTCAGCCAAGCTCTTCTTCTAAAGGAAACTTTCGCTCCAATCCTTCTTTTCTTTCCTTAATGATAAGAAAAAGAAGAGAGGAAGAAAGAAAGAAAGAAAAAATCGTAAAAACGGATTAAGTCTCATCCACACAAAAAGAGTTTTTGCTCGCTGTTATTACAAACTACACACACACACACACACCATTTTATTTTTTCTCACTCTCAGACCAGACCAGTCCATCCATGCATTTTTATACACGCAAATACATTCATTTATATAAAGTATATTTTTTTTATATATATGTATGTACTTAATACAACATTCTTAAATTATGAGGAGAAGAGCAAAGGAATTTCAGCTTCCCTATCATTTCTCCAAATTATTATATCGCAGTTCACAAAGTCGACAGACTTATGAAGTTCCACAATGACAAAGATAGATACATACGTTCCTAATAATACCGTAATACAGTGCTTTTGTGCCGACGTGAAAATTATTTGAAATATGTATGCATACCATATACTCCATGTATGATGTGTATCTAACTTATTTATCTACTTTATTTGGGCTAGTCTACTTCACTTCCTTTCCTAGTGGACTTTCACTCATACTCCGCATTACGAGAAAGGAATTTCTTTCTTCAGATGTTTTTATCATGAAATCCACGCCCGCATTCATACTTATTTCATTCTTTCTTCTTACATTACATGTATAAAATATAAATACATATTTATCCCAAGCTGGAAGTTATTGCATCTTGCATCGGCATCATGTTCGATCGCCTTCTTTCTTCTTCACACAACACGAATACTATATAATATAATATAAAAAATAAGCAATCCCAAAAGTTTCAAACCAGAGGCATCCAGAACATATTTTTTCTTCAGCAGAATGAGAAGAAGAACAAAAGCATCTCAAGAACTAAAACACGTAAGAAAACGGATACTATTAATGTAATAATATATTACATTGGGGAATTCAAAGCATTTTGTACTTAATTTTTTCCCGACATTTCTTCTACTCCGGCTCTCATTCCTTGTCCTACATTTTTATCCCTATGCCATAAGGATAAAAATGGAAGGATTCAAAGGGTGTGACCAAAAAATGTCATCATTTCCCCAGTCCCTACCATTTCCGCTTGAAGCTAAGTATATATTAAACATGTACATATATTATATCCACATCCACGTTTAAAACATTTTTTTATATGGTGACTACTCAAGGGCATTATGGAAAGAATGAAAGTGGCTAAAAATCTGAAATACATATCTATCACGCATTATGTTGTTCTCTGATATATTGTACAATATGTAAAAATGGGGTAATGCTCCGAGACATGCCAAAAGGGTTCCCTTTGTGTGTAGTTATATGTATGTGGTAATTTAATATGATTTCAGTCAAGTGTAAAGCAATCTAGCATTATTTTTACAAGCTTTTATGTTTTTTGTACTTCATGTGAAAATGTGAGGGCATGCATGACTGCATTCATGTAGCTTTTCCTCTTTTTTTAAGAGGGAAAGAAAGAAGGGAAAAAGAAAGCACTTTTTTCTTCGTTTCGTGTGTCGTTCCCGTATTATTATTATGCTACATGTTGTATGTAACATATTATCTACATACATGATCTTATTGTGCTCATTCCCAACAAAAAAAAGCAGTAGCAAGTTTTTATACTTTTCTCCTCCATTTTCATTCCTTTCTTTTATTGTAATATTTTGTAGTGCAGACATTAGTAACTCCTCAACATCGGCATAATACGGTAGAGAGAAAGGGAGAGTGCAAAAGAAATACACAAAAGAATGATGAAGCCCTATGTACATAGTACATAGGCTCCGGCACACATTGGTACATTGTGTAAGATGGCCTTGCATTGAAAAATGAATGAAGAATGTGTAGAAAACGTATAGATTCTCCTTCTTTTTTTTAAAAAAAAAAGCATGGTGAAGAGAAAGCTGCTCCAGTATTTCTCCTTTCATGCCTTTTCTCCTTACATTTTTGCAATCTGGCTTAATGGATTTTCAGTCGGAATTCTGAAACTTGGGTGGATGACATGCCTAATACGTAGTGTGAGAGAAATGTATAATATGCATGATATTATATTACTTTTTATGAAAAAAAGAAGTTGATATTATGTAAAGTAGGATTTTTTCAGAGAGCAATGTATGCGCTTTTTGTCTTTCCGGCATTGTTTTTATGTTCCAAAAGGAATTTTGATTGATGTTTTATTATTTATTACAAAATGAAAACTTAATATATACAAAGGGCACATGTAACATCGCAAAAAAATGAGCAAAGGCAAAAAAAATCATTTTCATAAATCCTCGATTACATCCTACATGGCAGTAATTACAGAAACGATGCAAAAATAATAATATTTTGCCTTATGAAACAACTTTTGACTTCAGAGCACAATAATAAGGGATATTATAATTTGAAATTCGTTCGAGATTTTTATACTTATAAGGTGGAACAATATCTTTCAATATTGCACATGTAGAAACCTAGTACCTAATGTTGCGTGCTCAACTACTTTGTAAAAATTATGTTAAGATAAACTCTCGTAATTGTTTCTTTTTGGAGGAAAAAGCACTAAAGTAAAGTACTATTTTCTGGAGTGCTTCTCAAGTAAAAAATGCTAAGGTCAAAAATTCATTTTATGAAGTACATTCCACCAACTTTTTTATTCTTTTTAATTAAGTACGGCTCTTAAATTAAAAACATTGACATTAACCTTAATTGAACAAATCTACCGTAAATGGTACATATAGACACATACAAGGCACCGTTTAATATACTATATGCTATAGTTAGAACATGCAGTGACTGAATCTTCCCCTTCTTTCTTTCTCCTTCAGTAAGTTCAGCCGCAACGGAACACACAACTCATATGGCTATACTATAGCAGTCGGACTAGGACACCTAAACAATTCAGGAACGAGAATCTTGTGTGCCATAATGTTGATTTGATAACATTAAACAGAGATAGAAGTTACAATGGTCTACTTTACCAGAAATGAGAAGAGACTAAAGAACCTCAACTTCCTTCTTACTTTTTCGCACAAAGTAGTTTCCACAAGTCCAATACCCATCCACATGACTCTTCCATTCTTTTTTCTTGTATATTCAAGAGTAATATGACGGTAAAATGATAGAATGATAGAAATGGGCTGAGGCATAAGCATCAAATAGGGAACATTGCATTGCATTGCATATCGTATCACAGGAGCAATACTTAATTCTTTCGATAAAGGAAAAATACATCAGAGTACGCAACGCACATGTTGAAGAAGCTACTCTGTGGAGGAGAGGAGGCATAGCGCACAGCAGTCACAATCGCAATGGTACTTAAGCAGCAAGTGGCCATAAAATTCTATATCTTACTTTCTCCTCTTCCACAAGAGACGTAACTAGAAACCCATTTTGTACTAAACTGTTCTGTTACCTAAAGTACACTAACTGCCATCATATTATTTCCGTGACATATACGAAAAACTACAGGCACATATATGTAGTGAGGTAACTAGCTATAACGTTTTTTTATCTTATTTTCCTACGGTTGACGACGCGTTCAAGCATGAAGAAAATAAGGCTATAAGAAAAGACGGATAGGATGAAAAGAGGAAGAGAGCAGGGAAGAAGAAAAATATTCACGCATATAACTAAAAACGGAAAAATAAAGAGGCTATTTCACTTGACTGTTGCTTTGCTACTGGAAAGCAAGGCTCCCGTGTCCCGTGTCGGTTAAAAGATTCCCTCTTTTTTTATTGTAAAATGTGTAGTAGAACAAATGTTCATGTAGTACACGGAAGGAGAGAAGAGCTCATACATAAAGTCAGTCAGTCCCGTTGTGATGTGAATGTGTATGGATGTAATATGAGTACACGCATAAAAATACAACTTTTCTTCTCAACTTTTGACTTGCACTCCTCTTTCTCTTCATGTCCTGGGCACTCCTAAAGTCAGATTCCGTACGACTTATGTGTATAACATGACTTTTTTTCAAGCTTTCTCCCACAATAGTCAAGGAAAATAATAGCAATTGAGAAAATACTAAGCCAGGAACACAAACGAACGGACAACCTGTTCTTCCATCTCTTCAAAAAAGCAATAGGTAGATACAAACATGAACAAGCTTGTCGAGCAAGACAACAACTTGACTTGAGCCTCAAAAAAAGGGCCAAGCCAACATATTATTATATAGCTAGACATGGACATCATCGGCAGAGAATAATCGAAAAACTGGTTGGAAAGAAGAAAACAGTTCTAAGAAGACATACTGAATGAAGAAAACAGCCAAGCATCATATCTATACTATGATGATGATGATGATGACCAAGATAGTTCTCTTGTGTACACACATATCCACTTCTGCAAATAATGTATGCCACTGCTTGCATTCCCCCTCAGCTTTCGCCAGCTTGTCTATCTCCCCTATCAAATGATATCAACTATTTGGGTTGGTTGTTGGTTAAGTATGTTTTGAAAGTTAAAAAAAAAGTTTTTTCCATCCTCTTCAACCTCATCCATGAAAATAATGTGAGCATTTTCCCTTGGTCCAATTTTTAATGTTATCTATCCTCTGTCTTTCTTTTCTTCTCTTTTCTCCCCATTTTAGAATGTTGAATCACGCTGGCAGTTTTTGTCTGCATTATATTACCACTTGGGGTCATCCCATTTCCCTTTACTCTGTTATGCCATTACTACAAAACTGCTATCATATCATTATTATTATTATTACTATTATTATTATAACATCCCCTTTAAAAAATACATGGCTCGGGTGGAGAGTTGAAAGTGACTCACACAGTTGAGCCACATAAAGAAAGAAAGCAAAAGATCACTGCAGTTAAATGGAGGAAGCAACAGCAAGAGAAAAGTGTATGTATACGTATAAAAGTACGTTGGGATGAAATGAACACATAACAGCTGAACAAAGTGGACATTATGCACAAGATGGCTACAATATCTTTTTTGCAAAACCGTCTGACGAAATCAAATGCCTTTTAGTGTGTGAAAGAAACTGTTTGGGTTATACATTTTAAGCCTAGGTATGTATATGAGGTTCCACTGCAATCATTATGTGAAATGAGACTTGTTCACTTTTTTTACTTGTTCACCAAAAAAGAAAATGTTCGTCCACTACTACCAACTACCATATCATATCACATCACAGTGCATTGTTAAGCTTTCCTTTTTCTCACTATTGAATGTTGTAGCACCAGGCACCAAACAGCATAGGATAGCGGCATACGGCAAAGAAGAGAGAGTAAAAGGCACTTTCTCCACTCCTCACAATCACAATGAGAGTTATAATAATATCATAGAAATGAGATGACTGTGTGGAGAGGAGCAAGAGCAATAGGATGGTACTTAAAGCCTTTGAATGGCAGTTGGATGTCATAATGATAGCAGTTTCATGTAACCCAAACAACTCTCATAACGCTCATGATACTTTTCTTCCTTGTGTATCTTGTATGGCTGATGACTAAGATGATGATGATGATGATGATGATGGTCTTCTGAATTGGATGTGGATGTCTTGAGTCCAAAAAGATGGGATATGATATTACGACGATATGTGATATGATTTTACAAACATTACCCATTCTTTTCACTACAGTAAAAACTGCTGATATACTAACTAACTATCTTTACTTGCAATATATATATAGAACTTTGTAATTGTGTAAGAAAAATGCTAGGAAAAAAGAAATTGAAGATTTTAGAGCAGAGAGATAAATACAGAGAGAGAGAGAGCTAAATTTCTAGCGTATTTGATATTGAATGAAAAGAAACAGAGCAAGTCAAAGCTCTTTAAGGCCGAAGGAGCTTTCTCAGGAATTGAACTTGGATTCTGTAGACATAGAGGAATACTCGGATGCTAAATGCATCTTTCGTGTTATCTGCCAAAGATTATGAGTAACATCCTTATACACATAAATATTTTTATTTCCAAAAGTTCATTCCACTTAACATTGGGAAAAACTGAAAGAGACTCAGCTTCTATTGTCTTTTCTTCAATTTTTTTCTTCTTGAAGAATTGATAAAAATGTCGAGTCCTTGGGAGAAAAAACAGTCTCTATTATATCATCGCGTAACGCTTTTGTAACTGTATGTAGGTACTAAAAATAAAATAAAAAACTTTCATATTTTTCAGCTTGAAGCTCTTTGTTTTAACCCATGTGAGTCTTCTTCTCTAGACCATGGTACAGGGTTGAGGTTGAGTGGTGGCTCGTGTGCACTTAATAATTTGCTAGGTAATATACGCGCAATATTCTACATAGTTCATGCTTGAATCATGTCGGATTGCTTAAGGTGGCTGATATACATGATTGTTTACTTTTTAAACACAAAAAGGTACAGGAACGAATCAGTAAATTAATTGAGACTCGCTCCACTTTTATAGTCCTGGAGGAGAGCTCTTTGCTTAAAAACCACTTTATTTCTGATTACGAAACCTCTTGAAAACAAAATAAAACGTTGAGCTAACAGAGAATCGGTTGTGACATGTCTACACTCTTGCATAGCTTCAGTTAGTTGCTCAAAGATGAACTATATAGTATCACAAATATTGGACGAGCTTCACATATTTTTTGACATTGTTGCATGCAAACATAATAATAATAAAGAATTTGGCAATCAACGAAAAACAAATATTGCACAGTAAACAAACATGCCTAATGGATGTGGCTGCAACGAACAAAATTAATTGCTCTTGTATGAACCAAGATATTATTATCATGCCAGCAGAAAAAAAAAGCTTTCCATTTTTTGCCTTTAGTCATACAAATAAGCAAGATGGAATGTTTTCTCTCGAAAACATGAAGGAACACAATATAAAACATGATTTCTTATTTTTTGTGTGTCCTTCTCCGACATCCAACATCATTATCGTCACGCTACACCCCTCCTTCCTCCCCACATGTGTGGATGATGTTGTCTAGCTAGCTGTTTCATTTCCATTTCATCTTGAATTGCACAATTTTCTGTCTCCTACATATGTACGTCCTACCCTTTGAGCAAATGTTCAATATGTGTAGGGATGTGCGAGAAAATAATTCCTCAAGAATAAATTACATTTTGCACATCTTAACTGTTCATCTTTATTTAGAAAGTGTCTTTTTTCCCCTTTTAGCATGAGTGCTTCGTGGTAGTACAGTATCAGCCAAACAACATAACATCTCTGTACTGTACACAAACGGGGTAAGAGAAATGAGTGGTTTTGGTTTCATTTCATTTACTCAGCAGCAGTCCCATACAATCTTCTCATTTTTTATTTATTTTCCACACATGAACTTTCCCTTCTTTACATTCTTTCTCAACAAGAATTACATCTCATGACTATAAAGAGATTGTCGCAAGAATGCCGACCCTATACATTATATGATTGCTGATCTGATGGGATAGGATGTTGGTGGGTGGTGGCTTTCATTATATTACATTACGATATGGGTTTCAGTGGGTTTGTTTTGAGCAAGATATCTCTTTTGCGTCTTACTCTATTTTTTTCCTGTGGCGATAACACTTTAATTTGTGTCAAACCCATATTTATTACTCGCTGTTTGGTAGTTCTTTGCTGTTCCACAGACAGGCTCTTTCTCCTTGTAATATCTTCAATTTAGTTTTTGAATCAAATGTACAATGTACTACTATTGCGTGAATGGAGTAAAAAAAATTCGTACTCATGAAACGTCCCCGTTTGTATCTAATCTAAAAACGAAAATTCGTATCTATTTTTTTGTCAGGACATACACAGGAAGCATCGTTGAGTACTCTAAAACTCCATACGATATCATTCAGGAAGTTTTCTAGAGAAAGTATTCAGATCATGCCAAGAAAGAAAAAAAATGTTCAACTTTTTGTTGTGTGCTTTGAAAACCAAGCCTCCCTCCTCAATATTATGGGTTTGTAGTGGGATACAACTTTTTTCTCCTTTCCCTATTGACTTTCAGAAGAATACAGAGCGTTTTGGAAGAGAAAACCAGATATAAAGGGATTTATTTATATAAAATCCAGAATAGGGGTAAAAATAATAATAAAAAATTAGGTACATCACACATTGTAAACAAACAGTTCGGGTTTTTTCGAGTAAAGATCGACTTGCTTCCCTGTTTGACCGCAACTTGAGATGATTTTCTTTGAAAGAGCAGAAAGATTTTTACAAGATTCATTCCATCATCACAAAACCCTCCACAATATAACACCAAACCGCTATCTTCATAAAATGACACATATATGTAGCTTGTGCAACATAATGGAATGAGGGCAGAAAGATTAGTAGGTATGAGGAAATTACTCTTTTCACTTGGCCTACTCGAATTTACTTTTTTTCCCTCACACTTCTTTATTGCTGGTGCCGTTGTGCCTTTTTCTACATGTCTGAACATGTCGCGTTGAATTTCAAGATTTACTCATTTTTCTCCTAGCTTGACGCCTCATCATCAGCATCAGCTCCAACCAAAATACTGTGTATTATATTCACTTTTTGCGACATTTCCTTTACAATGTTGCCACAAAGTATATGTATTGACTCATAATATTTTCCGTACGTAACTAAGTACATAGTTTTCACTGAAGGGAACTTGTCAAGTGTCAAGAAACTTGCATATTCATGCCCAATCCTCTTTCCACGAAAAATCTGGATTAGGCAGACACTCACTCTCTTATTTCCAACTCCGCTTACTTTTACTTTCCCAGCCTCAAAGAAGACGTAGAAGGAGGAGGAAAAACATCATCAAGAGATCCACTTTCTTTTTTCCTCCCTCAGATTAATTTTAATTGGACTTTGTCTCCATTCTCACAGTTCAAAACCAAAGGGAAAGGGAAACTTGTAAGATGGATGAATAACACACTTTTGTAGATCACCAGACTAGTAGTATATATTTACACTGTACTGCTGTGCACACACATCATTATTCTTCCTGTTCGGCCTATATTTAATATTCATTCTCAAAAAAAAGAAAAATCTTTGTTACAGTTACTGTAACACACTGCACAGCTGCACCATCATGATGAGTGTGAAAGAAAAGAAAGGAAGAAAAATTACATCTTTCTTACCAACTTTTGCGAAAGATGCTCTGCTCAAAATAGAACCCGCGAGGATGGAGAAAGATTTAGGAGTTTCTGAAACCAGGCCAAAAGCTTAAAATTTATAGGTAGCTTATTATTTCCTTTTTTAAGCAAACTTCTTTTGTATCGTTTCCTATCTGCATTTATTCACTCATCCTTAAAGTATATATATGTTACATTTTCTTCAAAAGACTTTTCGTCAAGTCACACACATTTCGACTGTATTTTCTTTGAGGTACCTGCTTTTCAGTTTATATAATCACCAGAAACCAGAAGTATATATTTCGTTGGGGATGAAAAATCAAGACAAAGTTTGTATTTTCTTTGGATTAAAGTCAAAAGGACGAGAAGAAGATCATGTGATGGGGAACTGGGAGACGACATCAAAAGGAAAAACAATTGAACAAAGTCGAAGAAAGTATATACAACTCTTCTTCAACTCCATCCGGACCATTGGATTACTTTATTGAATGTATATTTTACTCTTTGATTCCTGCGCATCAATTTGCAATCAACACCAACATTGTAAATAAATTTACATGTTAAAAAAGAAAAAGTTTTTTGATGTGACAGAAGAGCCCCTTTAATTTATTTTCAACGACACCAAACTTTTTTTTATCTCTTCTGTCAAAGAGGAAAAAGAAAGTGTTGGAAGAAGCAAGTATCTTCCAAAAGGATTTGAAAGAAAACGACAAGTTCGCGAAAGGTACAAGCAGATATTTAGTGTAAAATTGACATAAGTAATGACAACGTCATCAATTCTTTCAGGACGAAAAAAAATAAGAGAGAAGAAGAGATGAGAAGTAGTTTTCAGTACACTGAAGTTTTCATGACAGATTCCAACCAACCTTCACTAAATAAATAGCGAAATCTCCTTTTTGGCTTTATTTTCCCTTCTTTCTTACGACTTTCTTTTGAAAGAATGACTGCTGCGTGTGTTATGTTGGCATTGGCAAAATCCAAAAAAAAAGAGAGAAGAATTCTTTAGTTTTTTTGTCTGTTACTAAATTTTATTTCCCTGTCTTTTCCCAAGGGTCCTACACGCCACCACTTGGAAGTATTAAGTCCGTCACTCAGCATTACACGTATAGTAGCAGTAGTATTTTTAGTAAAACTGAGTGACTACCGTAGGCGTAAGGAAGGAAACCAAAGAGAACGAAGGAAAAACGACAGACAGGCTACATTACGTCAATGTATGAACTAAAGTGATGCCCCAGATGTAGAGCACAAAAAAAGGCAGTAAAGTTGAATTAAGTCAAAGTCGAGACAAAAAGGAGGGTAAACTAGAGACTTTCAGGGGGGAGAAAGCCTAAAGGAGAAACGGCTTTCTTAAAAAATAATACCAAAAGGAAGGAAGGAAAGGCCGGTGGAAAAAAGAAGAATAAAGGTTGAACAACACATAACGTCAGTCAACATTGTTAATATACATACAAACAGAGTGAAAAAAATAGGCGAAAGTGAGTCAAAAGAAATCACCATTTTTTCACTTATGCAGCAGTCCAGTCCCTACAACCCCATTTTTTCTATATAGACTCATACATATTGTCATCATCACCATATATTTCACTTTCATCAATTTCTTCCACATGTTTTCGTGTCGGGTTGGCTCTAAAAGAGAAACGTTTATTTGAAATGTCATTTCTGTTGATGCATACTATGTTTTTATATACAATTTCTCTCTCTGCATGTGTCTCATGATCTCTCATACTACTGCCGTGATAGTCGTGTCACAGGGGTAACAAAAAAGGTATTTTTCCTGTCTCACTCACTTTCTTAGCCTATTATATCATGAGCTCTTCATAGAACAAAAATTTTGTCTCTATTTTTGGCCATGGAACAGACGCAGCATGAAGTTTATTACTGTACACAATTGTCTGTAACGTACGTAGAATGGAGGTTCACAAATAAAGCTTATTTAATTTTCACCAGTTGCCGTGTACGTACGTAGGACGTACATATATGTAGTAACTTAGTCAGCTAGAAAGAGAAAGTTCTGTTTTTGGATGCAGATAGAGAGAGAGAAAAAGTGTGCCCAGGGAGAAAAGTCAATGACAGAGATAAAGTAAATGTAATATTCTTCTGGCTTGTATATATCTACGTAGTATTTTGGTGTTGTATATATTGCGTAGTCTACTCACTCATATGCATTTGCGGGAGGGAGGAAAGAAACATGAGAAAAAAGGCTAAACGGCTGGGAGGTATTTTCAACAAATAAAATAAGTGACAACCTCAGCAGCCGCTTTGTTACTTCTTATTGTTTCTTCTCCTTTGACTTTTCTCTCTTAAAAGGCATCCGTTTTATCTTAGAAGTTGGATGAAATTCTCCGAACGGACAACATCAAGGAAGCCAACATGAATTGGTGGCAGAGGCATGATGATGGCTATTTGGAATTTTGTATTGTGTATATGCCAAGAAATGCCAAAGCATCGTTGGACGGAAAAGACCTTATGCTCGAGAAAGAAAAGTCGACTGACTGTCAGAGAAAATAAAAAAAGCCGACGGTCATCTCATGTTTTTCAAGCTCTCTCTCTCTCTTTCTCTCTACAAACCTTGCACTAGGCAGGCACTTTTTTCCAAGAAATCATTTCCCTGTAATAAATTCCTTTGCAACATAAAAGGAAATGTAATTGTGTGAACTAGTACAAACTTAAATGAGAAAAATTGCAGTCAAGTCAACACTACATACTCTTTTGGGTTAACTACGTACCTATATGAAAAAACTGTTGGCAATTTCGTGAAACTCTTTTTTATTCTTTCGAGAATAAAATAAACCTCAGCAATACAGTAACTTTATAACATTGCATTTATTTGGCATAGTAGTTAGCCTACATTTTCTTTGCAAAAGTGAGGCTGGTTGTGGTGTGGCAAGATTCTTTTTTTGAGTTGTCTTGTCACTCAAAAAAAGTCACAAGAGACGTCATCGCTTTGTTTTCCCACATGGAGCAGCTTATGGAGGAGCTTTTGGGGGAAACAAAACTATTTCATTCATTACAAGTTTACAATTCCGTCAGGCTTTTAAAATCCCGTTTTAGTGAAAGCAATAAAATAATTCTTGGAACATAGTAATAAGCTCATTACTGTCGGACCAAGAGCTTAGACAGATGAGCAAGAGCTAAATCACACAACAGGGACTTTCCCTCATATATACATGATGTAACCACTTTTTAATAAAGGAGCGTTTTTTTCTTTAAAAAAAAGTTGCAGTCATTGGGGATAATAAATCCCTTGTTTAGTGCCCCAATTTGCTCCGCTACCCAAAGACCTTATATGTAGCAAATCAGGTTTTTTCAACTTTCACAAGTCAAGTCTCCACCAGCCCAATTTTTTTTGTTTGCTTACATAACACTTCACATAATCTTGTTGAGAAGAAAGTTCGACTGAAGAGTGATGTGATGCGATGAACACAGTTTAGAAAATTTCCTCACTTTGCTGGAACATGCTTAGTTTATAAAAGAGCAACAAAAATGGGAATAGATAAAGCCAAGCGGCATAGCAGCAACAACGCTACCCTGCTACCTAATTTTTTTTGCAAGAATGTTTGAGCTCTATAATTCAGTTGAGTTTTGGGTATATGGTTAAAGAAAAATAAGTTTAGTATTATTTTTTTCTTTCTCTCTTTTGGTTTATGTTATTGCATACCAAGTGTGGATTTTTGTTTGGTCCAAAAAACCCAAAACAAAACAGAGAAGAGCAAGAAGTGTAGATATATTTTGGTTGGGTTCAGTTGAACTGAATTTGTGTTTGATGTGATGTACAGATCTGAAACTAAAAGTTAAGAGGCGAGCAGGGAAATACAATAGAAAATGCAATAAATTTCTTCACAAAAAAGCAGCCAACAAAACGGAAGAGCTCCCGACTGGATACTTTTTTTCTGCTCTTTGCCTCAAATTGTTGTGCTTTGCAACGAGTGAAAAACGAGAGGAGAGGCAGCAGCAGCAACAAAAAGTAGAAACTGATAAACCCAGGAAATATATTTCTAAGCTGGGCTACCCTAATACCATATCCCTTGCATTCATCCCTATACATACCAACAGTCGGATTGAACATGCAACATTTAAACATGTAGGCACATATATTATCCTGTTGGTTTTCCTACAAATAAGTCTCAGTGGACCAACCGAACTAAAACCAAACTAAAGTCATGCTGTCAGTCAAAATACGCGTGAGTTTATGCTACATATACATATGTACATTCTTATGTCTTGTTACTCAAAAAAAAACTGCTGGATACTGATTTTTGCATGTACAGAAACTAATATATTAGGTAGTTGGGTACATTCAACATTTTGCTGCAAATTTCAAACCCTTTTATATCCTATATCTTTCCCTTCAGCTGGGAAGCCGAATTAGCAACTTTACAATATGGAAACTGGTTGCGTCACAAGGAAGGATTTCATTTCATAGACACAGCAAAAAACCAACACAGGGCTTATCACTGTGTTTTTGTCTTTTCACTCTCACTTTGTATAATGTAATATAATATATAATATACGTGATATGCTGACTGAGTAAATACTACGTGACAAAACGTGATAGGAAAATATCAACATGAAAAAAAATACTATGCATACATACGCTCATTATTTGTTCACAAATATATTTCAGATGAAACAACCCCACCACCACCACACCAGAAAACGTGAAACAACCAAAACTATTATTATTATTATGGCTGCTGAGAGTTTTTGTGTTTCATGTTTGGTATTTGCTTAGTGTCTCTATCTCTTCCTCCCTGTTTGAATTCTCATCTGATGAGATTATTCCCCTTAAGGAAACAAATGTATTATGCATTTCATTTGCTGCGTTTGCGAAAATAACCACTTCCTTTTCCTTTACTCATCTGTGTTAAAATCCGTTTTGACTGACTTCCTGAGTAAATCTTTGTCTCATCCCTGTTTTTTTCTGTTTTTTTACAACAACGACAAAACTATTGCCATATTCATTTAACCAGTTTTTTTTCGAATGGGATGCTGATGCTGAGGGGCCTATTTCTCTCACAAAATTTAGTTTTTTTCTCTCTCTTCTTCTATAGCTTATTTTCACATCATCATATTATTCTTTTTCTGCTCTTCCTATTTATATTGTATCTCTGTTTTTCTGCTAAAGTATGCAAAAATACTTTTTGTTTCAAATCTAAACATGCCTTTTCCTTGTTATTCTCTTTTAGAGACAAAAAAAAGTTTGAGTTTGATCGTATCCATACCGTTTTACTTTCTCTTTACCGACCGACCGACCGACTGACTTTTGTGAGTGAAAGTAGTACTTAGTAGTCAGTTTGTTTTAAGTATTCTTCCTTGTTTTATTTACATAAAATAAAAACCCAGTGGCAACTCCTGAATAGTAATATGCAAGCAATATATAAGTTCCTATATTTGTGATTGTGATACAACCCACCCCTGGTTGGTAGTTGGTACACAAGAAATTTTTCCTCTGTCTCCCTCCCGAACTAAGCTTTTATGTAGATATAAAAACGGCAACATTGATGCGAATGTGATACCACAAAGATATCAAGTGGGGGGTATAAGTATATACGGATCTCTTTAACCATATAAAAAACAACATGGCATGGCACGGCTACTTATCATTGTTTCCGTTCTCTTTCACTTGATGTTTGCTTTTAGTCGCTTGCCTATATTGCCTTTTTCCCTGCTGCTCTTGTTTCTCTTCCTTTCGCTCTCTCATCGGTTTTTAGCTCCACGAGGACGAGGACCAGCGCTACTGTACTGTTACAGTTTTGCTGCTTTGGCTTCAAATGTCTTTGTCGACTTTGCTTTAACGTAACTACAAAACTAATACCCGCCCGTCACAGATTCCCGTTCAAGATGATATTTTGTTTTTTCCTCCTTTCTCCTGGCTTCAATCCAAAGCCCTTTTCTTTAAAAATAGAAAGAAGAGACTCAAAATCTAAACTCATCTCCGTTGCTCTTCCATAGTATCATGTACGTGTATGCATGCATGCACACTTGGGTGGAGAAGTGATGATGTTGTTCCCGTCCAATGTTCAACAAGGAAAAACAAGAGCCTCCAAAACCCAACTTGGCCATATATTTAGAAGGTGGCAAGCATACAATACATATATAAAATGTATAAATGTATTTCGTTGCGTTCTCAAGTATTGCTTTGACTTTGACAATTTGAGAAGCATATATGTATCGCATCGCACCCGAGTATGTAAGTGGTTGGTTGTTGTATGATCGCATCACACTAAAAAAAGTTGGAGTTAAAAATCTCAACTTCCAGACAAAGACATATATTAGAACTCAGCTCTCTCAAGGAAATGCGAAGTGAAGCTTTCTATGCAAAAAAAAAAACAATGCATGTCATCAACCATTTACGCATAGCATCCGTTCGTGTGTGTCTCCAAGAAGGAGCAGGAACATCAACAGTTTTTACTCTCCAAAAACGTTCGTAAAGACTAAAAAAGGAACATTGCACAAATACTACCACAGTATGTACCATATACCACTATGATTTAACAGCTGTTGTGTTTGCTGGGCAGGATGATGATGGTGATGATGATGATGATAGAAATAGAAAAACGGAAAGTGAAAGTATGTTGCATGCAGCCCTGCAGCTTTTTGTTTATAGGCATTGCATTATCTGTATCTCCACTCTTTGGGCTCGACCAAAGTACCTACAACTACAATGCTGCAACCTTTGGTAGAACACAAACTGGAGGAAAAGAAGAGAGAGATGGAATTGAATCAACTGAGAGTGTAATACCCTTTGGCATACGTACACATGGCAAAACGGCAAAAACTCCTACTTATTTTTCTACTTTTCCTTTCGCATCATCAAAACTTTTTTTTCTTGGAGAAAAAGATGCTCCTTTGTAAAGGAGACTATTCAATGAAAGTGCATGAATGAAATAAGATATTCCAATAGCCCAAAAGGGACTAGCTTGTCTTGTTTTCGGGATACAGTACAGTTGTACCTACTTATGCTGTTTCCCCTTTTTTCTTCTTCTTCGTCTTCTTTCCAATGAAACTGTTGAAAGGAAATCTCACAATGTCCACGGGAAACAGATATATTTGTGTTAGGTTGCTGTTGCTCTCCTCAATCTAGACGGTGTACACATTTTGTACTTGTATACCCTTTGCTTTTTCTACATTTCCCTTTTTCTCAAAACCTGGAAAACTGCTGGGAGGGATGTCGTCGCTGTATTGTTTGGTGAATGTTATATATATGTAGTTTACTATGCTAGTATTATATTCGTCTTCCTTCCTTTCTCTAAAAGTGCAGTGCACTCTGGCACTCTCCTGTTTGCTAAAAGCACGTACCGCCATATAAAACTGACTTCCGAGTAACAGTTGTCGGTCGCTAGCCTCCTTTTCTTTTAGAATTTCACAAGGCGAATTGGAAAATACAATAATAATATGTATGTATGTATGTATGTAGTTGAGAATAGTAGAGAACGAAAAAGTATGCCGAGATGCCGACTGCCGACGTCTATGTATATTGTATTGGATTCCACTTTTGCATTTGATTTTTCCCCCATATGTTTTATTTCTCTTTTCATTTCAAGATACATATCCGGAACAGCACTCCCATTTCCAATAATTCAAAGGAGAATATAAAAAAAATCTCGTCAATCTTATTCCATCCCGTTACTGGTCCACTGTCCACATTCTTTTCGGTTGAAAGCTCTAAAATTCAATCTATTATTCGTCCCAGTTCAAAAGAGGAAGCTCAATGAACGGTGTAGTTTTTATTGCTATAAGTAAAAGCCTTGATGATGATAAGCCAGCAGCTATAGTCTCCCTTTTGGCAATCGATGTTGAGAGATGCTTTTTCAATTGGATTGAGACTTTTATTTTATAGAGTATAGACTGCAAGCTGTATTTCATTTTTAACAACGTATGTGCCAACATCCAACAATAATAGCATTAGTTGAAGAGTAAGAGCTTTTCTTTGCAAATCGGTGGAGCATTGCATTGTATTGCACTATACAACCTGCAATATCTACTTGAACTCACGATCCGAGTAGGGAAATTGGGAATGGTGGAGTCGGAGTGCAAAATTGATTGTTTTTTTTCAAGGAGTAAACAGGAAGTGGGCTGGATTAGCTGAAATGGGGATGTGGAGTGGAGGATCCTATGTTGTCGATATATATTTATTATTGGTTTCAAAAGCTGCAGCAACGGAATGAGTGGTTAGCTAGCTCGGATTCAAAATTAGGATTTGCTGTGATTCGATTTGAACAACTTTTTGCAATGTGGTTTGGACCTCTCCATCCGTTTTTCCTTTTGAAACACAATGACTCAACAACTATGTACGCTACGGGATGTGGGCAGACTGACCACAATCCAGAAGCGAACTAGCAATAAGTTTGCAAATTCAGCGGGATATTTGCAACAGCAAAATACAAAGCCCCATGTTCATTTCAAATCCTGAAAGTAGTGCACCACTGTAAACTATTGTGGACGAAGAGAAGAATTAAGTTTATGAAATGCACTCTACGGTTATTGTCCATGTGAGTCCAGCTGGTGCATTCTTTGGTCCAAAATCCCATATATTATATTAAAACTGGAACAAAAGGCATAATCATAATGGATCCTACAAACAAACCACTATATATACCAACTCCAACTCCCAGTAATAATGCATTGTAAATAATGTAATGTATTTGAACAGGGATTGCAGAAGTAACGCCTTCTTTCCATAATTTAATCTTCCCATACAACATTAATATGTGACACAACTGCTTGAAAAATGCATTATGAAGGACAATAATAGCATTACATAAAATGGAGTAAGCAGCAATGGCATTCATAAAAAACTGGGCCACTAAAGTAGGTGGTTTGGTTTAGTTGACGGTCGTGGTTTGTATTTGTATTTGTGTACAATACTCTGTTTTACTTTGTAGAATACCTATTTTTTTATTACTTTCTACTTCACTGTTTTGCACCATTATATTATCAGCAATTTCAAAGCGGAGCTATTTTGTGTTCCGCTAAATTCATTCTGACTTTTCAAAAGAGAAGTAATTCACCAGCACAGAATTGGAATCTGACTTGTATGATATTATTACTGCCAATTTTAAGCTTTTTTTCTGCAACTAACGCAATTTTCTGTTGCAGTTTTGTTGCAGATAAACAGCATAATGCATGTGTTCATAGATGTATGTGAAAGTGGCAATTCTTGCAGCTCATTACATTACATTTCACAAAATCCGCTTACCCTATATAGCTACTGAAGAATGAATGTGCAGTGAATTTCAAGCTGTTACATTAAACTATGCTTATTTTGTGGTTTGTTGCAAACAACAACACATTTGAGCACTGAGATTCTTTGTGAATTAAAATGAAGGAGATTGAGCCATTAATGCTGCATATTTCCCAAGTGTAAGTACTATATCCATTGAACCAGGTGTTATGTGAATGCTCCTCAAAATTCTGATCTACCGCCCATCCTAAGAAATCATGACTTGACGTAACACACAATGATCATAGACCCGACACTTCATTTACCGTAATACTCATATCAACTAAAAATGGTAATAGAAATAGAAGGAAAGGGTTTTTCAATTGCAAAAGAGATAAATAAATTGATAGCAGTTATTTTATATGCATGTTTTTTCAATTTGACTTTTCCAATAACTGTTCAAATACATATATGCATTATTTTATGCAACTTTTCCTTGTATTGTCTTTTTCAAATCTATTCCACGATATATATGTACATATTTCATTCCTGTAGGTAACTTTCTCTCGAGCCAATCTCTTTGTAGAAAACTATGGGATAAAATACCGACTGAGAATATAAAAACGACAAAATCGTTTTAAACCCAAAAAGTATGAAAAACGGGAAAAGTAATTTTCAAAGAGAAAACTGTCCTTCAGTTTCAACCTCGCTACAAAAGTAGAACTTTTAAAGGTAACTCATTTAATGTCAGTCATGTCATAATAAAAATCATCTGGGCAGAAAGTTGCAAAAATGATCGTGAGCTCCACAAGTCACATTTTCCTCAAGAGTATATTTTTTACCTTCACATAAGTATATATATGTACCTAGCACTACCGCACACAACTGCCAATTTTGGGGGAGAAAATGTAAGAGCCCATTTTGGTAAGCTTTCAGTATTTAGCTTGCGTACTTTATGTGTGTCATGTCATATAAGTGTGTGTGCGTACCATGTTGCCGTAACGGTGTTTAATTGAACTAACATCCATTTTGCAGCGACTCACATTTTTTTTCACCACCAGCCAGACCTCTCGCGATGCGATGGCTTAGGTAGATAGAGGAAAGATAGGCAATCTACTTAGATTTACTCTCCGTCTGGATTTGCTGGTTGAGGTAACCTCCTTTCAATATGTGTGTGCTCAAGATTACTTTTAGTAGGCAGTAAGGAAACATATGAGACCAACATTAAGTAAGACTTTTCTCCCTCACCACTCTCTCCAACAGTTTCGACAAGGTGCCTGGAGAGCTCGAGCAAGAGAAAAGAAGACGGAGTAATGTCACGTCACATCCTTTTCTTGTCGGCTCCAGGTGTCCTTGTGAGGAAGGAGGAGGGTATAGCGAAGGACAAGGCTGGAGTAGAATGCAGAAGCTCATTGAGTCATTGCATATAATGCTACTCGTTGTACTTTTCAACAAAAAATAAGTCACCACTATTTTATCTAGCACATCCTGTACTTTATGTATGCATGTATGTATGAAGCAGTGACACTGTCACTCGTCATTATCGTCATATCTTCATTCTTAAGTGATCGAAGAAATACTATAGTAGTAAAACAACAGTAAAATCTCCAATTTGATTTGCCAAACTTGAATTGAATTGAAAAAGAAATGAAGTTTATTGTCGATCAAGTATTTATAACTCACTTTACCTTTCCCCTTTCCTCTTTAACTTAAACAGCAGTTTAAGTTTCTCTTTCTGTTGCTATTTTTGTGATTCCTTTTTTTTTTGCTTAATGTTGACGAATTTCGTTAAGCCTGATTAATTTTCAAGAGGATTTTATTTCCTCTTTTGCTCCCCTTCTTTGTTTGTGGCCCTTTCTCAAGGTAATGAGAACAAGCCAAAAGCTAACAGTTTTACTCACACGTTTGAGTCTAGTGTGGTGTAATGAGCTTAAGCTTTCCTTCTTTATCTAATTATAATAAAGCTGAGTGGAGTAACTTCAAAACCAGCCAGTTTCATCTTACTCAAGTGCCGTAGTGCACAAACCAGTTTACCTGCTTGTGCAACCATCCTTTGTGTTATGCTAGGAATTCGCTTGCAATCATACACACACACAATGAACGCCCACCTTCACCAAACCCATGTTCAGATTAGTAGATGCTCAGAGATCTACCGCACCACGTGGCCTTGAGAATGCATTTTATTAAAGAATGTTACGTGCTCAGTTTTCAGCTCTGAGGACAAATTGCTGAATTTTTACTTATATCTTGTACAGTAAAACCACTACGTTATTTCCTAAACACAAAGTAGTATTTATTCAGCCTTGAGTCTAGACTATATAGCATATATTATATTAGGTTAAAGTGTAAGTGAAATGGATAAAGATCGTACCTTCCCCAAACTTTCACACAATGCTTTGCATTCAGGTTGGCCAATTAGCCTCTATTTTATCCCTGACTGGGAGTTGCAATAAAAATGAAAAGACCTTCCAGCTTTTCTGCTTGTTCTTGAGAATATATATACATATACATATCCTTATACCACACACTCGTTACCACACCTTTCCCAACTAGACGGGGTGACCCAAATTGTTACTTTAATATGCAAAAGGACCATTTCTAAACAAGAAAACTTGCCTTTGTGGTCAAAGGAAGACAATAAGATAAATAAAAGTAGCAAAGAACTTTCAAATTAAACTTGTTGACTCCAGTTAGTCTTTGAGGCAATATGAGACAGTCCCTGCAAATATTATGTAGACCTATTTATGCAACCAACCGTGAAAATGGTAAAAAAGTGCAAACAATTCAAAAGCGAACCTCTGCTGCTTTCACTGCAAATGCTATAAAGTAAATATGTGAGAGTAAGAAAACGATTAAGAAGTCATTAATTGTGCAACTCCATCCCAAATTGTTAGCTCAATGGTAAGGGACTTGAGTAATTAGAATGTTTTTGTGTTTATTTAATTACATCATTCCCCACCTTTATCTTGATGCTAATGGAGAATTAAGGTAACCAAATATGAGAGAGCTGAGGATTTTATACAATAATTAATTAATTTTTATGATGTTGATAAAGAGTGATTGCGCAACTGAACTTTCTCTCTTTTTCTTTCTCTTACATCTTAATTCCATTTATAGCGTGTCCTATAAAACCAGAAAATGAAATAGAGAAGATGAAGGAGCAAGAGTAGTAGTAGCTAGTGCTTCCTTCAATTTATTGTGCCCATGCAATTTCATCTTGTTCTTTCTCTGCTTAAGGCTTTAATCGTGCTCTTTTCTACTCCTACTTTCCCTTTTTCTTTCTTTCTTAGTTGTTTCCTTATTGTAGCATGAGCACACAGTACTTACTGTTAATATACCAAAGCATGTATAACTTTATAAGTAAAGTAATGAGAAAGTAGTTTCTTAATTGCTACACTTTTCTCTGAAAATATACAAGACCATTCTTCCACTCTGACAGAGAGCCACACGAAATATACAGGAGGGAGAAGAAGGAGTAGTAGTAGTTGCAGTACACCATATAATAATAAAAAGCAAGCAAGTCTCCAATTAATTTCTTTTTTCGCTCTCTTCGTCTTCTTCCTGCTGCTCTTTTTCTTTCTTTCTACTTTTCCCCAGCTCTTACTTTTATTTCTGCCTACGTGTACATCTTCTCCAAAAAAAGACTATATTTCCTTCTTTATTATTCCCAACATTTTTATGCAGTGTTCACTGCTGGTCTGGTCTGGTCCTGGTCTGGGAATGAGAAAGGAGGAAGAAGAAGAAAAGTGGAAGGATATGCGTGAAATGGCAAAAAGCAAATGAATTTAGATGAATGAATATAAAAATCCATTTTATATATTCTTTTATATTTACAATATAGCCTATTCATTCATTCAGTGCCTAAAACAATACAACTTTTTAGTCCACTGATCTTTCCATTTACAACCTCGACTCGACTCCTTTTCAGATTCTGATGATGGTATGGTTCGCTTTTTGGTAGTGGTGGTGGTGCCTCTAAAGTAGCCAGCTTTTTGGTATTCCCCATCTTACTTTATATTTCTGCAGTGGACAGGCGGACACTAAAGGAAAAAAGGAATAACATAAAAGGAGGAAAAGAGATGAAGAAGAAAGTGAAAGTAATTATTTTACAAATTTTCTTCTTGTTTCGCTCTCTCCTCTTTTATACATTATTATCTCACGCAAGTACTACAAATATTACTTTAAATTCCTTTCTGTCTCATTTCTCCTCCTCTTTTCTCTTTAGCAGTACGTAGAAATGAACGAATAAAAGTAAAATTTATCCAATTTCTCTTTTTGTACTACTACTGGACTGGTCTTTTGTTTGAGAAATAAGAATGTACATTTTTATACATTGTATATCTATCTATTACCATACATAGTTAAATTCTTCTTTTCACCAACTCCGTAAACTATACACGCAATATTACAGAGAGAGAGGACAACGACTATTACGAATTCGTATATTGCAAGCAGTTGTGTTGTAACAATCGTCTTACTTTTAACCGAATGGATTTCTACCACGTTTTCTTTAACATTTTCTTCTCTTCAGTGCTCAGTGATTCAACAAAAAGCACCACCACACCACTCTTGAAACAAGTTGGAAAGTTTTTATACTCATTTGATCAAATTCTCCTTGTCGTGTCGTGGCGTACATGGCACGCACCCGAAATTCGAAGAAGTAGCAAAGCAACTCCAAAAATCTTTCTCTGAGACACAACATAAAATAAAATCATGTTGGGAGAAGAAGAAGAAGAGAGAGTGAAAACCTGCAACATGAAATGAATGTAATCCTCTCATAGTTGCAAAATTCTATGTAATATTATTCTTGAATGTGTAGATGCAAAAAGCATTTTGAGTAAATGGTTCAAGTTACTCCATGTAGTGAGATAGATAAAAGTTATAGATGAACAAAGTACGAACAAAATGGTTAGAGCGATCATACAAGTATTTTGTGCAATAAAGCTTTAGCCGTGAAGAATCAAGTTTCGTGCCTAGTTTTTTGGCATTGTTAATATTTTCATCTAATAATGTTGAATTGAAATCGGAAAGTTAGATGGTCAACGACTAAACCCATTACATACCGACGCTCTCATCTAGTGGAAAATTAAAATTGCACATAAAAGGTGCAAGTGCTGCATAGAAATGTTTCAATTCAAATAAAATTTGAGATGAAATTTCCAAGGATAGAAAACTCGCTTGGTTTGGTTGAATACTGCAAATATGCAGCGTTTGATGTGGTATGGTGGTGCAATTTTAGAAAATGAAATGGTTCAAAATTTTGGTCATTGTAGAAAAAAGTCTATACTTACCCGAGAAGAAAAGTAAAGAAGCTTCTGCTTTCACAATCGACTGAACAAGGTACAAGAACTTTGGTAGATTATGTATGGGTAATGGGGATACAAAACACACATTCACGGAACGTATTTCGTCCGAAAACGACTTTCTATGAATGCATTTTGTACTTCTTTTACTTTTACTTGAGTTGGTAATAACAATTCAGCATCAGTACTACCACCAGTATATTTTTTTCTAAACACGAACAGCTTCTTCTTCCCTTCTTCCTCCACTACTACTGCAATGCAATACAATCCTCTCAAAAACTTCCGCAATAGTAATACACTTTGACACGACGGAACAGAAATGAGTTTCGTTAGAAGGGAAACGGTGAATGAAGCTTCTTTTACCCCACAAGAAGGTAGTCGTAGTGGTAGTAGTTTTTGGATGTAGGCACGGCAATATAGCTCAGTTCCATTTTTCACTATAGTTTTTAATTCCTTTTCTTTAACTTTCACTTCACATCCACACGACCTCCCACTGTTCTCATCTCTTCTCCTTTAGCAGAGAATTTTTTTCTTCGCTCCTTTTACTTTTAAAAGATTGGCTATTCCTTCTGACTTGGAGCCAATGACTAAAACAAAGTAAGAATAAGTTTTCCTTGTGTTTTTCCGACTCAAAGGATTAGCATTGAACCTCCACCAAAACCTTTTACCTTTTCCTTCTTATTTTCTTACGATTAGTTTCATTTTATTTGGTATTCACCTTCACAAAGTATATGCTCTATAAAAGGCTTTTATTTAGAAATGAAATGAGGAATATTTCTCTTATATTCTTTGCATGGACCAAGTCATTAGAAAGGTTATTTTTGTCCAGCACCACCACCAGCACGAAATAATCATTTAAAGTTGTATTGTACAATGGATAATAACATCAGCATCAGCCTCCTCATTTCCTTTTTGGATTTTACAAGCATGAGAAAGGAAGCAAAATGAGTAAAGGAATAACTGTGTTGATCCTCTCCTTTCCCAATGTTTCCTCCACCTTTTTCAATGAGACTTTGGTTGGAGTCAGTTAAAATGAAAACTAAAATAATCCTCTTTTCCCTAATCCACCTTTGTATTTTTGCTTCAGCACGAATCACAACGGGAGATGTGCGATGATGCTGCTACACAAAAGTTGGATTCTCTTTTTTTTCTTAGAATTAAGAAAGATAGAAGAATGACAGCGACAAAGAACCCACCACCGCTTGTAAAGAAAAAGGAGTGGATGAGTCACGAAGAATATTATGCAGATCTAGAGAGATAGACACAGCCAGATAAAAACTCTCACAGGTTAAAAAGGGGGAAAGTGCGATAGCCTTTTCCTTTCGGCAAAAAAATTAAGTCTTTTGCAGTAGTGCTATATAAATATATCGTATCTTCTAGATGGTATGTAATGTAGATGGGGTATTAAAACAAGACACTAATTGAGATGATGGCTTACTTGCTCCACCACTGTAACTTCTTTATCCTCTTCTTCTTCTTCCTTCAACTCGTTAAGAGTGGGAGGAAAATAGGTTTTATTACAGCCAGGACTTCTAAAAATCTCTTGAGGCAATCATGATATTCCCTTTGACACCTTGGATAAAACTAACCATAAAAAAATCTTCAAATGAGGTGACATTCTGAGGTTGTGTGGTCCTTTTGCATTCAGTGAATTCGAATCGTCAAATGTACATGTTTTTATGAAATTTATTGTTCACCTCGATTTTACACTGACTGAATTAGAAATAATGACAGTGATAACGAAGCACCATTTTGTTCCAGTCGTGGTTGGTTGTGTTGCTATTATTGTTTCTGTTATAGCACTGCTGCACCACACAATTCTAGAAGATATTATTTTGCATTGTATTTTATGCTTATTCCCCCATCTGGTAATTGTAAGACTGGAAAAAATCCCAAGGGCATCACTTAGCAGACAGAAGGGCTTGTTTTGTGGAATGAAGTTTAAATTTGTTCCTCTTTTTTTACAACTTGCGTAAGAATAAACACAGAAACGTATGGGCTCTCCACACAGTGGTTGTGACAATGCTCATATTATGCCGGTTCAAGTCATTCATTCATGTTTTCACTCTCGTGCATAGATCCCATTTCCCATATATGGGATGTTATTATTACCAGAATGTGGCTTTCGGGAAAAGTACATGTGTCCGTTAATTTGGTGGGATTGTCAGTGAAATTCCCTTGGAGGGAATTAACACACAAAAAAAAACTGCAAAATGTAGATTGCTTGCTTTTGGTGCGGTAGAGTGTGTAGTGGGGTATGTATATTACTCACTCACTCACTCCAAACCAAAACCATGTGTGTATGTAGTGTAGGTGGCAGTGACACACTTTATATTTTATCTGTCTCACTTGTCAGGCTCCCCCAAAAAAGAGATAGTGGGAAAGGCTGATGTGCATTGCATTATCATCATTTGACACGAAACGATATATAGTGGCTGCTGGGTAAGATTTTAAAGAGAGGACTGCAAGAAGGAGAATATAAATGAAATCAGGAAAGTGTGCCTTTTTATCCCTTCTTTCCACCAACGACGACTTATCATGAGTGAGTGAAAAACGTGGAGCAGGAGCGTCCAGGGACTGTGTCCTTCTGCTCGTGATGGTGATCTGTCTTTCTCTTCTCTTCTTTCTCCACACAGCCGATGGGATGGATGGTCTTTTGGTTGGGTTTGGTTTTAACAAAAATTGCACTGCTTGCAACGCGCTTCAATGAATAACATTAGATAGATCGACTGGTTTTCGTAGTTGTCCTAAGGCTTCCAAGCAAAATCGACCTTTTTTTTTAGCTTCCTTATGTCACTTTTCTTTTTCCCCACTGCCAAAGTCACAATTACTACGTATTTCTTTGTGCTACGTAATAGTATATTACACAGTCACCTCCTCACCCCAAACCCAGCACGACAAGACACACAATCGCAGTAGTAGTGTGACAAGGACAGATTCCCACACTGAAATGATGAAATTTTGGAAGAAAAAAGTGTACAAAAGTAGGAGAATTGTCAAGGACAAAAGTTTTTCCTCATTTTTCCACTTTGCTCACATGTTTTCTTGTGTATAAACAGATTTAGGAGGCCCAGCCTGGCCTGGTGGTATATGGTCTACCTTTCCCCCAAATAACGTTATGTGGAGGAAGTGATTTGCTTACATATGCTTTCTGTAAGTTTTTTTTTCTATTTTCTTGATCGTAGCAGCCAGACAAAAAAAATTGTTCACCCTTGTCTTCTTCTCACCATATGTGTTCTGTTTAAAAGTTTTTGGAAGAACGTTTCTAGTTAAATACTGGGGAACAAGAAGAGCTAAAAAATTGTTGCTTGCAACTAACGACCCGTTGACCAAGTTTCTTTTCTTTTTAAGTCTGCTGCAGCAAACTTTCTCTTTTACTTTAGGTAGAGCAAAAGAGTGTGTGTAACTTAACTAAACTACTAGCACTTGTGTGCCATCAGCAACACCACAACAACTTTTCTTTTTTTTCTCCCCACATGAAAAATGTATGGTTTTCATCTTTTCCTTCTACTCGCTTTCTTCCTTTCGTTTGCTCAGGTTACTACTGGGATTTGGAGAGCTGGAGTGACTATGACACACTGAGGGACTCGGCAGATTTCCCTTTAGCTTTTATCATCATCACCACACACACACACACACTTGCTCCTTCTTTCTCCTCTCTTTCTCTCTCTCTCTCTCACACTGCATGAATGTCTCTCTTCCCCTGCTCCTCTTTCATATCCCGTTTATATAGTATTTTGTGGGAAACAAGTATGTAGGTTTAAGTAGACAGAAAGAAAATCGAGTTGTATGGTTTTCCTAATATGAACTCGCACATCCACCAGACTTACGTACATTGGGATCCCGTGTGTGAGTGATCCACTTTGACTGAGCAAACTGACTCTGTTCGGTGAGCAAGAGTGAAGTGAAGTGAAGGGAGGAAATAGGAGATGTGTTGGAAAAAGGGTAATACCTAAGACAACTCTCTACATTCCGTTACAGTTGTACAGGCACTACTTAAATGTACGTAGAAGAGCACACAGAGAAGATGTACAAGTTATTGTGTTTTTTTTGGTATCGTACCTTAGACAGGAGGAAGAGAAGGATTTACTTTACGTTTCTTGGCTTCTTTCCTCTTCTCCTTACAAGAAAAGTAAGGAGTACAACACTACTACATATCCTGAGGGCTAAGACGAACGCACAAGGTCTCAGGACGCAGACAACCAAAATCAAGTAAGAGTGTGAGTGTATACATATGTACAGGATGAACAACTAGAGTAGACAAGGAAAGCATCAAAGCTGAATAACTGCTTTTTACTTTTTCTCCTTCGGAGAGATGTTCAATGCCATTGCACTGCAATTGTTGAAGGAAACCACTCAACTAGAAGTGAAAGGATTGTGGAGAGAGAGCCTTTTCAAACTTGTAAGCACACATACGCATTTTTTGTCGCTAACATTAGAAAAATATAGAAGTGAGAGAGAGAGAGTGGTGGATGTGGATACATTTATTTTGGAGTGAGAGAAAAGGAAGAGCAGCCGAAAGGAAAAGCACGCGAGGATTTCAGCTGTCTTTTGAGTAGGAAGCAGAACAGATACAGAAGACAGTACAAGACAGACAAGGGAAAGAATCAAAATGCATTTCCATTTTGGGAGATCGCATGCAAAAAAGGAAGAGTGCCCAAAAAAAGTAGAAACGAGTAAAGTGGAAATGGGAATTGAAATAGGGAAATGACAAAAGTGCACGACTTTCTCTTTCACTCTCCTCTTGTCTTGGGCCTGAGTGAGTGAGAGTAAATAATACACAAAAAAAAGTACAATATATCCAGTACAAGTACAACACTAGTCAGAGTCAGGAGGGGAAGCCGAGAAAGAAGTATAGACTGTCTGTTGTAGACTTTTCTGGACAAATGTGAGGTTTCTAGTGGATTGAGATTGAGTTGTGGGACCGCTTCCTCTTTCCCTTCACACACAGTGTGCCACACAAAGTTTCTTTGAATGGATGGAAGAGACAAGGATTATGTGTCAAGAAGTAAGATGAAGTAATTCAAGACAAGATTTTTAGGGTACTTTTCGACATTGACTGGCTGAAAAATTTGAGTGAAAATCTTTGTCAAAGGGGGGAAAGAAGCGAATATATTTTCCTTCTGGGGAGTACCCTTCAAAGAAACTTGTCTCCATTTTCAATCCTTGACTAATTCCATTTTGCATTGGCACATGGCTGGCCCACTGGTATTTTATGGTGAAATTTGAATATAAAGTCGCTTGATAAAGAGGTGACTCATGTCTCCCAACAACACAGTGTGAACATTCAAATTGTTGACAGGGTACAAGGCTTTTATGTACATAATATACATACATAAGTGTATATTTGATTATGGGCAGAACTTTTAGGTAAGTTTCTAATCATGAGATCTTGTATACAAAATGATCTGACCTTTATATGGGTATTCTGGCACAATTTGCAATTTCAGAATTGAATAATCCTTGTTGAAAGACCAACCAGTGGAGTAGCGTAGAGAGCAGATATCTTATAAAACACCAGAATCAGATTAGAGATATGCTATACGGTATAGTAGTAGAAGAGTTGGGATTGGAATATGAAGGCCAGTCAGTTGAAGTTGGGTAGGTGACTACGACGTGACAATGACATATAGCACGTCATGATACATATTACATGCGGAAAATGTAAAGAAGAACAGCATATGTTGCCATAATAATGCTATCAATCTGCAATGGCAAACACTAGTCTTATACAAACAGATCTAGAACCAAGAGTTTATGTGGACATGTATACATAGAAAATCTTGAGCTTTCATAAAATGACAAAGATGATATTGCACCAGTTTATATTGTACTGCATCTCTCATCTCATCATGTTCATCGCTGTTTGCTTTGGATTTAATAATATGAGAAGCAGCAGTAGAAGCAGCAGCAGTTGGACTGTAGTTGTGATCCTAACTTCATTTTTTGCCGTCACAAGTGCAGTACTTCGACCGCCTCCAACATCCGGATGCTCGAACTTGATTAAGAATTATGGCTGCTATTGTCCCAATTCGAATGGAAGAGTAATACCCACCAAATGTACGACCATGTTTGATGAACAACTTTTAGTTCCTACGAATGGATTTCCTGCGCCGACTGTCCTCTCATTTCCGAATGTGTCACCAGATTTGGATCCGATTGACGTAGATGCGTCTAGCATTTGTATTAAAGAAAAAATTTGCGAAAGTAATATGATGGCCTTGAGAATATAACCTCGTTTTGGCAAACTTTTTTATGATATGTCTATTCATTTTTTATTATATGTGTACTCTTGTCACTTGTGATTTCGTTTTCAGTCAGAGTCAAGCCGTCAAATCCAAATTATGCTATAATTGACTGGTGCATCACAACAGAATCTTCCGCACCACTGCATCATTTGCAACTACTTGGTCCGCCACATTCGCCTGTCTGCTGTGATGCAACAGACGATAAAAAATATGTTCGTTCTTTTCACATGTTTCTTTTGTGCATTGATTACAATATGTATGAAAGCCTTGTCTCATTTTTCGACGCTCGTTGACTTTTATAGACTATGATGTGCATGCGACGGGATATGAATTTGAATAGAGTCCTTCAGTCACCGTTACTAATTACTGTGTACATAAAGCTACTACCTAGGGCTGTGATCCCATTTAGGTAAAATTACTTGATGATGTATACATGTCATATTTTTATGTGTATTATGTTTTCAGTATCCAATGCATTTTAATTGATGGTATATTATTTTGCTGCTAGACTCTCTCTTGTTCTCTTCGATACGGTAGCTTCTAGTGGGATTATTCCACCGGAATTTGTTAACAAAACAAACACTGGTGGAGCATCAGTGAAATTATTACGTGTGGAAGACGTTAAGCTAGATCTCACCTCTGTAACAAAATGGGAGGATCTCTGATACTGTTGAAAATCATATACATTTTGATAATTAAAATGAAAATATTTTTGAGGTAATTGTGACATGAAAGTTGTCCTATAATAGTTTCAAAGAAATTAAGCAGCAAAATCATACGGAGAGTAAATGAACAAAAAGCTAACAACGAAACGAATCTAATCGAAAATGGATTCAAAAGCAATGCGAAGTGAATGAAATTAATCCGTGAAAAGTTGCAGCAACTGATGTGCCGAAATTATTCATTCTCCAATTCAAAAGGATTAACCTTGGTGGCACGTGCAGCCGACTTTACTCACGTTTTTATCGAATGAAAATATTTTTGTATTTCGTGTGAAGCTAAAGGCTAATTAATTAATGTAAAATCTATGATGAAATGTTTGTGTAGAATAAAGAAATAGTTGCTCTCGCAGATTATAAATCAAACTTGAACATTGTAAATGATAATGTCGTGATAAGCTTAGATTAACGGATAAATCAACAGATTTTGGAAGGATCAGATTCAGATGATAGCTTAAGCCTCTTTAGTTTGCGAGATTTACAAATGCCAAAGAGCAAACCAACATTTTTAATTCATGCACAAAAACAAACAGCGATTCAGATTATTTCAAAGGGATCGTCTAGTATACAACCAACATATACCAATCTGTCTCAACTATGATTTTCCTGAAAAGTGCACTTTTACTATTTTCATTTATCACTTTCTCATTCTCTTGGCAAATACAACCTGAGAAAAATAATTCTCCAAAAGCTTATGATCCTGACTGGATAAGTTTAGATTCAAGAATTTTACCAACATGGTATGATCAGGGTAAAATTGGAGTCTTTATTCACTGGGGTGTCTACTCAGTTCCATCGTATATCAACGCGTGGTTTTGGTATAGTTGGAAAACTGATGGAAGTCAAGGACATGATGACTTCATGAAGAAAAACTATAAACCTGGATTCAGCTATCCCGTAAGCATATCACTTTAAATATTTTGATACAACTTTTTTGAAGAGATCATACGTATATGACATCTAGTTAGATAAAACTGCCAACGTGAATAATTCACAATTACGCTTCTAGCCATCGTCTGTTAGACTATTTTCTGTTTTAGAAGATTCATTCAAAGTTTGAGTTACTTTTGAACAATGCAAATAGGATAAACACGAATGGCCATGTACACGCATGCAAACAAATTCGATTGACCGAAACATGAAAAGTTTTCGCTGACACCCTGTCTTTCAAAGTACGGGCACTTGCAGGGATTAATATATGTCACCCTTGAAAACGAGCTGCCTGACCAAAAGTGATGGCTTTTGGCTTGTGGGATTAACAATTAACAAGTTTATATCCGTCAAGATTAAATTACAGTTTTGGTATTAACAAGTCACTGATAATCTGAAACTCAGCGCTCTACATTATAAACATCCCACAATTCAAATCCATATTTATCATCCTACAGATTAATTTGATTGATTTATGAGTCTAATAATCCCTGTTTGTTTGGAATTTTAAGTAGCAATTTTACCAGATGCTTTAATTAAAAGTATGAAGCGATTTAGTTAATAAAACATTGTCATTTTCATGCGGGCACTTTATCACCAAAGACCAATTTCCCTAATTTAAAATGCAAACAAATCAATTCAAACCGTTTGTTTTACAAAGTGTAGTGCTACTACTTTTAGTAGTCAATTTTGTCCTTTCTGGTCAAATAACAGCAAAAGACACCACTCCAAAAGCTTATGATCCTATATGGTCAAGTCTAGATACTAGAGCCTTACCAACATGGTATGATCAGGGTAAAATTGGAGTCTTTATTCATTGGGGTGTGTATTCAGTGCCCTCATATATTAATGAGTGGTTCTGGTGGAGCTGGAAATCTGACGCAAGTCAAGCTCATGATGATTACGTTAAGCAGAATTTCAAGCCTGGCTTCACTTATCCAGTAAGAAATTTAATTTGAAGTATTTGGAATAGGTAAAATGATTCCGTCAAAAAATTCTAAGAAAGTAGGGTAAAGTGCATTATGTGAAACATTTATCGTCATTTCTTCATTTAAAAATCGAATTTTTAAAGTTTTTCCTAATTACGTAGGAATTTGCTCCGATGTTTACTGCCGAATTTTTCGACCCAGACCATTGGGCTCAACTTTTTGCGAAAGCTGGCGCCAGGTAATTCTAAGGCCTATGATTATTTCTTTAACATTACTTCAACATGTGAGAATCTTGTCTGTTGTCTCTAATTTATTCTAGTTACATGACAAACTTGGAATGCTTTCATGTATTTTAATCATATCAATTTCAATGAGACCCTATTATTGCAGTTTTTGCGTCCTATTCGCTTCAGGTACGTTGTCTTAACCAGTAAACATCATGAAGGTTTTGCCCTCTACCCTTCATCATTTGGTTTCAACTGGAATTCTGTTGCTGTAGGACCACATAGGGATCTTGTGGGTAAGAAGAATATTATGTATAACATGATTACTCATGCGCCTAAAGTATTGAAGGTTATTCGTAGAATGGTTTTTAGAATTTAAGTCATGGAATGTAAAAATTATTGTGAGCAGGAGATTTAGCTACCGCCGTTCGTAAAACGGATGTCAAGTTTGGGTTGTACTATAGCCTTCTTGAATGGTATCACCCAATGTATGAAAATGATATGGCAAACAACTGGACAACGAGAGAATTCCCAGAGCTTAAATCTATCCCTACTTTAAAGGAATTGGTACATAGTTTCTAAATCTCATCCCCATTGTATTGAAACGGTAAATGTGAATATGAGCATTGAGCATTGAAAAAATTTACTTTGAACATGCATTCACAGGTTAGTAAGTATAAACCGGAAGTTATTTGGAGTGACGGTGAATGGGAAGCCCCAGACAAGTACTGGGGATCTGAAGAATTTCTTGCGTGGTTATACAACGACAGTCCTGTAAAAGACACTGTGGTTACAAATGACCGTTGGGGCTCAGAAACTAGAGGTGAGCATGGTGGCTATTATAACTTTGATGACCGCTACAATCCAGGCGTGCTAATTCCTCACAAGTGGGAAAACGCTTTTACGATTGACAAACGCGCGTGGACATACCGAAGAGAAGCCAAGCTGGAAGATTTTATGACGCCCGAGGAAGTTATTTCAACCATTGTTGTAACCGTTTCATGTGGTGGTAAGACATTTAGATATGTGGCTTTAAGTTGGCAACACGCGAAATATAATTTGTGATGTCCATATGTACATTTAATGGGCCATTTATATTATGTACATCCAGGAAATGCTCTCATTAACGTTGGACCTACAAGAGAAGGTACAATCCCAATAATTTTGGAAGAGCGTCTGACACAAATGGGAGCATGGCTGGACATTAACGGGGAAGCGATTTACAACAGTGTTCCATGGACCCACCAAAATGATTCAGTCACTGAAGGGGTTTGGTATGTGTTGTTATGAAGTTGAAAAATCTCCCCAAACACGCGTCGAATTTTTGGCATAACTTTTTGATTACCTGCATCCACAACAGGTACACTTCTAATCAAGCCAAAACCAAGGTGTATGCTATAAGCACAAAATGGCCAGGGAAAGAGCTGATATTGGGATCGGTTGAGACTCTGTCAGCCGGAACAACTATTACAATGCTTGGTTCTTCCGGGGAATTAGAATGGGAGTATAATGTGTCTCCCGCAAGAGGAATTAAAATATTTGTTCCCCGTCCAGATGATAACATATCGAAATGGGCGTGGACTTTTGTTATTAATTTGACTTCAAAGAGTATTCATTAATATATAACGTTTTCCCTGTCATCAGCCCCAGACGATGAAAATAAAAATAAAACATGAACTACTTTGATTATATGCATTGGACTAGCAGCTTGGTCAGTCAAGGATCAGCGTGCTAATTAGCACTCTTACGGGTGCTGATTAGCACTCGTCAAAAGAGTGCTAATCAGCACTCTTAGCTATTTTTGGAGTGCTGATTAGCACTCTTACCTATTTTATGAGTGCTAATCAGCACTCTTAGCTATTTTATGAGTGCTAATTAGCACTCCTGTTGTCATGGAAAAAATGATATTTTTTGCTCATGCATATACTTAAGTGCTCATGAAATTAAAAATCAGTTTATGAATCTAGACGATAGTTAGGATTTTTACATCGTGGCGATTTTTTTTTCATCGTGGCAAAATTGAGGAAATGAATATTAAACGTTGTAATTACTCGAAATTGAATTTAAAATGAATGGTAAAAGCTAAAATTTTAATAGCTTCACTAAAAATACCTGAATAAAGTTGCAAATTATTGTGTGTAGTTTCAAAAATTTATAACCAAATTGTGTGATTTTTGGGGAATAATTTGTAAAACGAGTGCTGATTCGCACTCCTAGGAGTGCTACTCAGCACTCCAAATATAATTCAGAGTGCTAATTAGCACTCCAATATTTTTGGGGTGTCTGATTAGCTGATTAAACAGGTTTAAA
This sequence comes from Orchesella flavescens, assembly GCA_964034955.1. Classification (NCBI taxonomy): domain Eukaryota; kingdom Metazoa; phylum Arthropoda; class Collembola; order Entomobryomorpha; family Orchesellidae; genus Orchesella; species Orchesella flavescens. The sequence continues at coordinate 9,725,814 of OZ035958.1, read as the reverse complement.
AACTCATTTTCATAAATATTAGTGTTTCTCTTTCGAAAAAACAACAACACATTACATGATTCATGCATTTGACCTTCTATTGTTTCAACTTTATTTGTACTCAAATTCATTCTTTTATTCATTGAATTCAACATTTTTCATTAAATGTCACACCTGAGGTGAATTTTTTATGGTTTGTATTCAAATGTTAATTTTTGGGAACAAATTTAAGTCGTAGGAGTGCTAATCGGCACCCTTACGAGTGCTAATTAGTATCCCATTAACATGGAGTGCTAATTAGCACTCCAAAAGCAGCTGAGAGTGCTGATTAGCACTCTTACGGGTGCTAATTAGCACTCGTCGAAGGAGTGCTAATCCGCACTCTTAGCTCGTTTTGGAGTGCTAATTAGCACGCTGATCCTTGACTGTTGGTTAGACTCACTCCTACGAAAAGTCGTATAAAAGATTTAGTAGATCTTTCATTTGTAATATATGTGAAGCGGCATTTAAAATTGCAAGTTTTCCTCATGTGTCACGGGATCAGGCAATGTGCTCAAGCTCATATTTAACCTTTTACTGTGTCTCACACGTGTCAAATTTTAATCAACGAACCAGTCCATTGAAATTTTAACAAGAAATGTTTTTACTTTGCATACAATTTGTACGAGTGCATATTGTTTACCAATGCCTCGTGCCTCCTTGTTTAAATAAATATTAAACGCCTGGAATAGGACTGTCAGTAAGAGCAAAGCTGGGAACCAATGAACACATTCAAGGACAAGGTCACATGTAGTAGGTAGCACGTTTCGTTACATATCCTATGTAATTACTACATCTACTTTATACTATTTTTATGCTTTTTTAAGTGTGGCTTAGAGGAAAGTTATTACTCCTTACCAGGGATGAACAATTACTTGACTTTCAATTACAAATTACAATTATCCAAATACTTCAAATGTTGCAATTACATTTAAATTCAATTACATGTTTCTGTGTAAAGCCGTAATTACCAATTACAAAATACAGTATTTAATTACATTTATAAATACAAAATACAAGTTGGTTATTAAAATCCCAGTTACCGCATAGCCAAAAATTGGAAATCAATTGTAATAACAATAAAAAAGGGTTATAAAAGAGGCTATAGGTCGCTCACTACCACCACTGTAGCAATTTTGAAATTTTCAATTGCCGTGTCCAGTTTTTAATGTTGATTTTTCATTTTTAGTTCTATTTTGAGTAGAATGTTGCCCAGAAATGTCAAAAATGTAATTGAATTACTTTAATGTATTTAAATACATTTCCAAGATTCTCCTTCAAATAAATACTGTATTTAATTACTTTTTGGATTTTTTTGCTCAATTATCAATTACAAATTACAAAAATGTAATTAATTACGTAATTGAATTACATGTAATTGAAATACATGTAATTGTGTTCATCCCTGCTCCTTACTGCCGCGTTATAAAGCGATTTGCTATTGAATAATGTTCGTCAAAGTATTATGCACCTACCTGTCACGCAATACTGACTACGTACAATAAGCGTGAGGAACAGGACTGGGCAACACAACCCATAAAAGTAGGATTTTTTTGCATTGCATTTTGCATGTCGTGCTAAAAATTCTAATGACGTGTCTTTTGTTGTCATTTACATTTTGTACAAGAAGTGTTCAGGATATTGTATAATACAATTTGTATTGCAGCAATATGTTGCAGTGCAGTAGTATTGCAACTCAAGGCCAGTCCAGTACATGAGGCATTACAATTTTATATACACGAGAATAAAATATATATTTGTTTATTATTACTAGTCATTAGATTTAGATAGATAAATGACAGCTTCAACTGATTGGCAAATCAAATGTACATAAATTTGAAACAGTTTGCTTTCCCTTCATTACCAAAAAATAGCGACGATGATGAAGGGGAGTAAGAAATGATCTTGTGAAGTGAGCCCCATTAACATTTCATTTTTTCAAAATGTCAGATTCAGATAGTTCTGACAATGCAATATGGGTGATAGTAATCGTTGCAGCAATAGTTTTACTCTTTCTTGCATGGTTTAAGTGCTGGCTGGACCTGAAGAAAAAAAGGCGGAACCCTGAAGGGGACGCCGAGATCTTGGATCGTTCTATAGAGATACACGATGGAAATAGTTGTTTAGAATCTTTGGGTGACTGGATATTTTCCAGTTGCCATTCAGTAGAAAATGAAAGCAGTTCAAATCAAGAGCATGAGCTTGAAGGAAGTGCTGAGCGCACCAGAGAACTACTTCATAGAGCTGCTGCTGCGTCAACTGCAACAGGTGTGCGAAATTTGACAGAGCCAGTTTCCAAAGATGACATTAAAAACGCCCTCAACTATCTTCAACGTCTTCAGCAGATAGAAACAAAGGAAGTAAGCTCGGAACGAATTCGGATAGCTCAGAATATACTTCTGATGCAACAGTCCAAGCCAACGGAGAGTAGTCTCCAAACGGCCATTGTGATTGGTGTCGATGCCACGCCAAATCTAATGGGAGGTTATTGCGTCAACCTAATAGAAAAGAGTTTGGAATACTATGTAATAAAGACGGACGACTACCCCTGGAAAATTGAGGATCGCGTCAACCCAAGGGAGTTTGAAATGAAGAATCTCCAGTTTGCTTGCTTGGTTTGGGGCAAACGGATACGAAAGTACAAGAAATTCCGGATTTACACCGACAACGATGCCATCAATGACGCCAATTGTGCATTCGGATCAGACACCGATGACATCCTGAGTCATTTCCACGATTGTGAAGACGGAGAACTGGTTAATGAGCAAGTTCACGTAAATAGAAAGTTAAACCTGGAATTTTTTGCAAAATACATCCAACCTGCGGATGACTTTTCTCGATGGGAGATTGAAAACGGAATCGACTTTTTGTGCGAATTTTATGGAATTGACAAAAAGAATGTGAGAGGAACACATAAGCTCACGGTAAGTGAAAGTTATTTTTCTACATAATCCAAGCATGTCCAAAACTCAACAAGTGACAGACACGGCATGGCATTTCCTAGAAGCTTTTTTGATTTTCATTCGACTCTTGAACTTTTATGTGATTTAATGCTTTTTTTACTTTCACCTTTTTTTGTGTAAAGCGAGCCGCCACAGCGGAAACGAAGGCATGGTATGATGCTTCTGGTGTGTACCAAGAAACCATACAGAGGGTGAGCATTCAACTCAAATTAAATATGCGTGCCTATAAATTCTGTTGAAAAACTTTTCAACTGGAAATCGGATTTTTTTTCCTGCATTTCAGGCACAAACATTTGCGAGAAATTTGAAGTGTGAAAATTGCCTATTCAGTTTCATGGGAAATCGTCCACAGCCATCACAAATTAGAGGTAATAAGCAAGTGAAAGCTCTCAAGAAGAAAAACAAGCCTAAGAACTCGTTGCGACAAGTACTGCATCAAAATCAAAGTGGACAGAGTAACCTTGGACGAGGATTTAAACGCTATTGAGCTTTGCAGTTCATATAAATTAAACATAAACACCTTACGGTCTCGTTGCATACACATTAACAATTTAGGTATGTAGAATTAATGATACATAAAACTACGATTGATAATGATAAAAGTCATAATCTTATAGGGATACACGTTGCACACCAAGCTGACAGTCAAATACACAATTTGCTAAGTCATCAGTTAAATTGAACGCTATTAGGACTAATTATATGACAAGGACAAAAAAGTCAAAAGACTAACTTGTGAGTATGAACTACACGGACGGATGCATATTTAAAAACCAGCGACAGGCTATTGAGTTCAATAACCTTATCTTTTAAATATAAATATCATAGAATTAAACATTTTTAATTTTCATCCATGATCATTATTGTCTACGGCGTGACCCACTTGTCAAATTTATTACAAATTTGAGGTGAATATTGCAACTGCTTCACACAACAATATGCTTATCTAACTCAATGATGAAGGATAACCAATAACTGTCCAACATGCAACATCCCATTTTTACGGCCTTTGTCAAACAACAACAGAGTTTAGTAGAGTATTTACATCAGCATGTTGCCACAATGCTGGTCGAGTCGAAGGAGGAGTGTAAGCATGATATGATATTCAATATTGAATTCATAAAAATAATAATTGTGATACAGAGCCATAAGCTTTAGATAACCTTCAAGTGGAAACTTATATCCACTGTAAAGTAAAAATGCACCCACAAAAGCTGCACTCCTTTTTTATTTCATTTTTGATCGTGAAAGGTCAAAAATTATTAACAGAAATAAAAAACAGTGCTGAATAGTATGCATTTCTACATTTTGATTCCACAACCAGACGATTTGTTATAAAAACGAAAGCTACATCACATATATCAAATCATTCATCAAGCATCCAAAATCATGCATGTTACAAGAGTTCAATGAATCAAGTTCATTTTGTTGATTGATATACAAAATATATATGATTGTTTTGATATGATTTTTATGACTTTATGTAATCAACTAGTGTTGCTATTAAAATTAAAAGGATAACATATCACATCACTTACCTCAGAGCGTGTTCCTTTCTTTGTGAAAAGGGTGAGCTGATAAGACTGATTGACGATAATAAAGTGCACAAACATTATTATTTGACAAAACACATTACGTCATCAGTCTACACATCACCACACATCAACATAATAATATCCTTTGTTAAGTATTTCCACCCAATTGCAATTCCAGGTAGTTGGTGTAGTGGCTGAGGTTGAGCTCGTTTGGTTCTGCTTTCCCATTTTTTTATCAGCAGAAAGTGTGAAATGCATCAGCAGCCAAAAACAAGTAATTCCAGTAGTTCCTTTGATGTTGGTCTCATAATAATAACACAATCAGCAGATTTCCTCCAGCTCCCAAACTTTGCCTCCTTAATTATGGGGAGTTGGAAATGTCTACGTAAATCAGTTCCTGGACGTTAGTTTGTGTAGGAGGTGGATTGGGGAGAAACTTTACTTTACAAATTCACTTGATTGACTAACGAGAACGAAGTGCCATCATGGACGTACTTCCGTTAGCTGGTATTATAGTTCCTTCTGTCCTTGGAGGTATTTTAGTAGCCATATGCACTTACATTTTAATTAGCATCTGCTATAAGAAATGGAAGTATGGACGTTTGGATGACGACACTGAGGCACTCACTTCCAGAGATGAAGTTGACAGCGTTGACTACACTTTTAATAGAAGTATTGACAATAATTCACAATGTCAACAGCAACATGACCAGGATCCGACATCCGCTTCATCATCATATGATGTGTCTATTATTGTTGACGAAAGAGTTTTTGACTCTGAACCACCACCATTGACGTCCAATTCCAGGAATAATACTCAGCACGCAGAAAGTAGGGATTTAAGTGTACCTCAAAGCAGTCATGGTACAGCAACTTCTTACGCCCACAACAACAGTTATAATAATGCTTTTGATGTGAACCAATTCACGGTGGTTGAAATTAATGCTCGGACATGTAGCAACAATGACCTTCTGTCTTCTGAAGAAGATACTCAAACGTCCTCTCCGTCATCACCATCATCATCTTCAACTTCTTGGGCTACAGCTGGAACTTCGACTCCACCACAACTTCCACTTCATTTTGACAGCATTTACGAGTTGGCTTTGGCTGGTAGCCGTCTCAGGTCAAAATCACTTCCAGCTTCAGGTTTCCTCGCCACTGTAAACGATAACGATGCTTGCTCTTCTTCCTCTACACCCATTTCAAAGGTGCCAATTCGAAGACGACTTAACTTCCAAGATGATTCCCTTTCTATTTACGAAGAACGAGATTGTCAAGTTGTAAAGGTGAAACGTCCCAGGCATTCTTCGATCGCTCATCAAACGGAACAAAATCTTAAAAGAAATGAATATGAATTTGACTGCGGGAAGAAATGTGAGGATGAGTTAGATGAATGGGGCGCTAGTCTCCTAAATGTTTTCCGCAACTGCTGCAGAGATTTTCCAAAGTCTGCCGGCTTGTTAGATGATAGATATGTCTCCGCATCCTTCATGAAAGAAGCAATCAAATGTCTCCAAGATATTCAGGAAGAGAAAGATTTGAAGATAATTTATTTAGCGCAGAAATTAATATTGCACAAACAACCGAGAGATTTTAGTTTTAGTAATGGAACAAAAGCCGGCTTCCAGAAACATCCTCCACTCATCATCGGGGTGGACGCAACAAAAGACCACATGGCAGGATATCTTGTAAATTTGACGAGCAAAGTCATTAAATTTTATGTCATTAGCAATGCCGACAGCCCCTGGATAATTTTTCAACGGTTTTGTCCGATGGAGTTTGAAATGAAAAATTTTCTCCTCGCTCTCTGCATTTGGAATACGGACATTGTGGACCATGGAAAATTTACAGCGTATACGGATAACACTGGGGTGAACTCATCAATGAGCAATTATGGATGCTGGGTTCAAGAGTTATTAAAACATTTCACTGGCTGCAAAAACGCTGAGTTGGTCAACGAAGATAGCTATGTAAATAGGAGGACGGACTTGGAATCATTTGCAAAATTTATTCAGCCGGCTGATGATCTTTCTCGCTTTGAAATCGGCAGTTGTCTCAACTTTCTCTGCGAATATTATTTCATTGAAAAGGAAAATGTTGCTGGAACTCATATCGAAATGGTAATTTAGCTAGATAGTAAATCTAATATTTATTTCATCTTTGAGAATTTGACCTAGGCTGATTTTGTAACGTAACCCTTTTTGTATATTCATACAGAAAACGGCAAAAAATGGACAGAAACGTTATAAAAAGACTCCATACTATGATGCAGTTTTGAAGACGGTAAAATATTTTTATTTTTTATGAATTGATTAAATGTGATAAATATGCAGTTTCATGTAACTTCCTTTCTTAATTATCAGGCAGGAGAATTCATCAACTCTTTTGAATGTGCTCACTGCAAAAAGGAAAGACTGAACTTGTCCATACGAGATGACTTGAACGTCCTCCACAACCGACGCTGCTCTTCTCTATCCCCACCCAAATCAAAACGCAAAAAGAGGAATAAATCTACAAATCTATTGAGGAGTATCAGCTCTAATTAATTTAATCCCAACTGAACCATCCACATTGACAGATTGATGAGAAGATTGATTGCTCAACTGCAGCTAGTACTGTGTAAATCTACATCATGTTATTACAAATATTTAGCTAGTTTAACTTTAATTAGACTTGATGTGTTACTTTAGTCAATAATTATGTAGCTAGATCGTTTTAGTCTTTGTTGATTTTGATTGGTATTATCGTGTTCTCTTCGCTAAAAGTTAATAGGTTTTTAAAATGCATATTTGTGTATTTCTACTCGTAAGCTTAAAAATATTTAATACATTTTTATACAGACTGCTTGTATTGCAGACATGAAACTACTAAATGAGCAGCAGTAAAAACAATTGCTGATAAATAACTCATGTTAATTAGATACATCTTAAAATTGTGTATTCATTGCATGATGAAATGTGAATATCATTGTTTTCAGGCATTTGATACTACTGTCATTGCGTGCATGGGCATACTTTTTGCTCTCCAAAGACCAAACGTTTTGTAACATCATTGAGCTTTGTTGTGGGTGGCTGTTTTGAGAGACCGGCTGGAGAACAGATATAAAAATAATCAATCGCATGTGAAATGTATAAACTTCGCTGACTTCATAAAATGCACAGAAACCATTAAATTAAGTGGGGATTTGCAGGTGTACTTAATTCACCCAGAATGTAACTCGTGTCATGCATAGGTTGAAGCGAAGGGGTTTCGAAAGTGTATTTAGTGATAGACATACTTCGTTTTGTTCAAATAACAATTCGGGAATTACAATTGAATTGACAATACAATATCAAAAGGTTTGACATTGTTGTTGACATAACGGACTGAACCTCAAATCATGGGGGCATATCTCTCCAAAGATGGTCTCCCAAAACCGGAGGACGGCGACAGTCCATATGTGAAGCGTATACTTGAAGGCCGTGAAAAGTTGACTGGGATGGAGCGACTGAAACTCGTCTTTACGGTTGAGTGAGTTAATGATCAAATTATATAACTCATATTGTTGTAAATGTTTAAGCATACTAACTTGTTGGTTTGATTGTTGATGTTGTTTTTAAGTCAATATGGGGACGTTTCTCCAGAAATACAGAGAGTCATTCATGGAACTATGCTTGGATTGTTTTTGGGTGCTTTTTTTGGAGGAATATCACGTGGACGAATTGCACACACTAACTTTTTGAGGAGTAATGTTCATGAGAGGTTTAGTACTTCGTTGGAAGCAAAGGTAAGAAACTAACAGAAGCAAGACATAGATATAGGGGATGAATAGGGGGAGTCCCTCCAATTGCAATATATAATATTTCTTAAACACTCAATCTGTACCCAATCACTAATAACGTTATGAATGTTTTCAGAGGAAGCTTCAAGATACCGTGACCATTGGAATGTTTAGCGGTGGCTTTAGAATTGGGTGGCGAGTGGGTTTATTTACAGGAATTTATTTGTAAGCATGATTTTTATTTAACTATTGAATAATTATGTCCAAGCCGCTTCAATCTTATTACCTTATACCATACTTGTTTTATTATAATGTACTTTCGTTTACAGGGTAGTCTCTACAGCGGTATCAACATATAGAGGCAAAATGGGTGTTTTGGATCAGGTCGCTGGGGCAGGTTCAGCTGGATTCCTTTACAAAATCCCCCAAGGACCTAAAGCCTGTATTTCCGGAGGAGTTATAGGTACGTCTCGCCTACTCTGCAGTTTTGCAAATAAATCCTATAAATTCATTGATGGACTCAAAATAACTATTTTTTTTACGTTTATAGGAAGTGGTCTTGGTCTTTGTGCTGGGATGCTTACGTTAGGCCTTACTAAACTTACTGGAACAACGATAGATTCTGCAAACATGCATTATTACGTTAGTAGAGCAAAGAAGGAAGAAAAAAGTTTGGCCAGTGTTCAACAATCACGTGAATTAAAGCATGAAGTTGATAGGGATTGGGGTGATGATGGGCTCACAAGATTTCATGATAAATTAATGGCTGATTCAAAGTTACGAATAGAAGAAGAATTTAAGAACGCTAGTCAATCAAAGACAGACCAGGTACAAGTAAATAGTGTGTCAAAGTCTGATGTAGTAGTTAATAAATCCAGTGGATCAGCATCAGTATCCGCTGTTGCAAGTAAAACGTGACAAAGGGGTAGATTTCAAAAATTTATAATTAGTATCACTTATCACAACACCAAACACATCAGTGGTGCTTAGTTATGATACGACAAGCCAAATAGCATTTATTAGCATCTAGTGAATAAATAACAAGTCGTGGTATAGAAAGACGCTATTAAGACCGATAAATGATAGATTGACGCAGTGTGTTGTACAACAAGGTACGGTACATGAAGTAGTAGCTAACCAGAAATCATCCGTGTGTGAAAAGTTGAACAATTTATACAATATTATTCTCTATTCTATCTTTCAACTGCAATAAATAGTTTAAAATACCTAACTTATTTGAGTAAAACTGTATACACTTTCCTGCCATTTCAGCATCTATTGTATTTTTGAGTTGTGATGCGAAAACAGGAAGACCAATAATTGAAGACCGGTTTGAAAATGCTTTTTACACACATTTAATTTGTTATTATAATTATTATGCAGTTTCTTCAGCTCCGCTTGAATCCCTTGCTCTTGTCAACCGCTTTGCACCTCGATTAGGAGGTCCTTTTGGTTTTGCAAACAATTGCCGATTTAAGCTTTTCGTGGGATGAATTTCTTCACGTAGAAAATCTTCTGTCAGTTCGGTCCCAGAATCGATTTCCATCTGCACACATTCATTCTCAAAATGTTTATTTTTTTCATGATTAGAATATTTTGCTGCTATTAACTATTCTTATTCAGTTAAAGCTCAACCCTTTTCTCCATTACAAGTCCTAACTGGTTTTCCAGCGCAGCTATCAAAGGTGCTTTGCAACTTGAGTAGAGCATTCTTTCTTTAATACTGCAATTGTATCCAGGCATGGAATAAATAAACACTGAAAGCAAAAAAAATGCATGTTAACATTTTCTCATCTCACTAAATATTCATTATGGTAATAGTATGTCGGCTAACCTAAACTTTCCAAATAGTCTCCTTCGTGGGTATGAGGAAAATTAAACAAATGGTAACGAGCATGAGAATCTGGAACCCGCTTTGGTAAATCTTGCACATTAGTGTCCGCCGTACTAGCCAATTCAATTACTTCATCATCGATTTCTAAAATACAAAAAGTTAGATAAAGTAATTTCAGCTAATACTTCATTAAAATTATCTATACAATAGCATCATGAAACATGAAAAACACTTTCTCTTTTTACCTATTTTGAGTTGTACATAATTGAGCCGTTTGTCCCGGAACTTTTCCAGTGCAGCATAAGCATTTTTAGTTAACGGAAACAGGACTCCCTGCAAAGTTTGGTGCTTTGTATCGATTCCAATGTCAGAATGAACTTCTGTTCGCTTGATTTGTGCAAGTTCTTCCTCGGCCATTGTTAATGGAACTGGAGCATCCCTGTTACGCTTGATTTTAAGGTACCCCTCCCATGTTGCTTCTTCCTACAAAAACATAAATTTCAATTCATGAAGTAACTTTGCTAATTAAAATTACAGCACAAATTACATCACACCTAGTTTTACTTATAGTTATATCAAACTAACCAATGAAGTGGCGAAAACTTCCTCTTTAATTTGTGCTGCTCCAAATTCATTTTTCAGTGTTGCCTTTGTGGAAGCATACAACATTTTTTGTCGAACTGGGCTATTATCTGGAGACCAGGTGAAAAGGAGCCAGTTGTAGCCAGCATTATCTTTAGAATCCAATCTAAAACCACATTACCAAATAATTAAATCAATTCCAAACTCGTATGTATCAGTTCAGAGTAAATTTACAGCCTACAATAATTCCTATTATTCCTACCTAAACAATATGTAACACGGTTGACTATCTTCCAACAAAGGTTGAATTAAACTTTCATAATCTTTCTCCCATGAGTCACTATTAGGCCCCGAATATTCTGCCAATGACAGCTCCTCTGCAAAAAAATTAAGGATAAATATTAAAGTTTTTAATTTCTTAAACCACTTCACAGTTAAGATTGAAGAAACTACAATTACCGTTTTCTATGCAGATTTTCACTAGTCGAACACCTCCATCCCTGCATCTGCCAAAGAATGAGACGAGCTCTTCGTTTCCTGTCAGTTTCAACATAAATTACAAAACCTCATTTAAGACTTCTTCAAAATTTAGAGCTTAATCATTATAATTATTTTCTAGATTGGTTTGAATTAAGCACGACTTTGCCCATTTTTGACAATGGGATCCGGTTAAAAACAGCACAAAGCACAATATTGAATGCCAAAGCACTCGAAAAAGTGCAACCAGCTCACCTTTAATTCCAGTTTGATGAGACATATTCCCAATATAATATTTTAGGCACGCATATAAAAACTGATTTCTACACAGGAGCAAGAGGCAAGGAAAGGTAGGTGTTTAGAGTATTGCGTTATAACAGAAATAATCAGCCCTTTTGAATTGGATATTGGCAGTGTATTAGTGTCAAGTTTCAAAATTTCTCTTTGAAATTTTCTCACAGAAATTTACTGAATGTAAAAATTTGGTTTTGGTGTGAATCATGTGTTTCCGCTGCCTGCCTGCCTGTTTTTACTGGGAGAGTATATACTTTGTATTTTGTATGTGCCTAAGTCTAGACCAACTCCAACTTGACTTGACAGCAGCAGCAGAAAGTGAAACTTCAGTAAAGGCAGGGTTCTTTTTGTATACCAAACCAAACCACCATCAACCTCACTTGACTTGACTATCATTTTATGCTACTTATACTTATATGTATGTATCTATGTATCAACTCAAGTAAAACCAAGAAGAACCCATAAAAAATGAGTGCATTATACTATACGATAGTACAATGCAATAAGAATATCAAGATTTGTATGTACATAATTGAGCTTGCCATATGCCTTACAAAATGGCAAATGAGCTTATATTATGTTATGATCATATCATATATGTATCCTTTAAATCCATCCTTACACTATTACTTGTTTGCAGATCAATGTTACGATGATTTCCTACAAATCTGCTTGTAATGTAGTCAGTAGTGTAGTAATGTGCAACAATGCTTTATGAGAATTTGTTTCCCATGCATATTTGATGTACAATGCGGACTAGTAGATATGATGTATATGTTAAAAAAATGCAATGAATTTGGTGATTCGGTTTTGGGTTGGGAAATTGTGACGCAAAGGAAAGGTTTATTGTTGTCGTAAAACGGGAAAATGGTTAAAATCCTCAGTAAATCTACATGTGTATCGTATATATACGTAATATCATTTCATTTTTGGACTTGAAAGATCTACCCTACATTTGCCTTTCAAAATTCACATAGTTTAACTGCTTTTAGGTGCATGTGGCGTGGGTACGTTACGCTTCCACTCCAGAATGTGTCAGAAATTTGCTCTTCATAAAACTGGCTTAAGACGTAAAGATTCTTATATCACTATCGGTCCCATGCATTCAGGCCAACGGGACTTCACATGTCATGTTAAATCTTATTGCATCTTGGATTTAAAGACAAATGTGACATGAGCATCCTATCCAATTCCTAGGATTCCTTGATTGGAATGGGTTTGCCCCATCATCGCTTGATAAAGAAACTGCAAGTGTTACCATAAAGATACCGGAACACACGCATTTGCATGTCCATGAAATCTTGTCTAAGATCAACCCACTTACATGGGACGCTATATAATTGTTTGATCAATTCATTGTATGCACGTTTACGTCTGTGCTTTTGTTATAATATTATATTGATTGAGTAGGACCCAGTTGGAACCATCTTAAAGGGAAAATCCTATTCACACTTCGTTTCAATTTTCTGCAGACTGCTCCACACATATATAGATAAGGTTCACAAAGGAATCGTTAGGTAACATCGTATGTTTCATACCCGGAGCAGCGAACACTTGTAAATCTATTGCAAAGTTTTAAAATCAAGACAAAATGGCGTCGCACAGTGTGGGTGACGCAGATTTGGATATAGAAGAGGATTTTACGGAAGTTATTGACATAACAGAAGATAATCGATTCAATGAGAATTTTGTAAATTTCATCAAAGTGCTAAAGTCGTACTTAATGGATCACAAAGGGATTGATTTGCCACGAGAGTTCATTGTCAATATTGTATGCATGCTCGTGCCTATTACATTCAAAGTGTCATGTAACTTTCCTTTTAAATGCATGGTGTATGTTATGCTTTCTATAGGTGAAATTGGCAGCTATTGACCCAAACAATAAATTTCTTATCAAGCAGCAAATGGTAGCATCTGAAATGGACAGGTTAAGGAAAATAGTAATTGAAAGGATCATTGGGATGACTGAAATCAGTCGGAATGTAATTCTAATACAATTGTACTACAGAGAAAAATATATGACAAGAGGTTAGAATGACTACGAGTTTAAATATATGCGTATGTACATTGCATAAAAATTAAAAAATTTGGTTCAATTGTGCAGACGAAGCCATCTCAGCCTACCGTGAAGCCCTTGATGAGAAGGTAATTCCTTTAATGATAGAGTTGAGAGCATCCGTTCCCAGACATTTAAGCCATTATGATTTGTACTATGCCAAAATGGTCGGCGTAACCATTTATTTTGCCAACATGGGACCCGACACAGAACATTCTGTGGTTAATGAGACACAAGGTATAATTTTAAACATCATTATTATTGAGCCCGTTAAAAATAGAAAGGCATTATGGATATGACTTACAACTTTTGGTTTCCAATTTGATAACCTACATTTTGTTTAGCTGCAATTGAGCAAATATTTCAAAAGGATGATATCAGCCTGCTCTCATCAATGACGCTGAAGGATCGGGAAACTGAGTTGATGCATATTATCAGCGTTACAGTTGGTTTCCGCTTATTTAAAAAAGATGAGAATCCTCACCGTTATGGAGAATTCATTGAAGACTGTACTATAACAACTTTCTTAGTTTTCTTTTCCCCAATAATAATTACATGTAGAATTCACATGATGTTAATTAATGGTTTTTTTAAACAGTGGCTAGGAATTTGCCAGTAAGAGTTCGAAGTGGGATCAAGCAATTGAATCATATGAATTCAAAGAATACCACGAGATTGATTAAATACACAACCGCAACTCAACGCTACTTTCTCAGACACTTTGCAATACGAGGGGGTCGTCGAGAACTGAGCCTTGAAATGATAAAGTCTCGACAAGCCCTTACGATGGTGCATCAACTTCTCATCTACATCAAGTATATAAGAACAGAATTCATTTGAAGAGATTTTTATACTTTTAACAATAATCACATCTTTATGACGTTTTTGCATTTTGGTTCAATTTATTTCTCGTTACAATCCACTAAAGAGAGCTCTTAAATGAGTTGGAAAGAGAGGAAAGTTCGATTGAAGAAATGACGAGTCATCATAGAGAGCTTATAAGTGAGTTACACAAAGAGAAGAAGGCTATTGGGACTGGGATCTCAAATTCAACTATTTATGTGAGTTTCTGAATCTTTCCCCAACCTTTTCTACTCGACAACCCGAAACGAGACACATAAAATTAATTTAATATTTCTTTGCAGCCAAAATACATGGAATTATGTGAATCATGGCAAAACATGATAGATTCCAATGTTTTTGTCACCACCGTGTCAAAGCTCGCTTCTGACCTTTCGCAAATGTCTGAGAAAGACTTGTTTTTGATGGATGAATTTATGAATAAGCTATTGGCAAGTCAGAAGATGCAAGTTCCTACAATACAAGAATTTTTCGAGTTTCCATCTACACGAGTTCCAATGGATAAATACGCAGTCGCTAAAAGACTAGACTATAGGCCTGATGTGGATCCATTAAATATGAATGTATGTTAATGCACAGGTCGCCGTTATACAAAGAAAGTCGTCCAGTGAATGATAAAGCTGTAACTTTTTTATAGTTTTCTGGATTTTGCGTTTATTCACTTGTGCGCGGATCGGGAATGCTCTTACTGGCTAATCCCAATTTGGGAATATTCACTTGGAAAAATATGAATTTCATGTTGGCATCTCTCAAAGCAGCCGTAGAATTTCCAAGAGATCCTGGAAGCTTTATAAGGAAAGCTATTGCAATTGCACGTCGCTGGCCCGAGTTGATTATCTTGTTGAATATTGAATCTGAGGCGTATGATATAACGAGCGTAACAGAGTGAGTATTTTATTGGTTGTCTAAATATACGAAATAAAAGGCAAGTGGATTTCGTTTGAGAAAAAAATTGTAATTTTATTATGATTGAATTTGTAGAGCAGACCGATCTCGCAAGTATTCAAATGTGTTGGTATCAAAAAGTTCAGGTACTCAATCCGAAACTCATCCTGTACCAACGAATCTCGTTGACGCATACACATGGAATGAATGGGAACTGCGTCGACGAGGCATCATTTTGGTTAGAAACGAGATGAACAGAATCTCTTTCTTCATTGCTTAAAATACAATGTACCTAACTTATTTTTTTCATGCCTTTTCTTACAGTCCAAAATTCACAAATGTCGCACCCATGGAACTCAAACACATTGGCAAGCACTGAAGAAAACTGCAAAGAGCCAAACATATGCCAAGACGTCACAAGAGGCTCAAACAATGTGCAGTGTTCATACGACAGTTCCAAGAAGCAAGTTCTACTTTGCAGGTCTTCGTGGTTATCATTGTGGCATGTCACCCCACATTGTTGAGCTAACTTCAGAAAATCCTGAAGATTTACATTGCGTTTGTGAGACAAAGAAAGTAGAGGTGGATGATTTGGTTGATGCTGGCAAACAAAAAAAGAAAAAGTCCATTGGAATTTAATTTTAAATGTTGTTTAATCATTCTTGAACAATCTGGAGGCGTAAAATAAAAATCGTTGTGCTCATGTATGTACATTACAAATATTGATCCTTCATATATTTTAAGTTCAAATTGTGTTATTCATAGTCATAGTGGCATTAAAAGCTATATCAACCAAGCAAGAAACAGCCAAACGGTTTCCTGCTCCATATTCTATAACGTTTAAAATCATGGAGAATCACGAACTTTCTCGGCCAAACTAGTCAACATGATGCAGGTTTTTAGTACAAGTGTATACAAAAAAGTACTTTTCACATTTTACAAAAGGATGCGGAATGCGTAAAACGAGAAATGAGTTTCTCATATGCTTCACACAGCTTCACATATACGAGTATTTGGGTACAGCGTTACTTCTGCATATAGTTACGTACATCCAAATGGGTTCAGTTCAGCATGGTCACATTCCCGTAGGTTCACTCTGTTTGCGACTTGTGTATCATACTTTTAAGTACAAAAAAGTATAACACTATGCTCTCAGCTCTTGATTGCACTATGCGTTAAAGAATACACAAGAACTTTCCCGAGCTATCTACTTCAAGAAGTGACGGGGTGAGATGAGAACTTTACATAAGATTCCAGATACTACGAGAGCGTCCATGTAATTTCTATGCAGGATTGCTTTCTACTATATAAACCCTGCGTTTTCATCAATGTTGGCAGTTCAGTTCCGAAAGCGATCTTGAAAACTTCTTGCTGAGCGATCAGAAAAGTTGACTTCTCATTTCAAACCAATAGCATTTATTCACTACCTACAACAGTAATACGAGAGTTGCTGAAACCGTGATATTTACTATAAAATCACTTATCAAACAGTGCATTCATTCACATTTGTGAACAAGCTATCGTAAGTAAGTTCTTGGTCATCCAGATTCAAATTTTTATTACACCATTTTTACATATGTATACTTTTCTCAATCAAGATTTTTTTAATTCTTTCCAGATTTTATTGATCATCACCTTATCTTCATAAAAGAAAAACTATAACAATGATCTTCACCTTTGAGCCACGAGAATCATTGGGATGGGTCCATCCAATCTATCGTCACCCAAATCCTCGTCATCATCACCGCCACCACCACAGCACCAACGAGTGGGATGACTTTGTGCGTCCAGCTTTGGAAACAGTCAGTACGCTGAACCAATTGTTGGAATTGGCCAATCGTCAACCCCGAGTGATCCAGTCTTTAGCATCCCAAAGTGCAGACCAAAAGGAAGACAAGTTTGAAGTTAAAATGAATGTCCAGCAATTTTCCCCTGAAGAATTGGACGTGAAAATGGTTGATAACTGCGTAGTGGTCGAGGGAAAACATGAGGAAAAGCAAGATGAGCAAGGCTACATTTCTCGGCACTTTGTTCGACGCTACCAACTTCCGGAAGATGTAAAACCAGAAACCATTACTTGTAATCTCAGCTCTGATGGAGTTCTCCATTTGTCTGCTCCAAGAATGATTGAACAGAAGCCAGTGGCTGAGAGAACTGTTCCAATTAATTTCACTGGAAAACCTGCAGTGACCCAGCAGCAGCAGCAGGAGAAGGAGCAACAGCCGGACAAAATGGAAGACGCATAGTCTTAGAACGCCCCTCCAACTCCTCTATTTAATATCTTGGATTCTCGAACATCTCAATCTCAAATTTAGATTATATAAAGTTAAAATTTTAGTACTCTTTGATGTACTCATTTTTATATGCTTACCAATCTACATATTTTCCGAGTAATGTTGAATGTAATTTTATATTTTGACTGTTACATCGACTTTCTTTGTTGTTAGTTTTTGCTCGAGTGGTTTGAACCAGTTTGTACTTTGAAAATACTAAATATATGTATACGTCGATAAGACGGGATGTATGTAACGAATTGAATGATTAAATAAAATTATGCCATAATTGCAGACTGCATTTTTTGTCCCGGAGAAAAAATGGAGGGTTATTTTAAATGTGCCATTCTTTTACCATTTTGAATATGTGTGTCATCAGTAGAGTTCATTCGAGGTCACTGTCAACGAGCCGAAGAAGCAGTACAAGTTCAAGATTAAAGCAGATCAGTACAACAGTACGAGTCAAGATTACCAAATTACCAGATTACTCATCGAAAGATGAGTTGCTATCGGGACATTATTTACAATACAACTATGAAGTTCAATATATTCATGCGGAATCTTCTCCTCTTCTCCTTAGAAAGAGAGATTTGGAACTTGTAGTCTTTTAAAAACATTTTATCATAGTCATTTTGGAAGCTTCGTCACAAAAGCCCTGCCAGCAACTTGTAAAATAGGAGTGCAACATGGATGAACGTAGTGAAGCTGATGAGTATGAAGGTGAAGATGGGGGAGAAGGAGGGCTTGTTCAATACAATCCTATTGGGGTACCTAATATATGAACCTCTGGAGTCTGTACGTGTTCATAAAAGGTTTCATAAGAAAGAACTAATCAGTGATTCGTCTGTATTCAGGAATACTATGGAGGTCGAAATGACAAAAACGAGCGCCACGGTCGTGGTCGAGCAGTGCTTCCAAATGGAGATCTCTATTTAGGTTGCTACTTCCGAGGAAAGCGTTATGGTTTAGGAGTATACCGCTACAAAAATGGAAACGGGGCTCGATACGGAGGCGACTGGGTTAATGGAACTAAGCAAGGATGGGGAACAATGTAAAAAACAAGAACTTTTAAAAACTTAAATTTTTCATTTCATAAAATTATATTTAAATTCTGTTCATCTAACACAATAGGTACTTCCCAGACGGTAGCCAATACACTGGTAACTGGGTTAAAGGAATGATCCACGGCTGGGGCGTTTACGTTTACAGTAATGGAGACGAGTACGAAGGATGGTGGTACATGGGAGTCAAGAATGGCAGAGGCATTTACAGAACCAAAGCCAACAATGAAAAGTTTATTGGGAGTTGGCTTTTGGGTTTGAAGCATGGAAAAGGGATGCTTATCAGGAAAGAGCATAGATTTATCGGGAACTGGTATAACGACGTTGTAAGATGTTCCACTTATTGACACATTACTACTTTAATTATATGTTTACTCAGGATTAAGAAAACTTTTGTATCACATAGCCCCGAGGTCCAGGAGTTTATGTATTTCCTGATTTAGGCGTTGAGCAGCATGGACGCTACACGATTGTAAAGTTGCAGCCCCCTGCGGTAGATAAATATAAAGAGCTTGGACAACAAGTGGTTATGATGAGAGCAGGACCACCCTCCATGAATCCTTTGGAAGTGGAGAAGAATACGAGAATGACATTTGCAATGGTAAGCATTTTTATTTAGCTAACTCAAGTAAAAGTATTATTATCGTCAAATTTTAAAAACTTGACCCTTTTGCTTCGTATTACTAGGGTGCATTCAATGATCTTCAGCCAGAAGGAGATGCCGGTGAAGGAGCCGACCTGCCAACTTCTTTCGTTAATCCAAACACACAAGAGCAAGATGATAAAACAGAAGCTGCGGACCAGAAGAACTTTGAAGAAGAGGTGGAAATAAAAGTTAATCAAAGGCTTCGGGAATTTATCAATATTGAGTTGGAATCCCAAGAAACCAATCCAATCCCGGTGTCTCCAGTATGGAGGGTAATGCAAGTGACCAAGTTAATCACAAAGTATCCCGATGAAACCGTTCCTCCTCCACCCATTCCAGAAACACCTATGCCTGAAGTTGAAATAGCTGGAGAAGAAGATGTAATAAGCTTGGCATACAAAAACTGGTTTCTTTGAGTAAAATGTAAACATTTCATTCTTTAAAATACGGTAAAAATTTATATGTAGTTGGATCAAGATATCTTGAAAAGGTCCTCTAAGGATGAAGATGAAGAGATTCGCCAGGCTAAAATCCTCGCAAGAACCCATCAACTCGGAGAAATATACACGGGATCTGGCGTTTGCCAGTTGCCCTTGGCTAAAATTCGTTGGCCGGATGATATCGTTCTACCCAGAACATTCTCCAAGATTACTGTCAGCACGATTGAAGAATTTAAAAGTGTCGTGGAGAGTATTGCTCCTCAGCTGGAGCCCCTAGACATTCAAGCTATCATTGCAGAAAATTTGTAAAAACAAATTATATTTTATTCCATGCTAAAGCTGCTATTTATGTATGTATGCAACACACGTGCCGTGCTCTAAGTGATTTTTCAAAAAAAAATTATAGGCACGTGTTTAAAGGTCATGGCATCAACATTAGCGATAAGTGGAAGGAATGTCTTGGAAATGAAGCTGAATGTAGAACTAGTGTCGACATCAAAGGAGCCCCGGATGATAAGCGTGCCTCCAGTACCCGTCGTAGTGGTGGTAGCAATAGGCATTCTGAAGCTGAAGAAGAACTACTTGGGGAAGACGCTGGACGGGGGATATATGGAGAGGTGGAAGGTGGAGTGAGTGAAGGGGAAGAAGAAGAATCAGCTTACACTGATAATCCTAATCAGGTTTGTTCATGAGTATTATTATTTAAGTTTACAACTTTCCCCTATCTGTGCCTAAGAAAGAATTCCTGCTTAACGTTGGGTTTATTTCCTGAACATTTATAGCAACCAACTACAACTGAAGGCGAAACTGAAGAGGAGGAATATGACGATGACTACTAATGCAAGACTTGAAAATTATTTACGTAATATAAAAAAGTCAACTCATATGCTATTAACAATAAGATTTATTATACAATATAATATGATAGTTTAAAGTAATCTCTAACAGTAATCAATTTTGTTCAAGATTTCATACAAATAATAATAGCCATTCCATTCACATTTTTTACGACACTTATTAATGAGTTCTCTATATAGCATAAGGAGGTATGCATATGCATAACACTTCACACTTGGAATAGGTATGTACTTTTATAACGCATATTTCTACCATTCTACCTGCGTATCTTATTCCATTAGATATAGAAATACATAGAACGGATGCATACATACTTACATACGTCACATAGACATAGACATAAACAAGGTCTTAAAAAAGCCAAAAGCATAACGTACATGTTTATACAATTTTTTTATCGGAGTAGCAGATGCAGACAAAAAAGCATCTTTTTCGTTACACACGCTGTGGGCAAAATAAAAACAAATTGTATAAACTTGATTATAAAATCCATAGTCGTGATTTGACAAATTGATAAGGTAACTTGAAGACACTAGCTAAAATTATTGCCAATCTGTCTGTGCGTAATATAATACTATTCGTCATACAATTCAGTCCTTAATATTTTGTAAATGATCTATAATAATTATGCCCCAATGTAGATTATAACAGGGACAAGTTGACTAACTAGGGACGACTTGACGTGAAGTTCATGTTAATCTCAGATTGATGAGTTACTTTTAATAATGAATTAATATTTCTCCAAGAAATGAACACTTGAAGTGGTCAGTCTAACTCTGGAGAAACGAGTTTCCAACTATCTGTAACTCGAGTAGTTTAAAAGGAAGCTCGAAAACAGCTATACAACAAAATGTTAGCTGGAAGCACGTTAATGTCGCAGCCTTCGGCTGCTCAACCTGCCAATAACCATAATCAACAATTAGTAAACCAAATCCAAGGTGTTCAGCAGCAACAACCTCAGCAACTAAATAATAACCCGGTGGAAGTTACTGAAACGACGAGAGGAACGGAATTATTGGCGTTCTTTAAAAAATTTAGAGAACGAGAAAAATATTGCGATGTAGTGCTCCATGTTCAGGGCAAGGAATTTTATGCCCATCGCGCTATCCTCGCATCCTCTTCGCCTTATTTTGATTCAATATTTCAAACGCGATCTGTTCACGCTGGAAGCAAATCAAAGGTGACCCCTGCTTCCACCCTTAGTGGGGCTGCAAAGCATTGGGCCAGGTGTAATAAGTACGGGGAAGGAATTTGTGAAAGTCTTGTGATAAGCTGTTCTGATCCAGAAATCTTTCTCTCCTTTTTGAATTATATGTATACTGGGCAAATACAACTTGATAAGAGCAATGTGGGAGAGCTCATGAGACTGGCGAACCATTTTTTGATGAATAAACTGAAAACTTATTGTGCTCAGTATTTGGAGAGGTTTTTGGATTGTGAGAATTGCCTACAAATGAAGGAAATTGGAGAAAAGTTTAATGTGCAGAGTTTAGCCAAAGGAGCGACAAATTTTGTGCAAACACATTTGGCGGAAGTGATTAACCATGAGGTTATGATGGAGTTGTCACCAAAGCAGGTGGAATCCTTTGTGATTGAAAAGGCTTGGTCAATTCCTCAAGACGTTGCTGTGAAATTTATGAGTAGATGGGTGTATCATGACCAAACCAATAGGGAAAGGGATTTTAAACAGTTGTTACTAAATATGGAGTGGACGACTATGGATCCGAATGTTATAGTGGAGTTTATTGACCAAGAACCATTGTTTGGTACCAGTGAAAGGAGTTTTTATTATGTGTTGCATAGTTTGGCTGAGAAAGGTATTCAAGTTCAAAAGTATGAGGAAATTTATCAAGCTCTGCAACAAAGATTTGGACAGGTGAGAGAGGATTTGATTTGCATACTGATTTGAAAAGAAAGATAAGCATTCTTAGCTAAATTTCGCTTTGCATTTTATAGGAACCTGACCAGCCTCTGGGTTTGAATGATAATTTGCTGCAAATGGCCTTCAACTCGGCAATGGAAGGCCTTCAACCCCCACCCAATTCCGTTCTTGGTGATAAATGGGGAAATGAAAATGATCCTTCTTCGGGCAGAAGAAAAGTTAAAAGTGAGTTTTATCCATTTCTTCATCCAATAATAGCACTTGTGTAAAGGGTTAAACAGGGTTGTTTTTAATAATAATTGTTTTTGTTTCAGAATTAACACTAGAGCAGCGTAGAAAGAAGATTTTGGCCAAGATACAAAGAAATCGAGCGATTCGCAAATGGGTAACTGTTCGTCTCGACCGACCACGAAGCTGGAAATTAGGAGAAAACGAGATAATTGCTGATAGTAGTGGTGATGAAGAATGTGATCCTATTCAAACGGATGGCAGCTATCGTTGTCACATTTGTCCCTTTTTCACCAAGAAAGTTTCACGATTGGAAAAGCATTTAGCGTCCATACATGCACATGATGTCACATATAGGTGCTCGGAATGTGGATTTACATGCAAATGGAATCGTGAATATTTTCTGCATATGAAAACTCACTTTGATGGGCCCCCATACAAATGCAGTAATTGTAAGAACTCGTACTTATTTCCATTTGAGGATGTAAGTCATAATATTATATGTAAATTGAATTTTTCTTCACACATTATATAGGTGAATTTAGTTGCAACAAAATTGGAACATTGATTGCTCACAAGATTGCCCATGTAGATTTAAAACCTTATAGCTGTCCTGAATGTGAGTTTAGAAGTAGAACGAAATCAAACTTGGCCGTCCACTTGAAAACTCATAATAATGAGAAACCTTACAGATGTAAATTTTATAAATGCAATTATTCCATCCACCTTATTATCCCTATCATCAAATTTTATGCTAAAGTTTTGTAATTTTACCTTTTTATAGGTGGTATATGTGGGAGAAATTTTGCATCTAAAAATTCATTAGATCAGCATAGCGTAGGACATAATACAGACAAAACGTACGCATGTACACAATGTCCTTTCTCTACCAAGTACCTCAACCATTTCACAAATCACAAGAAATCACATCATCTTGCAGGAAAGAAAGGAAGAGGTATAATCAATATATATTAGCAAACACCTCCTCTATAATCCGTTTTGCTTTTAAAACTATGATTTACGCACGTTTATATTATGATCTACAGAACTTTACAAGTGTCAGGATGCGTCTTGTAAATACACAACGAACAAGAAATCTCAATTGGATTCCCACATGAGATCACACGCAGGAGTCAGACCCCATGTTTGTGGAATATGTGGAAGACGGTTCTTGGAAAAATCTCACCTCGTAAGACATGAGCGGATACATTTTAATGAGAGGCCTTTCAAGTGCGAGGAATGTGATTACGCCTCAACACGTCGAGATAAGCTAAAGGAACATAAGAGTCGTCATCACGGAGTGAATGCTTCGGCCAAATCACCTTATAAACCTCGGCCCCACAAAGGTGGAAGCACCAAACCTGGAGGGAGTGAACAAACGCAGCAACAACAACAGCAAACTACTTCTCAACAACAACAGCAACAAGTTCAAGTTCAGCAGCAACAACAACAACAGCAAACTGTTGTATATGCTAAAAAGTCAACTGCCTCGTCGAATCAGCAGCAACAAGTATTGCAACTATTGACTATGGCTATAACATAGCGAAATACTGCTTAAATAACATTCATCATGAGACTGTAATTGTAATGTTTTTTTTAGGTTCAAGCCCAACAGATTCAACAACAGCAACTTCAGCAGCAGCAACAACAACAACAGGAAATTGTTGCTACAACTTCTGGGGGTGAAATGGAATTCATTCTACCAAATCCTCTAATTCCATCCAACACTGATTCAAGTGGTACAACGTATGCACAAATATCTGGTGCATCAGCAATAGATTTACAACAACTTGCTAATGCTGGAGTTGTCCAACTTCGCCAGTTCCAAACGGTAATCTAACGGTAAATCATATGGGAAGATTCTACTGACCATATGAATGAATAAAAGTGTGATTTTTTAACTTTGAAGCGTTTCAATTATGAATTTTACAACTTTCTATACATAATTGTTTCTGTACCATCTCTGAACCTGTAGAATGTAATGAAAATGCATGCAACATTTAAATTTTTTTCCTAGTTGTAATTCAAGACTCTTTTTAGTTTTTCGGTGGAAGGGAGTGGTGGTATAATCTAATATCTAATAGACTTGAAGTATTCTCTAAGCTTGCTGTGTCGCTTGATGATGTTGTATGCTCATGCTGCATTTTTTTTCAACCAACACTCCCATAGTCTCGGGGTTTTTGCAGATGGTTCAGTGAACACTGAAAAAAACAAAATGATTTTTGAATAATACGACCATCCCCCTATAAGACAATCCACCATAATCAATATGGCATGTTCTGTTTCTTCTAATAAGACCTCTCAATCTGGCCCTGTTGCTCCTACTGTTTCTTCCTCCCCTCTTGACGTTCAGTTTGTTACTACTACTGGAACAGCGAGGAAATCAGGGAAATCTCGTATTATTCTGGTGCAGAACAAGCCTGATAATATTCAGGTCGGCCAAACTTTGACATCAATGACGGCACAGGATTTGCAGAGACTCGGTGTAAAGTTGGAGGACCTACAGGCTCAAGGAATAATAGGTATCCAGCAGGGAGGTACCACAAGGGCGATCAAGCTTGAGGATTTAACTGGGGGTAACGTTCAAGTTGCCTCATCACAAGGGGTAAATACTCAAGGCGCTGGGCAGGTGCATTGATTTTTATTTCTCGAGTGGAAAATCTTTTACATTATCTAATATTTATACGTTTTCTTTATCTGGACTGAATGAAGGGCATGACTTCGGGAGTGAGAATACAGCATCAAGGAACTACTATGATTCTGGACGCATCCCAGCTTCAACAATTGGCACAGGCTGCTGCAGCGGCTACCGGAAATTCAGCTGCATTTGAGAGAGGAATTCCAATTACCATTTCTACACAAGGAGGAACCACAATTAATTCAACTGGTATCACAGTAAATACGCAGCAATCTACGACGAATAGAGGTGGTCAACAGGCTTCAGACAACCAAACTGGTGATTTCACTGGCATATCTAACTTATTTTGTTAAATACGCTACTAAATGTGAAAATAACTAAAATTGGATAAGAAATCTAACCTAAAACGACCAATGATAGTGACACAGACGTAAAATCTGAAAATAATAATAAGCTACTATTACTTTAAAAATCCATCCAGCACCAAATTGACATGATGTACAAAACAGTTAAGGCTTTTAACGATTATTATTATATGTTTCTTATTAACTTTGTTCGTCTGATTTGTGTACAATTTTTAATTTCTTCTGGTGTTATATCTCAAAAAAAATAAAGTTTATCAAATCAGTATGTTAGGTCTATAATACAATTTCAACAATAAATAGTTTCTTTCGTCTTGACATACATATAAGAAAGGTTGATATAGAGGTAATCTTTTAAGTTAGACTCTATAAATGCAAAAACAAGCAAACAACTGTCCCAGTTTAAATGTTCCAAAGATTGGTTATACTTATACTCTATGAATAAATAATCTATCTTATTTTACTACACAATCAAACAATTTATGCATGATTCTATTTGTTCGATTGAGAAACCTACTAAAGGTTGGATAAAGTATATAATAATACCCAGGTCCAAATTATTTGTAACTCTATATAATACGTAATACGACATGGTAAATGATCATAATACAACAAAGTGCACTATGTTGATACAGTATACTGCACTGATGACAGGGAGGCATGAGGGAACTTTAGTTATGTTATTACTGTAGGTTACTTTGCTTAGAACCTGAATTTAAACATCACAATTATGGAGAACATTAAAGTCGGGATCCTCTACCACCACCGCGACCCAGAGTTTTTAGGACGTAAACGTAACTACTAAATATTACATGGACTGACAGAAAGGCACCAGATCACATACCCGGTAGAGAGGTAAGTGGGTTGACTTACGGAAGTTACAGAGAAAGGTAAATTATTAAAAACAGGACAAGTGCGATTATAGCGAGAATGATGATGATGTAAATTTTTTTCTGCAATGAAAAAAAAAAGAACAAATAGAACAAAAGAAACATCAATGCATATTCTAGATACCTAACTGCTGATATACATACATAATACATATAAAGTATGCAAATATTATCAGTTACCTTTCTAGCTTTGGTTTGAAGGACCTCTGCTTGCTTCAACTGTTCTCTTGCTTTCTCCACATAATCTTGCGTTCCTGTTACATGCGTTTCTATCCTATCGACTACTTCACCCTGAAATTACAGTAGTGAATAAAAATTATTTATGAAACAGCTTGATTGTTTCTTTATACATTGAAGTGATGCTAAAACATTTTAATTCACTGCTTACCTGACTTTCAACTAAAAGTGCCATTTCTAAAAACAGGTCATGTAACTCTTTTAAAGACTTTTCCAGTTTAAGAATGTCATTATGACGGGCTTCCACATCCGCAAGCATCTGTCTAGCTTGCTCAGTTTCCATTATTATCTAAACATACACTTTTTAATTAGAAAACCAGTACAACAAAAATAAATGTTCATCGATGGGCAGCTGTTGCCATAAAAGTTAGAGCCACGCTTACCCCCTGCGTAAATACGGACCAGTTTCCTTGCTCAATCATATCTTCCACATCGTCTTCGGAAAATTTTGAACCCGCTGTTCAGAAGGTAATTGAACACAACAATGTTACTATATTCCAAAGATTCATTTTTTCATACAAACGAATTAAACAAATTCATTTTAATTTAACTTACTAATTTCTAATTGTCTCTTGATTCGAGCTTTACACCTATCTCTATATTCAGTCTGCGCAAACTGGTACTGATTCATGACATCTATAAAGTTCCGAAGTAATGCAGAATGTTGTGTCTTTCTTATTCTTACAGAAGCTGCAGCACCATCTTCTTCTTCTGCTTTAACATTTGACTTTTCCATGTCTATGTAACATTAAAACACTTTAAAATTGTATTCTAAATCATAAAATACATTTTAATTTCGTATTAAATCCCCACCTTTAAGTTTTGATCGTATAACTTGTGAACTTGTCTTAATTGTTGACATTAGGTCATCCAACTCTGTTTTCTTTCCTATAAATCATTAAATTAATAATCAGTTAAAACACTGCAACTTGCAAAGGCCTTCATTGCAACTATATAAACATGTTTGTTCAGGCACATACTTTCATCTGGAATTGGTGTGGACAGGATTTTACTATGCAGCGACTTTACTTTATCAACGTCAGACTTCAAATCGTCAATCATTTTCTTTACATCCGCTACCTACAAACATTAAGTATAACAACAATTACGATTTTAAAAATGCAAAATTCTGAACACCAAAATCCATCCCATATCATTTACATTTCTTTACCTGAACGAAAAAGTCATCTAGTTCGTTGTCTAGTGGCTGCATTTCAATAATCACTGTTCCATTCGTCGACATCCCTACTCCTACTCCATCCATATTCGTCATCATGTCACTATTAACGTCTCCTCCTCCATCGGATATATTTGCCTAAAACATAAGTTTCAAATTATGAGTACCTAATTAACATGATAAATGAATCTAGTTTTTCCCCTATTGTCGAGACAGAACATTCCACAAGCCCATAAAAGAGAGCAACAAGTGTTTATCGATTTTTTTTATGTAAAAAAGACTTTGTGTTTCCTACCTTCCGGCGAAACTCTGCCAAGCGATCCCGCACCATGATCTTTAGTTCTAGTTCCGGTTACTAAAGATTAGATAAGTTGGAGTTGGAGATGGTCACTTTGAAACTGTAAAAATGGCATTAAAATAATTATAATTAGAAACAAACTTTTATAAATATAAAAAACCACCGACTTTAACCAAAAGTAGGTGTAGGTAAGCTATTGAGGCTTGAGCACACGTCAATTTGTTGTCGTCAGTGTGAATGTGAATACTTCATACTTAAGCTTAACTCTATACTAATTCTATCCATAATATGGTCATTTTCTTTGGAACTTCCGTCTTTCGTGTTAAAACATTCAATATATTCAGTTACACTTCCTTTTCCTTCTTTTAATGCCTAATGTCTAACTACATCGTACATTTTATTGTATCAAAAGGCAAATAGCCTTCAGCAGCGTCAGCCGCCTGACTCCCTAAAAATAAAACTATAACTATGTAAATGTTATGTTATATAATAAAACATTAAAACACGTACGATTACACACAATTTACTATTACGACCAGCACACAAGCAGAAGCCTGAAGAATGAAACCATTAAGAAATAGCAAGTCAATGTCACAAAACTTTAAGTTAAAACCATCAGTTTGCTGAGCACACTACCAGTGACGTGTAACTATTATTACACCCTTCACGGACAAAAGAAAGAGTATAATTTTCTGAAGCAAACATTAGCAATATTGTCTCAATGCAAACTAAGAAAGAAGACGTGTGTCCACTCCAATCCACTCTATTCTTAAGCATTAATGTTGGTGAGATAAACCTCTCCTCCAAAAATCTACAGTTTGTCCATACTTTTGTAAATTTTTCTTAAGACTTCCTCAACCACTTTCCAACCAGACCACATCACAAGTACTTTTTTACTCCAATTACATAATGATAATACTCAACTCCAACAAACTTGTCACACCCCCTTTTTAACATGCACTGTTTTTAAATCATCTTAATTATCCTAACAAGAAGGTATTTAAACGAGTAGATCTCAATCAACTATTCAACATCTGACAGACAAAACAATAACAAGATGCTTTTTAACAACAATCAACAAACATTTTTACCTTTTCGTTTCAACAAAAAATACTTCCGTTGCGTCTCTCTTGTGCTCGTCCACTTTTGGTTCAGTTGTGAGTTTATGTTTAGGTTTATCTGACTTCTTATTTTTATGGGGAATTTACTGATTTGCACAAAGATTTAGTTTGAGAAACTGCTCTAATTAACTTTCTTCTAAGAAGAAGAAGATCCTATCCTCGTGTCCAAAACATTTTGAGAAATGTATGGATGGATATGGATAAAGAGAAGGTGGCAGTGGCATATAAATGAAAGGATGCCTTTACGGATTGCCTTGCATATTATATTTTGCCTGTTGCTCATTCATATGTGTGATATCATACTTACCATATCACATCATGCAATGCAGCTAAAGCTAACAACTCTAACTCATAGCTCATCTTCTCTTAAAAACAGGTGCACGTACTAAAATACACAAGTTAAAGTATATTTTTGTGAAATCTACATGTACATATGAACACACAAATATTTATGATGATACACAAAATATCCTTATATGTATCACATACGGACAAAGTAGTGGAGTACGGCTATGCATAAATAGGTATTTTACATTTGTACTTTTGCCGTATATTCTCATATTCCTCTTCCTCTATAGTATATCATCAACACTCACTCGCAGCATCTCTATTTGTATGCTTTTCAAGAGACAAGTTTATTGTGGAAAAGAGCTTTGTTTAGTTTGCATCGTCTGAAAGTTGGAGTCAGTCAGAAAGTCAGAACTGAAAGCGTGATGTGATGTGATATATACACAGAATTTGCAAAAAAATTGTATATAGCCTGAAGTCTGAAGAGCCTTTTATAAGTTTGCTGCAGCAAAACTTTTTATTTAGACGGGTTGATTTTGCTGAGTTAGAAGAAAAGTTGACTCATTCTCCTAGTTTCCTACTATCACGAGTAAATGCAAAATGGTTAGTCAGAGTTAGGCATTACAGCATCAGTAGTAGGGAGTAGAGGTTGCGTTGCGGCTTCTTCCTGCTTAATAACTAAATGCTGATGATGATGATGATGTGTAATGTAATGTAATGAGAATGAGATCATTTGTATGCTGTTCTTCTTGTACACACAAACATGCGGACAAAAAGACACAAACTGAGAGCTAAGTTATAGCGTCACTTTTGGTAGTGCTGCTATTTCAGTTTGTCTAGTGGGATATTGTGATGATGATGTTGGTTGACGATATTATGATGAGTCAAAGTCGAGCCTCAAGACTTAATCAACTCAAGTGCAAGTGGTATATGGTACGGCACTGGCAATTATATCATGAATGAACCAGTCAATATTTCAATTCCAAGACGGATTCTTTAGATCCTCTTGCTTACGACCTATGGGTACAAATATGTCATCAATTCATTCTCCCTATGTGTGGGCTGATCGTGAGCCTCTCGTCTAATTTCCCTTTGATATGATTATGGAATTGCTGATTTAATTTGTCTTGTTACGTATGTATGTAGTAGGCTGCAAGCTTAGTTTGTTTGAAATGATCGAAGCGGAAGCTTAAGCTTATGGATTTCACTTCCTCTGTACAATGATGGGCTTGCAGGCTTGCTGGTGTTCATTTAATTAGCTTCTCCTTTCTTTTTTAAACCCTATCAGTTTCAACAAGTCCTTGAAAATGTTTTAGGAACTAATTGCCAAAGTGGTTTACTGTCGTCGTCTGCGGTGCCTCTGTCTGTCTTGTCTTTGTCCTGAGAATTTCATGTACTTTTTATGGACTTGAACTACTTGAAGTTTGAAGCATTTCAGTAGGAATATTTACTGCTCGCAAAATAAACTTAAAAATGTTTCCTTTCATGCATTTTACGACTTGTCGTAATACTTACTGTGCTAGCATAGCAAGAGCTGGATAATGTCGCACGTTTCCCCATTTGCTTAAAAGGATATTAATTTCCTTTGATGTTTGCTCTAAATGTTATGTTCTTTGTTGTTTTGTATGTAACTTGTTCATTATCCGACCTTGGTTTTTTGGGTTCTCTATAAAAACCACAAGATGTTTGGTGGGCTGTTGGGAAAAGTTGTGATTGTGAATGAAATAATTTCATTCACAATCAGAACTTATAACATATAATTATTATAGTCTCGTAGTTGTTGTTTGAGTCGAGTGTAGAAGCATATTGACTGCTTTGACAATTGGGGTGTCTTGATCAATGACAGATCATGATAAGCAACTACACAAATAGCATTCGTCTTACTAAAATTAGCAATAGCTACCGTGCAACCCTTGAATTTCTAACTTAATACCGATTCAGGCATTGACTAAATACTAAATGGGATTATTTGAAAAAAATGAAACCGTTGAATAGTTATCGTACCCATAGACAGTCGATGGATGATGATATCCTAAGTTTTTCCAATATTTACCCTAAAGGTACACAATAATATATGTAGCCAAATAACAAACGGTTTCTTGTAATAAAAGTTGTAATGCGTTAATCCTTGCTTACTTGCTACTTACACATATATATATACAAACCAAAATGTGGTACCACCATTACAATTCACACAGAGCATTTTACTACATACTGGAATAAGTAAATGTTCATACATATTTTTTAGATCACTGGGTAATGGAAACGTTAACCTTGTTGATACTGTAGCTCAAGCTGTATATTCCTTTTGATTAGCTTGGCTGAAAGTTTCAATCAGTTTCAGCCTGAAACTGATTGAGATAGTAGTACATTGTTAAAGAATGAGGAGTTTTTCGTCAACATGCTTTGTTATCTCCTTATCTATATAGCATTGTATTGATATTGATATTATCATTATCAAAGTACGCTGTTACAACTTCATCATAATCATAACATATGGAATAATAAATATTTTTACCCACAGGCCCACATATACCCATTACTTATACTTGATTGATATCCTGTCGAGTTCTTTACCTAGATTTAGATGAGTTTACAATAGATATGCAAAGCAGTATAAAAACAAAACTTGTCAAATAAGTTAATGTCTTGTACCCAATTCACTCTTCGGATACTAATGGGACTAATGGGAGATAAGGAGATTCTTTAGCTCCATGCATATATGTATAAGTAGATTAGAGTAGGATAAAAACAGTGTTTGATGACAATGATCCGTTTTACGTACGAATATTATTGCTAAACTAATTTGATTTTGAATGTATGCATTATTGCTTCACTATTCCCCTGACTTCCTCGAAGCACCATTTTCATGATTTTTTAAAGCTGCATTCACATCCACAATCATATTATGTGGCTACACTTTAAGATTTTTTGAATTTTTACTGATGCATTCAGAATAGGTACATAAACATTTTATGGATTTGGAAATTTGGATGGTAGTTTACGAGTGCAAACAGATTGTTGTTTTCATGCATTCTTATTGTGTATGTGTATATGCAGATAAGGTAGTATAAGTAAAAAATCAGTAGCAATAGCTAATAATACTAATAGTATTGAAACTGTTTAATAAGTTTCTGACAAACTATTTTGTGTGCATTTAACATTACATCTTTCTTAAAAGAGGAAAGGAATAACGACAGTGACCTTTGGACTAAGCAGGTTCAGGCTCCCCCATTCTAACATTAAAATAAAAAAAACAGTATACCTCGTCTTCATTTTTTATGGGCTATTACCAGCACTCAATCGAGATTTGAGACTGTACTAATCCGATGAAAAGCTATTTCACTTCACATGAACATGGTGATGTCAACGATTTTAGGTTTAGCCATAAGATTTTAGTAGGCATACATATAATAAGAAATTTACAAGCAAGCAACAGCAAGTCTGCACCACCTGCACTGCATATCGTCAGAAAGTTATATAGAAAAAAGCTGTAACCTGAACTAAATATGTATATGCCAAATTTTTCTTAGAAATATTCATCGAAATAAAGCCATTAAAGAGGTTTGGGCTCAGTTTCATTAGTTGTTGTCGCAGACATTGGTGTTTTATTGTTTCAATAATAATTCTACTCAACCAACCAAGCATTACTCTATACACCAGTACCAGAATGACATGATAGGGCAATATTGTATACGTGGGCTTACATACATCTTATAAAAGACATTTTTCATTCAATATATGGTACAATATTTTTTAATGGACAACCTAAGTGCGTGACAGAGCATCAAATATCAACACAACTATAATATAGCTCCTACTCCTTCATCCTAATTAAGTATTTCGTTGGAGTCGGCTTTCAGTTTGTGACAGCAAGCTGCATTTTAATTTGAAGGCATTTTCATCCCAAACCAGCTTCTGATAAATAGCTTCAGGCATGGCAAAAACAGTGTATTACAATAATTATTGAAGTCACATTGTTTTTGAATCCGGACAGTTTGTCGCTTTTATATAGTCCTGTTTCTCAGTGTTATTTGTCAACTAAAATCTCTTGCTTGCATGTTTTTGTGCCGTCTTTTAGACATTCATGCAACAAATATTGGTTCTCTTGATAGAGACATGCTCGTATTGTGATTTGTGATCATTCATGTCATCATAATATGCATAAGTGAAGTAATATAATATGCTAATGATTGGAAATTGTTTAAATTACAATTAATGCAAATTGAAGTTATTTAAATCGGGAAGGTAAGGATGTGATGTCGGTTTCATTAAAGATCTATTTTGTGCATACTTAATTGTTTTATTCTTGCATGCTTAGGCATCTTTTTCTTCTTTTGATAATTTTCAGCATCATCGTTCATCATGGCGGGATGCATACCAGACAAGGTCGATTTTGCCAAGATTGACAAAAAGCGTTGCAAACATGCAGGTCATCATGTGGAAGCACGAGTCGACTTAGGCATAGCCAGTTGTGGATTTTGTTCGGAACCAACCTCTAACTACTGCACCTCCTGCTTTCTCAAAGGATATTGTACTGAGAAACATTGGAAGGATGACCAAGAAAATCATTCCAAGATCTGTGGGAAGGAGGGTCAAGTCACGTTTGTTGCAGATGAAACAAATAAAGTTCCTCCACATTATGTGTTCAGTGGCACATATAACATTCCCAAAGGAACTCCGTTGATGTCGGAGGAACCTTTTGC
Organism: Orchesella flavescens; assembly: GCA_964034955.1. Lineage (NCBI taxonomy): Eukaryota > Metazoa > Arthropoda > Collembola > Entomobryomorpha > Orchesellidae > Orchesella > Orchesella flavescens. Next base: position 9,691,444 of record OZ035958.1, on the reverse strand, counting down.
TATATTTCCAACCTTACCCATTGGCTACAGTGAAGACAAAGAGAGGTCTTTGGTTGGGCTGAAACGGATATGCTACAAGTGTCACGATCATTTCTACTTGTTTACTCCAGCTCAAAATACTGTATGCGGTAACTGTGGGATTTGGTGGTGTAGTTTTGATTGTAAGTTAAAGTTATGATTATGATATGGCTAACTCAAGGGAACCCTTACTGTTTCGAGACTCTGCTTTTCAATTTAGTTTCCTGATTTTTTTCAGGCGATGGCCTTTATCACAGCGTGCAAGAATGCGTGGTTATCAAGCGCTTCTTTTCCCAAAAAGTAAGAATATATTTTAGTATCAATATTTGACCTAAATAAATATGCATACAATACAGAGATGGCATGGATAGAGGCTACTTGTTAACATGGAATAAAATAATATGTATGTTTTCTGGTCTTTTAATTTCACAGAACTTAATCCAGTCGTATTCAAGTAGCATGAGAAAATACATCGAATTCTACCTGGATGTGTGTGTACTCCGTATTCTAGTTTTTTTCAGCTATGCAGAGACTTACACCCATCTTGCTGATCAATGGAAACGCTTCAGACTTTTGAGCACAACGCCTCGGTTCAAACATCTAAAGAAAACTACCAGGGATCCATTCGACGGGATATGTTACATGGAATTCATGAAGAAATCGGTGGACATCCTTAAATGTTCATTAGCATTCGCCAACTTCAATCGCGAAGTGGTAAAGCAAGTTTACAAAACGATGATTGTGTTTTGGGACGAATATGAAGCGACAACAAATATTATGTAAGAATCAAATTAATTTCAGAATTTTTTAAGTGAAATATAAGAAATTTGTGACGAGATGATCGAATGCGTTTTTATTTTATTTTATTTCTGTTAGGTCCCGCATACTTTTAGAAGCTCCACATTTTATGCAGCACAGCTATTGCTCACCAAACATTGCCACCATTATTTCACACGATTCGTCGAAATACTTTCCATCTTGGAACTACTACACCCTGAAGAATATACCTAAAGGTAGCCCCGTCAAACTGATGTTTGATTTTAGCCCCCGCCGTTTCATGCCGTTGCCTTTGAGGATCATGTATTTAAATGATATTGGACTTCAATGTCAAAGTCCAAGATGTACAACCTGCAAGGATTCAACGGACGGTGGAACTAATAGTGGAAGTGTCGTGTGCCTCAGTTGTCACGAAGGCATTTATGTGGAACATGCAGTGCGAGAAATGAGCCCCCTTCTGAGCAACTTTCCCGAACGCTGGTCTCCAGAATACGTGAAAAATGTTGATTGGAAGTGCAACTCATGTGAGCATGTGCAGCCTTTCTCAAAGATCTTGGAAATTAACCAGGCTTGCAGTGAAGAATGGCGAAATGCAATGAGAATACCTGCACGCTACTCTGTAATATCGGCAGCAATAAAATTCATTGACACCTATGAATTTTCTGTACTTCATCAACACAACGGACTGCTTCTCCAAGTGAAATACGATTTTTTAATGGGCATGCGGGAAAAACACTTTTGGGAATGTGGGTTAGACGCAATTGGGAGAGAGTTGCCGTTACCCGATCTCACAAAGTTTTACACCTCCAGAGGTGGAATTGTCCACAAGAAGAAAAAGTCAGCAAAGTTACGCCTGTTTCCTATAACTTGGAACGCAAACGAGTGTGAGTTGACGGTTAGAAGAGCGACGTATGCAAATGAGTGCCTGCAATTTTTGGAAAATACAAATCCCATGTGTTTCCCTTTTGAGTATAGTGAATATTGTAAGTAGTGTAAAAGATTGGCTATTATTTATAGCATATTTGAGATGATATGATTTTTCTTTTTGCAGTGTTTTTGAAGGTAGAATATGCTACGACGAATCTTCTCGTAGCTTGCTACTCCTTCTTTTGCTGCTTAGACGAAGAAAGTGCAACACAGTTTGTGGCGGCTGCAAGATCCCTTGCTTTGGAAAGAGATAGCTGGGATTTACGAAGGGTTCTAATGTTTCGTCTAAGTCCGGGGAATTACCCGTTATTAAAGTGGTCGGATGAATTGGACCTTGTTGTGAAAATGAGGAAGAAAGATAGTCGCCCTATTGCCATTGCTGAGACGATTTTTAAACTCATGAGGATTTCTGTTGGCCAATTTGTACTGGGTGGTGGAAAATTTGCGGACCAAAGGCGTCAGGAAGGGGCGAGCATGTGGCCACTGCAGAAAATTCCGAACAAAAAATCAAAGGAGCAGGAAAAACAGAATTTGGCCAAGTCTTAATTACTACCAGTCCAATTTATTAAATCACTTTATCACTATAAGAGGAAGCTTATTGCTAGACACTTGTGCTTGTAAACCCTCCACAAATACAAAATGTTTTCATGAAGCGTCTAAAGGTAAGCATCAGATTACGATTTCCTGTAAAGAGTTAAAGTATTTTGATAGGATATTCAGTTTCATTGCAATATCTAGTTAATTATTATTTGTATTACCGTTTGGGAGTTGATTGGAATTTGAACCATTATTGTTTCCAAAAAGAGTGATTTTGGCTTGGGGTTTCTTTTTCTGCCGTTTGAATTCTCCTTGTACCGTTCGGTAATCATGAAATATTCTGATGGAGTCACGAAGCACGTTCATAAATTCGTGCACGAGGACTTGAACGTCTGTTCCCTTCTCCATTTCTAGCTTTAAGGTTTGGTCCAGATCTACAGTTAAAAGTGATGATCTTGCAATTAAAAATGAGAATATTTAAGACTATGAAATGATAAATATTTCAATGCAAACCTTGCAGTGATCTGTTGATTGCATGAGCTAACTTTTGATTTTTCTCTTTTAGAGTGAAAGCGTTTGCAGTAGCTAGTGTGAAAAAATATTTTTAGTAAACTCATTACATGATACATGGTATTTAATTCATTTAAGTCACAAAAAAATATTAATTGAGAATTAAGTGGGTAACAATTTACCTTCAAGTTTATTAGCAACTTGCCCTGAATAAAGGGACAGGAGTAATGCTTCTAGTTCGGCTACTCCATGGCTTAGGATCTCGTTATGTTGTCCAAGCTGACGAATCTAGTTTTAGCAATTAATGTTGTAGTTTAGGTATTAAATAGTTAAGTTAAGTTAAGGTGTATATGAATTGAGTATGATTGTAATGCGTAAAAATATTAGTGTCGCACTCGCTTGGATATAGCTTCACTGTCAAAATCTTCGGATGACATTTCGAAAAATATAACTATAAGTATGTAAACACGAGCGGAAGAGTATACTTAAACTGTCACGAAATAGAAACTTTAATTAATTAGCCTAATTAATGAAAGTAAATTATAGTGCAATTGTAAAACACATCGGAGTGACTGAGTGACACGCGGGTTTTAAAAACCTGACATTTCAGCTTTACGTGGAAATTGTCTTGATGAATATGAAGCCAGCCCAATAATAATTAATAATGCTCATCTGCTTGAGGCTTTAATGTATGAGAATTAATAGAGTCAGAGTCGTTCCAAGAGCTTTCGATTGGAACATGTAAACTTCATTGGTTTCTTTCACCAAGTAATGAAGGAAATGTAGGAAATAATGCGGCTCAAATCCCAATCAGTGACTTGTGTAAAGCAAATCCATGACATAATTTAGAGATTCCAACTTACATTTATAATTTTTACTTGTGATTTTTTAGCGATAAAATGTACAATTTTCCATCCATGTAGATTTGTATTTAATTGTACATATTACATTAGAAATTTTATTAAAGCAGTGAATGAAATAAATGCGTCATGTCGTGTCATGAAGAGTACTTATATCTGGTTTGAATTTAATTTAGAAAGGAATCTTTCCTTGGATTGCATAATACTACATTACATACTCATTCTTCATATTAGGTTTATGTCTTTAAAGTTTAAACACTACAGTTGTTGATTGATGATTCTTATTTTGTTTTGCTCTATACGTGGGCTCGTATTTTATCTTCCATGAATGCTTTTTACCAAGTTAGAAAATGAAAGTGAAAACAACAACAAAGTGGTTTTGGTTAGTGTCTTCAGCTACGAATACATGTTATAAGTTAAGAATTTACTTCAAGAATGAATAAAGCTTGTTCCACTATTTACTGGAAACGTTTATTAGCTTGTTGCTGTAGATGAGGTTTAATAACCGATAACTGTAATCTCTTTTGTGATAAAGAATGCAAACACAATGAATATTAGAAAGATGCAATTGATTCTACCCAAAAATGTAACTGTATCTCTAAACATTACGTGTATGAAGTATACAGGTACACATTTATTTAGGTTCTATTATATTTAAGAATAGAGTACTGCACTGCCTTTTACATGTTAAACTTTCATTTGGTTGATGCATATACAATATAAAAATCATGAAACCTTGGCCTTCATATATTGCATCCCTTCTTACTCTCGCAGCAAGCTTCCGGTACTTGAATTCTACATACATAACTCCGTTGCTGAAAGGGCAGGTGACAAAAGGGTGCGATTAAGAATACAGTTCAACCGTACCCAAAATAAAGTACTTTTGCCTTACACCTACCTTACCTTCGATTTATATCCAACTACACATGAGCCCTGAAATCTGTGCATCTTAATAAGGGTATCCCTAAATATGTTTTGATCATGTCTTCAAATTTTTTCCCGTTAGCGTACGGATCTTGAGTAGTAGTCCTGTTCCAATTTTAGCCACATTCAATATGTTTTCTTACACAGTTACACGAATTAGAGGGGAATCTTCTACCTGTGATCAGTCTTTGCACAGCTTCCAACATCTCAAGATTATTTCCCATTTCTAACTCCGTCCGTAAGATAGAATTGGTGTGAATTATATAGAATTCAAAATGGGTTTCAAAACTCAAACTTTATTAGTATTAGCTATTGGTTTAATAGCGTATACTAGAGCAGCCCAAATTTCTGAAGCGGATTTATTAGCAATTACAAAGCAGGAAGTTGATGACGAATCGGAAAGTGCGTATTTTACCAAATGAAAATATGGGCAGTGAATTTTGAATTAAGTGCTAATTATTAATAAACTTTTCTATAATATTTCAGGATTATTTGAGTATGTAAAAACAGCATCGGATGGAACCCGGCTTGGTTGTAAGGGCAAAGTTGGGAAAGGTGAGACAGCCAAAGTTCAAGCACTTTTTATTGAAGACTCGGCCGGCCGTAGAGAAATTCGTAAGCTTGGACCCACCACAGCCAAAGTAAGAAACTTTTTGAACCAGGAAGAGGATAAGTATGTTCCACTCCGACAGTTCCCCATGTACTGCTTGGATAGAGTGTTTCGAAGCGCATCTTGTCCTCCAGGACCTGCAGGTCGACCCGGAAGAGATGGACGCAATGGTACTCAAGGTGTGCCTGGAGTTGATGGAGAAGCAGGAAAGGCAGGGTAAGTACAATGCAGTGACCGTGTATTTTGGAACATTCCAAACTCTTATTTGAAAATGCATATGTATTTTACACAGAATTCCTGGAAATGACGGAGAGCAAGGACCACAAGGTATTCAAGGTGTAGCAGGTCCTCCAGGATTAATAGGTAAAAAATGACGAAAAGACTTGTGTTTCACTCTGCCCCAGAAAAGAAAAGCAAATGTTAATGATAATTTTTTCACGTTGCAGGCGACATTGGTGATGCTGGATTGGCAGGCGAGCCTGGTCCAAAAGGACCTAAGGGTGTTCGTGGTCCTGATGGTAAAGATGGAATTCCAGGAATTGCTGGAGCTGCGGGGGCTCCAGGAAATCCAGGCAATCCAGGTAATTTTCGACTTTAGTTTCTAACTCATTTCCTACAGCCAGTAGCCAGTGAATTGATTTAAAATTTCATCTTGACTTTTGAATTTTCAGGCACAAATGGTCTTGATGGAGTCGATGGTACAGATGGATGGGCAGGTCCCCCTGGTTTGGATGGACTACCCGGTATTCCAGGACCTAATGGTGTTGATGGACTTCCTGGTCTTGCTGGTAAGTCGTTGCTTTTATGTTAATACATACATGCGTTGTATGATATACCAGCTTAACTCATAGAACATTTTTATTACATCATTTAGGTAACAACGGTGCCAACGGATGGCCTGGCGCTGATGGACAAAACGGAGTTCCAGGAGCTGTAGGAAAGGATGGAACGTGTGGTTGTGAGGGACTTCGTGAGGGAGAATTGGAAAGCTGTCTTGCTATTGATCTTACTGATGAAGATGAAGAGCCTCCAGTATCTGAGAGCGTGAAAGCTGACTCTTTGAAACCAACGCCATTAGTCACCTCATCATTTTGGGTTACCAACAATGATATTGTGTTCTCCGGTGGAGAGTTTAAAAATAAACATAAAAACAAAAATGCTGAAGCCCCTGAAAGAGTTGTTGAAACTGAGCCGGAACTTGTGGATGTTGATGTAGTAGGCGAGTCTATTATTGCAGAGCCTGAAATCGAAATCCAAAAGGATGAAGAAGTAGTAGGAGCGGAAGAAGTAGTAGTAGCGGAAGTAGTAAGCAAAGTCGATGCAGACAATGAACTACCTGTTAAAAAGTAAAGCTAAAAAGCTCATGAAAAAATGACTCAAAGATAATGATGGTGCATGCAACATTTTGAAGTTAGGATTAAGAACATAATTTTTGTATTTATTGATTAATTTATTGAATAAACACACGTTTTTAAATTGCACACATCTTGCTTTTATCATTTGTATTTTTGTATTTGATTACCTTATTTGTTGTCATTCTTTTTCACGGAGACTATGTAGATCCTCTTCCTCATTCATTCATGAATGTAAGCGAACAAATAATCGCTTTACTTTGTGAATAAAAACATTTAGGCAATACACTATTTCCTTTATAGTTTTCTACAACTCAACAAACCTTGTTTATAATCAGAACTTCCAACATGTGGTAATTATCATATGAAAGCAACTATAATATTTAATGACATATGCACTAGGCTTGTTTACGTGCTGAAATTGCAAAATAAATCTACTTAAGAAGGCACATAAAACCAAACCACAACTTTGTACGACTTGATTTAATAGCGAAAATAGTTCTTCTTGGCACGTGTAAAATCCATGAGTATTTCATTAATTCATTATTTGTAATTTTAAAGGTTCTTCAAGTCTAGTCAAAGTTTAAAATTATAGTCATGCAATGAAGAAAACTAACACAACTTATGAAACCATGCTACTACGCATGGTAGCTACTTGTATTGTGTCTGTGAATTTTTTTGCACTCTGCCTGGGCACTATAGACCTGAGCACGGATCCTAATGATGTACATTTCTATTTGTTTCCGGATTCTAGGTAAGGGATTGCAAGAAGATAGGCTATTGAATTTAATGTGACTGTTTTTAATCAAAGTTAACGTTAAAAAAATTTATTTACAGGAATCCAAATGTTTCGGAGGAGATCGTCTATAATGACACAGAATCGCTTCAGAACTCTAGTTTCAATACAGAATTGGAACGAACTGTTTTCATCGTGCACGGCTTCAGGAATAATGTCAGCTCCAGGATGCCCCAAATGATAAAGAATGGTTAGTTGTAGCTGTATTTTGCATTTGTGAGTATGTAATTGGTTTTTCCTAATTAATGGCGCATATTGTTCCTGACGATTACATTAATTTTTAGCTTTTCTTGCATCTGGACTTCAATATAATTTTATTATTGTGAGTTGGGGATTGTTGTCAACACCTTTGCCAGTGGTACTTACCGCACCCTTGTATACCCTTGTGGTATGCAATGTTCCAATTGTTGGGAGAAGGCTGGCAGAATTTATAATTTTCTTGGAGGAACAGAATGCAGTTAGTATTCAAAACATATATATTGTTGGACACAGTTTAGGTATTTAGTAACTGCGTTTTATTAGTCAAACTCATACTCTGCTTTATATCTTATATCCAAATTAATGGGTAAAATAAAAATTTTACGCTCTAAAGGGAGTCATGTATCAGGCTCTGCTGGTATGAACATTAGGGAATGGACGGATCAACAGATTCCTCGCATCACAGGTAATAATTGTCTGCATTGATATTCCAACATAAACTAATATACTGAATGCTTTTGTAAGAATTTGAGGTGAAACTGATTTTGAGCTTAATTTTGTTTTTTTAGGATTAGATCCGGCAGGTTCGTATTGAAAATTTTCTAACGTTTCCGTGTGTGTGACTAACAAAATGCAATTTACTTGATCAGTGTATAAATATTGACTTTCCCTTGTTTATAGGCCCATTGTTCTTTCCACCTATCCAAGCAAGAAACATTGATAAGACTGATGCACAGTTTGTGGATATCATTCACACAAATATGGGAACACTTGGAGATAGTACTCAAGTTAGTAAAGTGTCTTCTTCATATAGAATTTCCTCTAATTACAAGATATTGTTAATTATTAAATTTCTATTTCTAATAGGATGGACACGCCGACTTTTACCGTATATCATCATACATAATTTGAGTGCTAACTTATTAGGTTTAACTTTTTATGCAATGTTGAATTCTTATGTACGTACATGATCTCAGCTAATGGAGGAGAGGACCAGCCAAATTGCATGGAAGGAGACCTTCCGCCATCACTAGGATCATGTAGTCACGGATATGCATATGTACTCTATGCAGCATCCATCACTAAAACATTTCCTTCCTGCCCCTGTAATCCTTTCGACATAAGATATCCACTTGGATTATGCTCAACAAATTGTGAAAATCCAGTGCCTTTAGGATTTCATTGTCCTTCATCGTGAGTGAAAGTTCAATCTTTGGTCCCAAGAATTTTAACAAGTTCAGAAGAGTTGCAGCTTGCAAGTCTGAAAATGACATTACTACTGCATAGATTAAAATGCTGAATGTTTCAAGCCCTACCTTCCAAACAAGATTAAATTAACATTATTATGTCGCTGTACCATCATAAAAATTTATGATTTTTTTCTCTTTATAGTGCATCGGGACAATATTATCTGGCAACAGCAAACCCTCCATGATGAGCTAACTTTAAGTAAACGAAATGCAACAAACATGTTGTTCAGTCTCAATAAAGTTTATATTATACATGGTCGTACAAATTTCATGCGCCTCCCTTTAGCTCTGTATCTCATTTTACTAAGCCAAGATTATTTGCCATCATCAAACTCGTCATATCCCAGATTTGATGAGTAATTTTATTGCCTACACGCTCCATCAAAAGTTACTTCATCTCATTATTTGACCTGTTCGTTGAACTTGAAGACCTCAAGTTGAAGTTTGTGTCTGGTAGAATCAAATCACTAACGAGTTCCTGTTTTTACTGTGGATACATTGTAGTAATCCACCGTTAATCAACTCGGCGTGTTTGAGGGAT